>JPFM01000017.1:217858-333804 GCA_000733375.1 Paramecium sexaurelia
AGTCAAATAAAATACATAAAAAATAAACATTAGTTTTCAGCCAGAAGAAAAAAATATATTTTTTTATTTGAAAATATAAGTGTTCGAAATTATTCCGCTATAATATGAAAAGTATTTAAAAATTTTAAGCATACGTTGAACGAAACCTTTAATTGGTGTTTGGAAGATATTTAATGCCATTAAGTCCTCATAATATCTTAAATATCCTGTAAAATCCATCTTAATATATATAATTATAATATGGCGTGAGAATAATGATATATAAATAAGTACATTTAATAAATAATCAATAATCCTTTCTATAATTATAAATCTCAAAAGAAACTTTATGACATTGAAATTTTTTTTGAGTTGGATTTACTTAATTAAACTCAGAATTATAATAAATGAATCATTTAATTTAATATTATTATTGCTATTGTATATTCTCAATAAATTCATTAGAAACAAGTTTCCAAAACATTTTGCACCTTTTCTTAAATTTAACCAAGTTGATTCTTCAATAAAGGATAAGCAAGAACAGCTTTCAAAACATCTTCTTCCTCAAAACCAAATTATTCAAATACAATATCTGACAATAGAACTGTGATAATAACTGAAGCCAATTGTTAATCTTCGCCCTAAAATAAAATATTATTTTACTTTTAATTCTTTTAGATATTTTTGGAAAAATTAAATATCATCCAACTTTTACAATTGCAAATTTGTTACTTAAACTAATTCTTACTAACTGATCTATTTTTAACTTGGAATTGAAGCTCTAAACAAACAATATATTTAAATACATTAAATTCTATCTTAAAGAAAACTAAAACACAATAAATCTCTCTAAATCAGCTTAATTTTAAAATTGTAACATAAAACTATTCTCATATATTTCAGAGGATATTCTCAATTTTGAACAAATATTTAACTATTTTTCATTTATAAGTGTTTCCAATTCATAATTAAATTCTAAAACACAACGTACATACTCTTAAGAATTATTAAATAAATTTCTTCTCTCTAAAATAAAACAAATGATTACAAGTTCTATTTTTCCTTTAATTCTAACTATAAGGTTCAGCCACTAATTTAAAGCCTGCTTCAGTTATTCTGATTAAAACTTCAAAAGAAAGAGGCTGCTGCTCTTCTTGATATGCTCTTAATTCTTTATTAACTCTGTTTATGAATTGTACGCTGTCAATATTAGAAGAATCTTCAACAAGATTCATTTTGGATTAATTATCAACTTGTTAAGCATTTTAAGCAGTATCTTATTATTTAATATTTCCCACAACTTATGATATTTGATCTAAAAATTACCTAATTCTTTAGTTTATTCTTCATTTTATTTTTATTAGCTAGAAACACTAGATGCTAAACTTTTCTATTTATTTTCATATTATTTTTTCTAATATATGATTCTTAGATTTTATGAAATAATACCCTCCTATAGTCACAATAGCAGCACACCCAATAATTAATTAAGGCTTTGTTACTTTATTTCCCATTAATTAAATTTATGGAGGTAAAAAAATAAATCTAAATTTATATTTGTGTTTTTAAAAAATACAATTCAAATAGAGATATTCGATTTGCAATAATGAAATATTCTAATTATGATGATATCAAATATAGAATAGAAAAAATATTAACACATTTATAAGATTGCAAATTCGAAATTATATAAAAATCATTTTTTCTAAATTTCTAGATCATAATTAAAGATGTCTATCTATGACTTCAAAAATGTTTCAATTTTACAATTTTTTCTATTATTGTTTTAAAATTCCTAAATATTGCTATGATTTGAATCATTTATCAAATCTAATTTATTAGTTGAAATTTGCTCAATTTTTTGTTTGCTTTAACCTTAAGATAAAGGTTGCTTAATAGTATATTCTACATTATTTAGTAACTCTTATTCAGATTTTGTATCTTTGTTATCAAAAATTATAGATTCTACTAATTAATTATTGTGAATATTGCTCACAGATTCAGAATCAAAAGGATTTTTGCTAGGAGATCTATAGGCTTAATGAAATTATTAGTCTAAAAAATTGAAATTATCATTATTTAAACTACTTTAACTACTTTAGCTTTAAGCTGCAAAGCCTAAGACCATACTTTCAGTTTAACTTTATTCTTCTAATGAAATTTCATGTTCGCAAGAAGAAGAGTTACTAATTATTTTTATTTTTTCATCTTTTTAATTTTAAGATAAATTATGCTATTTTACAAATCGAAATTCTGAATTTTAAAAATTAGAATCTAAAATTAAATATTTTACTTTAGATTTAGGAGAAGAGCATAATTTTTAAATATATAAATCTACTTAATTTTAAGGTTCTTTCCATTATACATCAACATCAAACACTATTTTTCTAGTCATCCTTGATTGTTACCTTGTTTAGTATTCTTAGTAATTAAAAAAATCATCATTAATAAATTTTTTTTATTGCTTTGGTTCATTTAATTAAATTTTGATATAAGTACAAAATTTCGAAAAATAGGATTAAATATATTATAATTATTTAAGTAATTCTAAAATATGAGAATAGTTTAATTTTATTTTAGGTATATGAATTAATTTTTTAAGAATCTAAAATTATTGAACATTAGATTTATCTTGAAGTTTCTTAATTTTCTGACATTAATCATTCTAAATTTCATAATATTTAGAAATTAAATCATCAAGTATAGATTATGATGTAAAAATAGGATAGTATGGTATAAATTGGTCATGATCATGTATTTAATGAAATTATAGTAAAGATTGTTAAAATAATTCTAATAATTATTAAGTTATCAAAGCAGCATAGGATGGAATAATTTAACAATTTATTTAAGGAGATGGTGGTGGTTATAAAGATAAAAGAGATTCTGTATGAGAAATTTTTAAGGTATTTTAATTTAATTCTGATTGCTGATCATCAAATTGTACATTCAAAAGAGGTTATTAATTTTTTTGATTGTACAGTTTAATTATTAAAAATCTATGAATTGTTAATGAACCCTTCTCATCAAATTCGTAAATCAATATAGATGGTTGACATTAATATTGAAATTCTTTATTATCTTATTTAGCTTTATAAAATCCAGGTCTAAAACCAAGATTTTCTTCAAGAGGTAAAACAAAATTTAAAATTGATACTCCCTTAATGATATGAGAAAATGATGGAAGTTAAATAGGATTTCCGTCTTAATCATCTATTGTTCTCAAATCCTAATCACAAACTTATAATATAAATCCATCCTATATCCCATTTGGGATAATCACAATAAATTTAGCAACTTAAGTTATGATATTAGTTATATTCCAATCTGATTCTGTAATTTTTGTTAATAAATGATTACATCTCACATTTTTTAATAAATCTTCTAAATGCTGTTCTTTTTTAGCTTACTTTTTCTTAGGTTCATATAACAATATGTAATGTTCAAATGTATTTTAATCTAAAGTTGCAAATGATAAATAAAGATGATTTTCATGTAATTATTTGATATAATATTCCTTAGAATATTAAATATCAATGTCTATATAAATTTATTCTTTATTTTCAAAATCTTTTAAAATATATAATTAATTATCTAATATTTAGAGTAAAGATATTTTATTATTTAATTTAAATAGACAACTTGCATCACAACTGTGAGTTGTTATTTACTATAAATCGTCATTTTTGAGTTAATATAATAAAAACTAATCAGTGTAAGTCTTAATTTTAAGTAAAATATAGTCATCTAAAATTTAGATTCTTTTTATTGAATTTTAATCTAAGATTTTCTTTGTATTCCAACAATCATCAAAATAATTACATAAGTAAAGAGATGAGTTTGTTTAAATAAGTATTTATTCTTAAAATTAATATAGTCCATAAATCAGTTCACAAGGATGAACTGTAATTTGATAAGTTTAGTATTTGTGTGGTAAATCTAATAGAATCTATTATATTGATAATGGATTTAGAATTAAGATTTCTCTTTCATGTCCTATAACTTAAAAATGCTTATAATTAATAGCTAAATTTGCAGATGAAATCCAATTTTGATGTAAATGAAATATATGATCAATTTTGCCACTTCCAAAAACAATTTATGAATCATTAACTTAAGTTATTAATTACAAATTAAAAGGTGGATTCGCTAAATTTAAAATTTCTCTAGGATCATTTTATATTACTGTAAATTATATATCGTCAAGTATATCATAATGATTTATATAAAATTGATTTTGTAACTCATTTTCTTATAATTAAGACACATCATTTGAAAAATCTTATTAATTAATTAATTCATACACATTTAAAAATCCCTAACTATCTAATACTATTATCATGGGATATTCATCTGTGCTACTAAATGATTCTTAACCTTTCTTTACTTTATGATATTAATTTCTATTAACTAAACATAATCCTAATATTTCTTATGTTTCTAAAATCTCTAATTTTACTTCGTCATAATTTTATGATAATAAATTTAAGTATTCTAAATTCCAAAATGTTAATTAGCACAAATTTCTCCCATACACCAGACAAAGTTAATCTATTATTTATATCTCAAAGTCTCCTTCATTGCTAAACTCATTTAGTAAATTAATTTATAAATTTTCTATTTATTCATTATAATTCTATCTTATCAAATTAAACCAAATAATTTCACCAAAATAAGTTGTTACTCCTTTATTATTTTTATTTTTATCATGATATCCACAAATACATAATAAATTATTAATAATAAATATTGATTTAATCAGTAAATTGGTATTTAAATTTAACCTGTATTCCTTTTTTAAGTTTCGTAAAATATTAGAATTCTTTTTAATGTAAAAATAATCATTTTCAAAATAATATCCAGCTATAATTTATGTATCCTTTAGAATTATATAATTCTAATACGAGATCAAATCAATTAAGATTAATTTATCTTCTAAGCAAAGAAATAATTTATTTGTCACAAAATTTAATGATAAAATATTCGAATAACTAAAAACTTTTGATAATATAAACTAAAATTGAATTTTTGATATACATTCTACTAATTAGTTTAGAATATTAAAATATTTTATTCTGTCCTTACTATTAATTAATTCCTAATCGTGTGTAAAGAGACAATATCTCCAAAATCTACCCTTAATGCTTGATTAGGAAAATAAGATGAACTATTTTCTTTTGAGACTTAATCAAAAATATGATCAAAAAATAAAATCGAATCAGTTTAAGCAACTAATATTTAATCATTAAAAATAGCTAATTAAGAACTTGAGTTTTAAAATGAAGATGAAAGCAAACTATTAATTTTAAAGTTTTAATATTTTTGAGCGCTTTAACATATTTCATCTTGAATTGAATTCAACATTACTTTATTAGTTCTAGATAATAATTTATTAATTTACCTATCTTCATCTAGATTAGAGTTTTTAAACTCTATTCTGATATGATTTGATTTAAGTTTTTTATCGAGAGCGTAGCTTGCAAACTTATTAATTTTCATAATAAAATTTATATATTAATACTTCATTATTTAAAAACCTATTTATTATATCAGTCGAATTTAAGGATTTAAAATATTTGAGGATTCTGGCTTTTTTTTACAATTTTTCAACAAAAATATTCAATTTCAAATTAGAGCTAAGATCCTTAATCAAAATTTAGTATTTATAATAAATTTTCCATACTTATAGTAATCTATTAACTTCTCTTTAAATAATTGAAGGTATATTTATATGGAAACTTAACATTTGCATAAGCAAATTTGATCTAATTTATAAAATTGTGTACTAGAGCTATCTAATTATTGATACTAAATAAAATAGATAAATTTTAATCGAAATCTAATTGGTATATGAATAAATAATCAATATTTGTCTGAATTTAGAAAAAAGGTTCAATTTCATAATTTCAAGTCTCCTTTTAATAGATCATTAATACTTTTAATAAATTATTGATAAATATAACTTAATTTACTTTTAAATGTATAAAATTATAAATTTAGCTTCATTAATAATGCTGTTAGCCAAACCTAATAATTTATGAATCAATTTTATATGATTACCTAGTCTAAATGAAATATTACCTATATCAGTAAGTAACTAAAAAGCTATAATCAAAAATACAATATAAGAATCAAATTTATATTATTTACAACGTTTCAGTCTTTTATTATCTATTTTTTTTGATCAAAGTAAAAATATGAGTTATAAATAAAACACATTTTAATCTGGTTATTAGGAGTAAATTTAATGAAAATTAATATTATTAATTAATGTTCAGAAAAATATACACAAATATATCTATAACCTTAATAAAGTAATTAAGAGAAGTGTCAGGTATTATCATATATATATGTCAGGCTCACCAATAAATGATTGTAAAAAAGCTTTAGAATCAACAGATGGCAATTTTGAGAAAGCAATTTAATATTTAAAGGAAAGAGGATTAGCTTAAGCAGAGAAGAAATTGGGGAATCAAACAAAATAAGGAGTGATAGTGGCTTATACTAATAACAAGGTTGCTGCTCTAGCTGAAGTATTCATAAAATAGATATAAATAAAGATAAATTGTGAAACAGACTTCGTAGCCAGAACTAGTGAATTTTTAGAATTTTCGACTAATTTTATAAAGACAGTTGTTACTTAAGAAAAAGATTTGAATAATGCAAATATTGATTCTGTCTTAAAGTAAAGCTAAAATTAAGCTTACTTTGAGACTAGTATAGATGACAAACGTAAATAATTAGTAGGAAAATTATAAGAAAACATTGTGATTGGTAACTTGAATGCATTTGTTGCAACAAACAATAGTATTATAACTTAGCAATATCCTAAGGTGTTTTTGGAGTTTATTAACATAATTGTTTAAAAAATACAATTTGTGGATTAGGAGGAAGTGTTGTAGAATTGATCACTGAATAAGAATTAAATGATGTGAAATCATAAATCTTAAGAGAAGGAGCAAATAATTTAGCTGTCACTTATTTAGGTTTGAAACCTAGATTCCTTTATGAAAATGAAGTAGCTTCAGATGTAGTTGATTAAATTAGAAAAGAAGTTTAAAAAGATTTTGGATCAAAAACTCCCCAGTAGCAAAATTTTATTCTTAAGGGCAAGCTTCAAAATTATTATTCAGATAATGTATTTGAGCACCAAGAATATATATTAAATGAAGATGAACCATAGACTATCAAATAATATATCAAAAAAGAATTAGAAGATATTATTAAAGATAAAGTCAAAGTTGGAAGATGTTTATACTTAACAATATGATTTATATCAAAGAATCAAAGAGAATATGATATTTTCTTGTTTCCTTAATAAATGTTAAAAATTGGTTCTATGATTTTAGATAACTGTTTGATAGCTTATCTATCTTTTTTTCTTAGTAAAGTAAATTCTCATACCTAATCTACATACTGGATAAATTGTTTTAAAAAAGACCAGAGTCTTCTATTAATAAATTATAAAAAGTTTCTCTGATCTATTTATCTCATTCAATAATTTTTTAGAGTTTTGAAGATTCATAAACTGATTTTCAATTTTCTTAAGAAATAGTTATAATAAATAGTCTACTTATAAGTATTTAAAATTTTTTAGTAAATATGTCTTAATAAAATACATCAATTCGATTAGGTTTAATTGAAATGGTTGTACATCTAACTAAATTATCAAATTCAAATAATAAATGTTGCATATAAGAAAATTTGTAATTTAAACTATTTATTATTGTTAAATATCTATAATTCTAAGATACATAATTCATGAGCTATTATGAATTAATTGAATTTATTAGATCAAAAAAATCATGCATCTTACCTATTACTGGAAGTATTCAATAAATATAATAAATACTAAGACTTATAAATGTCAATCTAGCCATAACTTCTTAGGATATTAAGATTTCGTGAAAAATCAAACTAACACAAAAACTCCAATATTTCTATTTTTATAAACAATAAAATCCTGTTCTTAAAAATGATATCTTTCTGAACCTTGAATGAGTTTTTATGTGATATTGATATTCTAATTATAAGTCATTTCATAAACACAATTTTATTATTTTCGTTTTTTTTTATTGTGAATGAAAGTTTTCAATAATCCTCATTTCAATTCTAAAGGCAGCTCATCCAAACCATCTTCGCTCTAATCTTCAAGAGTTGGTGGTAGCAAAATAATTGGAAACCCATAAGGATAAGAATAGGATTTAAGTGAAATGATATAATAACTTAATCCTACATAAATTATAGCATAAGAGGAAGAAACAAAGTTTGATTTATAGTAAGAAATGCTGTTGTTAAAAAACAAAGTATTAGGGTTACTGAAAAAATATTAAGTGATGCTGTAAAACGAGAATGCTAAATAAGTAAAGAGTAAAATCAAGTCAGATGTTTAAGAGATCCAAAATGAATATGAAGATATAATAGCTTAATACTAAATAGATTAGAGTAAGCTAGAAATAGAGAATAATATTCCTACTGTAGAAAGAGAAAAAGTAATATGTAAATATATTATAAAAGGAATTAAACACCTTCTTTAATTTAGTAGAAGAATTTTTAGAGCGATTCTCTCATCATAAAGCTACCTTAAACTATTTCTCGATTTTATAATAATAAAAAATGAATAGAAATGGTTTAGGAGTGTTTTCTGTAGATTAAGATGGCAGATAATCTATGTATGATTTTTAAGAATCTCTACCTGATTTGACTGATAGCAACAACTCGGAGAATACTCATGAAGCTCAATAGGCTAAAATAGCCTTATCAAATTCATAAAAATTAAGAAGTCAGATCAGAAGGCGCTTCTTTGATTTAGCTTTGAAAGTTAAGGATGGATTACCTCTTTATCATCCAGGTAGATAGATCTTAGTTTCTATTCTTTTTGAAGATGCTGAAGAGGAAGGAATAGATGAAAATGAATGGGAATAATGGATTGTGAAATAATTAAATAAGTGATTTTAAAATTTTATAAGATGAGATCATGAAACCTTCTTTTAGGTTAAGCGATATTTTTAAATTTGAAGACATAGTCCCTTAGTCAAATCTCCAACAAATAGAAAATCTTTAGCTCCTCAAAAATCTCTCTAGAAACATATATTTGACATAACAAATGGAGCATTTTATTTACTATAATCAAATTTACAAAAAAGAAAGAGTACCTATATAAAAAAATCTAATCAAAAAAATTAATCAATATGTTGAAAGTGGATGTTAACAGTTGCAAATATTATTAAAATGGAAGGAAAATTTAATAAAAAATGATTGAAGATCTTAATTTATTAATTATTGCATTATGTCACATTTCAAAACCTATTGTGGACTTTTTGAAAATCATTTTATTGATTATGCTGAAGAATTGTAATGTAAATAACTATTTGGGAAATTAATCTTTAATTGTTTTCACCTAAAATTGTTGGATTAATAAAAAAATATATAACATCAAGTATGAACATAATCTCTGGCAACTTGTATTCTTAATTGCTTGAAAAATCAATCACTTTAACTATTATGCAATTTATTATTTGAAGTTAGTGATCAGATTTTCTTAATTTTAGAAGAATGTAGAGGCTATATAGAGCCATTTATTTCTAAATTTAGAGAAAGAGTAAAATTTATTATATCATATAGAATATCCCATAAATATTATTAAATGAATATTCTATATTAGCATTATTTTAAGAATAAAGTTAAAATTACTATTAAACAATTAAAAACATCTTAGAATTTACAATCTTTCACTATTATGTACCAAAAATAGTTGAAAAATTTATGAAATATAAAATAGAAATTATGACACCTTAATATTAAAAAATAAATCTATTCCTAGTTAAACTTAATAAAGTGAAAATAATATTAAAAAGCAAACTATTAATTAAGTTTTAGAATGCCTCTAATAATGTATTACAAATAAAAGCAAGTCTATTGCTGTGTATAAAATATAATGCAGAAAAAGGTTGTAAAAAGTAGTAAAACGGATGATGATGAAGATTAAAACACTTTATCGAAAGACATGAAATCATTTAAAATGTAAAAGACTACAAAATATTATGTTGTATTTTGAAAGTGAAGCCCCTTAATCAAAATTTATAATATATGTTGAGGATGAAGAGTTTAAATTAATTTTTGCTCCATTAGTAAGCAAAAGATTCAAGAAAGTCAGGATGAGGAGTTTATCCAGTAAAATTCTATCGAATAAAGTAGAAATGGAAACAATGTTTGGATCTTTTTTAGGAAATGTTACAGATGAAATGTGTTTTAGAATAAAGTCTACCATAAATTATCTACTTGTAAGTATGTAGTAAAAAAAATTAAAGATTTTTTGTTTATTAAATAAATGAAAAATAAGAAAACATTTAATGATATAAGCATAGTAAAAGTAAGTATTTGAAAAACCTATTGTTAGAGAATTTTTATAAAATTTTGTGAAAATGTTGTCAATAATAAGTAGTTTATATGCCTTTACTGAAAGATTTTTAAATTAAGAAGGATTTGGTGCTTAGGCATTATCAACATCATTAGTATGTGGAGCAATAATTGGATAAGCTTTGATACCAATTCCATTAGTCGGTGGAATAATAGGAGGATATTGGGGAATAAGGGGAAGACAAATTATACTAAAAGTAGAAGTGAAAAAAAATCTTAGGAAATGATATAAAAATTATAGTAGAATTAATTGGCAGATGGTCATTAGGAATGTAATAAGGTCAATTTGGAAATTATGGTTATAAATTTAAAAATTTTAAATGATTACATGCCAATGATTTTAAGTCAAGATAGTGACAGATAAACGAAATGGATGAATTTAATAGTATTTGGAGTTTTGAGTTTGTTCTTTGATTCCAATGAAATGGCGGGAGAGTGGCAAGAGTGTTTAGTAAAAAATATGTAAATCAAGAAAATAATGATTACAGACACTCTAGACAATTTAAAATAGATAGTTGAAGTCATAGTAAAAAATCTTTAACTTTATATTAATTTAAATATGAAAATACCTCTTAATACTCTTGAGCAGCCTAAAGAAATCGATCGTCGTGTAATTTCTTTCTGCTTAATTTTAGCTCTTGGCATCAATCTTAGCAAGCCCTAACTTCTTAGAAGAGTTGCTTTAATTAGTGAATGACAAGAGTAATGCTATCCACAAATTATCATTGGGATCATTAACCTTACTTATGGATAAATTAGATGATTATATATAAAATATAGCTTAACTAGTCTAATAAAACTCAAGACATGATTGTTCATAGATATTAAACCTCATTAATAGTTTAATGGAGTATGAATGTTATAGGTAATAATTTAAAAAAATATTACTAGAAAATTGTTTAATTCATTAGAACATCTATTATGCATAGTGGAGCATACAGATAATTTATAAAATTATGAGACCATTATGAACATTCTGATCAAAATTTGTGATTAAGCAATAAATCTAAATAATCCTTAATAGAAAGAAGTCTGCAATTAATAATTAAGAGATAATATACCTAGATTGATTTACTTAAATAGATTCCTATTTGATCACAATAATACTTTATCATCAACTAAACTTGAATTGATTGATTATTATCATGATGATCCAAATTATTTATCTATTACAGATAATCCAATTCAATTTCCTTAATTGCAATTTGAATATATTGAGCCAACGATTTTAGATGAGCCCTACACAGATTTATGTAAAAATGGAGTACATAAAAAAGAATTGCAACATCAAACATCGATTAAAGTATAATATACTTATTTATTTTATTTAGAACTTTAACATTTAAGATGATAATTCAATGTCTGCACTTCTTTTAGCAAAATCAATATTGGGATAATAAGATATGCCTCTAACCCCATTAGTTGAGGCAGTAAAATATAGAATTCTTATTTATCGAGGTTTGTCTGAAAATAAAATATAAACAAAAACACTTGTTTTAGGAATGCACATTCTATCTCTTGAAATGAACATGTTATTAGATGCATTTTGTTCAACACATGATTGTGCCTTCTTATTAGATTAAGTATTTGTTGAGAAAATCGAATATGAACAATATTTCAGTATCTATGCTAAATTATTTTAATTGAAAACTGTGTAACCAAAATTATTGGTAACAATTTTATCAACTTTGGATGAAATTCTAGTAACAGAAAGGCAATAAGAAAATGAAATAGCATTAAATACAGCTAAAAATTATGATGAAACCTTTTTGTAATTAATTTATGATGTATTATCAATGTAACCACATTAAATTGAAATAGAGTAAACTTATCCATTAAAATATAATGCATAACTATTAAATGAATAATGTGCTAAAGACGAAGAAGTTGGATGTGGCATATTTAGATTATTCTCTTCAGAATCTGGAGTCCTATTATTAAGTAGAAGTAATATTGCACTTGGATCTTCATAAGCATTGATTAGGACGCTTTTTATCTAAGACAATAAATCTTACTTACCACCTGAAATTCTTAAAGCAGCTATTGGAATGTTAGGAAGATTGTCCAGAAAAGAGGATTTACAAAGAGACCTCAAAATATTTAATGATCTAATCAAAGTGGTTGAAAATCTTATTGCAATTGGACCCAATCTAATCAAACCTACAGATCAAGGTTTTCAATAAGTTACTTTTGATGAGACTGATTCTATTATTTCATTTGCTGTCTAAAGTATAAATGAACATTTCAAAGATGATCTTGGAAGAAGATACAATAGAGCTAATGCACCTACTATTGCCAGAAAAGTATCAGAAACTCAAATTATAAAAAAACTATCATATTTGCTTTAAGAAAGTCGATACACCCTTATCACATAATAAACCCTTATACTAATTTCACATCTTGCCAATGAAGTTCCTACTTTAATTGGTCGACTGATAGATTCCTAATTACCTTAATAATTAAACTCTATCATATAAAACTTAAATTACACTTAAATTAATAATAAAATGGTTAATGCTATATTTTAATTTTATTTCAATGTTTCATTAAAAGAAGAAGGATATGACCAATTTAATAATTTTGGTTTATAATTCATGTAGCGCATTCTTGATTTCTGTTTAATTTAGAATAATGTACCAAAAGAATTATTAGCATCTGTTGGACAAAACATAGCTAAATATCTACAAAAAATTGATAAAGTAGGTCCTTAAGTCATAAATATTCTAAATATTAGTTTAGATAGACTATATACTTATTTAATAGATAAAAAAAATAATCTAAAAGATGACACATATTAATCATACTATGAGATTATTATTAAAATCTCAAACTTATCAATTTTAACATTTAAAATGATTCATAATTTACATCCTTCTTAATAAGCTGAAATGAATACTAAAGGATTTTTTGAAAAGCTATTGTTGTTCTTTGAATTTCCTACTTTTGATATTAAAATTGACTTAACCAAAGTATTTAGATTATTTGCCTAATTAGATGAATTTGATACTCCATTCAAAGCATTATCCAAAGTACTTGACTCCATTTCTAAATTGGAAAACAAGTTGGGTTGTGCTTTGGAAAATACAAATATTTTAATTGACGACTCTTATTATAATTCTGAAAAATTCTTTTTACAATGTCCTCTCGACTAATTATAGTAGAAATTAGAATCTGTTTCTTATTATTCTCAAATTGAATCACTCATGGAGGTACTAAAACACTATCTGATAAACGGTTAAATAAGATATGAATAGTAAGAAATAGGAAAGTTGTTGAATAAGAGTTGTTCCTTGCTTTTAATCTTATTGAGATCAATAAAATATGGAGAAGACTTGAAGATAGATTTAGCTTTCAAAAAATCTGTTTTCTACTAATATATATAATTATTAAAAGTCATAATTATAAATTCTTATAGAGCGATGAGAAGAATCAATAATGAATTGTAACCACTAAGCAATTTATTTTGTTAATTAAGTTAAAATTTAAGGAATGACAATATTCAAGTAATTTAATTGCATTCTTACTTAATTTATGATCTGCTAAATAATCTTGTTGAAGGAAGAAAGTATGCAGAATTTCAGAATCTAAATCCAGATTTTTTAAATCTTTTAATAAATTCGGATTTTCTAGAAAACCTTAAATCAGGAATAAGCTCATTTATTTAATTGGTAGGTTAGAAAAATAACATTGAATTTGTAGATTAATTGGGCTTATAGTATGCCAACATAATTAAACTAATATATCTTAATAAAATTGATCAAAGTAAAAAGATTTAAGGATATATGTTGATTCCAAAATAAATCGAAGAAATACAGAATCTTTTAACAATAACTTAATGTTTATCAGATGATCCTATATATGCAATTTAAGAAATATTATTAAACAAGACAATATTTATATTCCGTCCATCATTTTTGTAGGAGATAGTTTAAAAAGATAGAGACAACATTTTTTAAAAAACTTATTAAGTTTTTAGAGATGAAAATGGAGGAGAAATAGATATTCTATAATAAGATCCAAATGAAGTAAGAACAAAACTTAGAGACATGGGATATCAAGATGATGTCATAACAATAGCACTTTAAAACAATGATATCTATGATGTAACAAGACTTACAGATTGGATTTGTGAAAACTATGAAATGATTGAAGAATAAAAATTGAAAATCATGGAAATTTAAAAGAATGAACCATCATTAGAAGAAATTACATAACAAATTTAAGCAAAATAAAAAAATCTCAAATAATATATCTAAACCAATATGCTGTATTTTAGTAGATTTGAAGAAAGTATCTTCTAATTATTGGAAGGGTAAATTATGCCTTCTTTGTTGAAGTGCTTAAAATAGGTAGTATTTGATTAATTTAAATTATAACTCAAATTTAAAGATTGTGAACCTGAAATCAAACCTCCTTCTACTGACAACATGAAAGTCATTATTACAATATTGCATTATATTTACAAATAAAAAAATTTGGTTGAAGAGTATGAAAGCATTGTAAGTGAATTAATGAAGTTGACTTAGGAGTTGATGAAAAATTAGGATGATCAAAGTCTTAAAGCAATTAATCACATTTTGGCAATTTTGACACTCTTTATAACAGATGATCAAAAAAAGAAAAAAAATCATCATGATACAGTTAATGACATTTTATTGGGGGTTATAAATATATTAAAAGGCAAAGTACAAAATCATATAACTTCAAAAATTTGTATAGAAATTCTTGTTAGGGCATTTTAAGTAAACAAGGAAAATGTATCAAAGTTTGTTTCCCAAATGAGAGGATTAGAATATCTGATGAAAATTAAAGGTGACTAATAAAATCATATGTTCCCATTGACTAAGTTAGTACTTTCAATAGTTCATGATAAGACTTTAGTCATAGCTCAGATTGAAGCTAAAATTAAAAAGATTCTTTACAATTAAGAATACAATAAAGAAATTGAAAACATTAACAAACAACAATAACAACCTTAAACATAAATTCAACAACCACATTAACCTCATTATCCAATATGCTTTTAACCAATTTATTATAACATTCCTATTACAAATGATATTAGAATTGCCTCAAATCATCCAGCAATCGTGACAATTCTAAATCAAACCTTTTATACTGATGAAGTAAAAGAAGTTATGTCTCAATTATTCGAGGATGGAGAAACAGTTGATGGAGTTAAGTATTTAAATTTGCGAAAAGGCTGTTAATTATACACTTTCGATTGTGTTCAGTCAACAAGTTTTTAAAAGCATAAGGAACCAGAGACTGCTAAAAAAAGCAAATAATAATCAAAAAAAAAAAGAGCGAAGATAAGTTATAATTATAATCCAACTTCTAACATACTTAAGAGGCTCAAATTTTAATCAAATTATTGATTTAATAGATGATTAGTTCGTTTTTCGAGAATGAATAGTATTAATATCATTGGTATACTATTGCTTAAGTATTACAAATTTTAATAAGACGGTATCCTGTCTTAATACCAAAATTAGTAAGAGTAAATTGTAGCAAATTGTTAAAACCTTATTCAAAACAATTAAGCAGTGATTATTAAGATTTAGAATTCCCTAGAAAAATCTCTTTTTTGACTCTTATTACAAGAATTATGACTCCTGCTAAGAATCTTCTTTTTGAATTGTGTTTAGACAATGTCTTATTATATTAAATGGCTAATAATAATATTGTTCCGTTCTCAACTGAAACAAGAAGAAAGATTGTAAGCGAATTGTATGATGGTATTGAGAAAAGAATTAAAACTTTTGATTCAATAGTTTGTTAGTACTCATTCACCTTGATACGTTTATTATAAATAAAGTCTGTGGCAAAGATTTGTTATAGAAATATTCATGATACAACAAATTCATTTAACTTTATAAAATTATATATGGATGGAATGAAAAACTTTGAATTAAAGTCTTACTATATATATGAAAAAGAATTATAATTCATTACAGAAACATTAGCAGTTTTATTTAATATGGCTATTTATCTTTTATTTTATAAGCCTGCTCCAGTCATAATTTCAAAATAACAATAAGAGTAATATGGAGATCATTTTCAATTACAAGGTATGATAGGGTAATTATTGCCAGAAGAGATCAATTCCTAATTGGTACCAAATAAAAGTATCTTATATTAAGATTCAATCAAATATTTCCAGAAATGGCCATTGTTACCAATATAATTCCTTGAAGAATTAAATTAGAATTAATAACATGAAGAATTAGAATTCTAATAATTTTTATCTCCTTTTAGAAGGAGGAACAGGCTTGTGAATGTTGAATTAATTGCTAATATTGAGGATGATGATGGCATGTTAGAATTAGAATATGAAGATAATGATATGCATAGTGAATAAAGCGGAGATTCTCATAATTCTCATGAGTCAGCTCCAGATCTTGAAGAAGAGGAAAATAGTTGGGTGTCTAGTTAAAGTGGAAATAATTAGATAGAAGCAGAGGAAGCTTAAAATTCTTCATCAAGTTGGACTGATGAAGAAGATGAGGATGAAGATAATGATCAATAAGAAGAAGAAGAAGAAGAAGAGGAAGGAAGTGAATAAGATGATTAAGATGAATAAGAAGGTGAAAATGCTTCAATTAGTGAGTCATAAAGTGATAATGAAGAAGACATTGATTAAGAAGATGGAGAAGAACATGAGGAAGATTAAGAAGTTGAAGTTATGGATGAAGAAAATGAAGAATAAGATGCTTAAAATAATGAAATTTCAGAAGAAAATATTGAAGTTACTAAGCAATATCATCATCTTACTAGTAAAGAAGATTAGGCCTTTGCTAAAATGACTAAATCAATTATTTAATTAATTGGTATCCAGTTCCCGTAATAGTTTTTGAAAGTCTTAGATAAATTAGTTTATTCTTTACCTAAAATGAACTCTCCTGAAGATTCTTAACCAATTAATTGGTGGAATGAACTCACTTAATATATCACAAAAACAATCTAACTTGAAGATCGATCATATCCACAAGATTTGAGAATGTAACCCCTTTTTAGGGATAATAGGTTTCCTACTGAAATATTTAGAATTGACTAAAATGATAGGATTTTTAATAGATTCCAAGGAGCAAGATTTGATTAAATCGATAGGCAAGAAAGAAATGAATAAATTAGATAAGATAGATTCAGATCGCTTAACCCCAGAAATAGAAGGGAAGAATAGCAACTAGAATAATAGTTATAACAATAAAATCAACTTCAAACAAATATATTCTAATCATCTCATTTACATCAAAACCATGAATAATAATTTTTAAGATTATTTAACTGGAATTAAGCTTCATAAAACTTGTAATAAAGATCATAATCATAAAGTTTAGCTGCTTTATAATAGACCTAGCAAAATTTGTAAAGCATGCAAGATTAGTTACAATAATAATTTCTTAATTTACTCAATTCAAATTAGAACCTTTAATAATAACAACAATAACAATAACAATAATAATAACAATAATAATAATAATAATAATAATAATAATAATAATAATAATAACAATAATCATAATAATAATAATAATAATAATAATAACAATAATCATAATCATAACATCAATAAATATAACAACTGTTTTAATAATTATAAGAATAAGAACCATAATAATTTGAATAACCACAAAAGTAACAATAAATATAAGAGGAATAATAAGTTATCATTTTGTAATAAGCATCAGAACTTATGCAATTAGAAGGATAAGTTTAAGAGCCTGCATAATTAGAAAAAAATGCTTAATCAAACTAATAACAACAGTAATAATAGCAAGGATAGTAATAACAATAAATGCAAACAGAAGAACAACCTTAAAAAGTTGAATAATCAAATTAAAATATATAATAATAATAAAATTTAGAATAACTCTATCCCAATACCTTCAGTTTTTTGTAAAGAGTTGGAAGATCTTTTGATGATTTAACAAATAATAATATCGATCCATCAGTATTTGAAGATTTAACAGAAGATATGATGTAAGATATTATATAAAACATCCCTGAAAATAAAGAAATCAATAATATTGAAGGAATAGATCCTTAATTTTTATAATCATTACCCCTAGAAATTAGGAGAGAAATTTATTAATAATATGTTTAGCCTGTTTAAAATTAACCTTAATAATAGCAGTCAGACTTAGATTAGTTAATTGCTTTAATTAACTAAACTCCTTATGATGATAGAGAAGAAATGTATTTATAAATTAGTGCTGAATAAGTCAGAAATCTTCCTTAAGATTTAAGATAGGAAGCTACCTACATTAGAGATAGAGCTGATTAGAGAGCTATTGAATAAACTGAGAGATAATTGTACTATTAGATTGATCCTTAGTAATAAATCTAAAGGAACCCTAATCCTTAAAATTAATTATAAAGGAAGGAAAATTAAAAGTCTTTGAATTTGAAGAATTTACTTCAAACTTAAAGACATTTGGTTTAGAAATTAGGGAATGTGGACGATGAATTTGCTGAATCATTGTTAAGGTTACTTTATGTCGAATCGCACAGTTTTGTAAATTTCCCAATAAATCTATTTATTGCTTTAACAAATAATCCGAATGTTGAGTACAAATTAATTGATGCCCTATTTTGCATTTTAAAGAATCGCAATCAGAGAACAGATTAAAGCGAATTCCCGCCTTAAATATTAATAAGAAGAAATGGATTAATCAGAGATTAAAATAAAATCTATGAAATCGTTTCATTGAAGATTCTTTATTTAATATCAAAATTATAGGGCCCATCAATAAAATACTTCTTTGAAATAAAGAAATAAGGACAATTATAATCCATAGCTAGATTATCAGAAGGTTAATAAGATCTTCCATTATTATAATTAATCTAGCTTTTACCATTGTTTAAGGGTGATCATCAAGAATTGTTGATTTAAGCTATATCAAATATAACAACAAAGTAAAAAGATTTTAAGTAAGACTAATTAAATTTAGATTCTAAATCAGTTGAATGTGTTTGTACAATATTGTTGTAAAATATGAATAGAAGTGTTAAGAATTTTTCTCATATAATTTTAAATCTCAGTAATAACAAAGAAAACCAATAGTTGATTATCAAATACATCAAAGAGTTTATTTAAAGAATAACCAGGGAAATTAATAATAATTTTGCTAAATAATGTTAATATGATGAAATCTTTACTGCAGATAAGGCACTGATAAATGTATTTTAATTTGTAAGAGAAATGAACGACAAAATAGGAGAAAACAATGATTAATAAGACACAAGAAGCAATTTTAAGGAACTATTGGAAGATCAAAGTTTAGTATAGTTGTGGAGAAATATGATAAAATTATTATAGGAAATTCAATAAGAGAAGTTAGCAAAATTAAGCACAAAAATATCACCATATTTAGAATGCTTTTTCATAATTTATCAATTAGTAAACCCAATAAGAAAAAATAAAAATGTCTAAAGAGAGCCAACAAAGATTGCAAGTATGGAAGGATAATAATAGGAGGTTTAAGAATAATAGTTGCATGATGAGTTGTTCTAGTAAATATGTGAAAGTGGTAAGGTTCTTTTGAATATGATGATAAGAGAGAGATTGTAAGAATTAAGAGAGAAAGGAAAATTAGTTAATGATAATTTGGGAGTGATAATATTTAAGAATCCTAGAATAGTAGATTTTGATAATAAATAGAAATATTTTAAGATGGAATTAAAATTATTGAAAATGTAAAATAATAGACATCATTACGGAAACATCAATTTAAGATGTAGGAGAAAAGATATTTTTATGGATTCTTATCATCGTATCAGTAAATTAAAGCCAGAAGAATTGAAAGGTAAATTACATGTAGAATTTGATGGAGAAGAAGGTGTTGATGCAGGTGGTGTTACAAGGGAATGGTTTTTGATGCTTTCAAAAGAGATTTTTAATCCAAATTATGCTCTCTTTACTCCATCATTAAATGGATAAATGTTTTAACCAAGTAATAAATCACATGTGAATCCTGATCATGTTAAATATTTTAAATTTATTGGAAGAATAGTGGGTAAAGCATTATATGATGGTTAATTATTGGATACATATTTTACTAGATCATTTTATAAGCATATTTTGGGTTAAAAATTAACAATTCACGATATGGAAGATATAGATTTGAATGAATACAATAGTATGAAGAAAATATTGGAAGAAAATGTAACAGATTGGGGTATCTATTGGACTTACAATGTGGATCATTTTGGTAAATTAGAAGAAAGAGAGTTAATTGAAGGAGGAAAAACAAAATTAGTTACTGAAGAAAACAAAATAGAATATGTTCAAACTTACTGTTATTAAAAAATGGCTAAAGAAATTAAAGATTAGATTGAGGCATTTTTGAATGGATTCCATGAGTTGATTCCTTAATCATTAGTAAGTATTTTTGAATGGAAGGAAATGGAACTAATGTTGTGTGGTCTACCTGATATTGATCGTAAGATTATTGAATATATTATTTTATAGTTGAAGATATGAAAGAAAATATTGAGTATCATGGTTATGATAAAGGAGATAAAGTGATTTAATGGTTATGGGAATTATTGGAAAGTTTTGATAAAAGTAAAAGAGCAGCATACTTACAATTTGTTACAGGTATCCCAGATATTTAAATTAATAGGCACTTCTAAAGTACCTCTGGGTGGATTTAAAGAATTAAAAGGAATGCATGGGCCTCAAAAAATATAAATACATAAGAAACCTTATGTCAATTTTGAATTACCTACTTCACATACATGGTATAATATTGGATATATGTTACTTTAGTTTTAATTAATTAGACTTACCTGATTATCCAGCAAGATAAATTTTGAAGGAAAAATTAGAACTGGCAATCATGGAAGGAAAGGAAGGTTTCGGTTTTGCTTGATATAAAATAATTTCATATTATTTAGAATAATTTAACTATTTTTTTTATTATTAACGATTATGATTGGACGACCTCCAAGAACCAGAAATGATAGATAGTAGAACCCTTAGATAAGTGAGGAGTAATTGAAAACTGAACTATAAAGGTAAGCAGAAAACAAAAAGAGAGAATTAAGAATGAAGCAATTATAAGAGAAAGAAGAAAATTTAAAATAATTAGAGTATGCAGGATAAGATGTTGAGTCATTTAGAAATAAGGTATACGCAGATTATTAGGATGTCATTCCACAGTAATCTAAGGCTGAACAAGAACGAGCTGCTCGAATTAAATTAAGGGAGGAAGAAAGATTAAGAAGAAAGAATGGTTTAGGGAGTGCTTATGAATAAGAGAAAGAGAGATTACCTGCTTAATTAGAACAAAAACTCTTAAAAAATTTGAATCAAATGAATAATAATAATTAAAATGCAGATTGGTTAGATAAATAATAGGTTGTTTCAAATCAAAATAATATGAATTATCATCATTAATAATAACCTGTTATTAATTATTATCCAGATCAATACCAAGGAGCAAAATAAATACAGTAGTCCTAACTTAGCAATTAATTAAAGAATGAATCACATAAATACTCAGAAAAACCTAATTATGATTAACGTCACTAGCCACCATAAATGAATAATAATAGTAATTATTAGAAAAATAAGAATAATGAGGCAGCAGAATAAGAAAGGGAAAAAAAAAGAAAATATAAGGAATAGTTAGATATGCAGATAAGTTAAAAAGGTTAATAAAATTAACATTAACATTAAAGCTAACTAGTATCCTAATAATAATATCATTAATAACCATTATAGAACTAATAATAATAATTATAATAAAAACCTAATTCTCAACAGGGTTAAAGATAACCATAAGTTGAAGTTGATTTCTTTTCAAAATTTGGACAACCTTAATCTTAGTAAGGTTGGAGATAATAATAATAATAACAATAAAATTAAGATAATGTAGCAATGTAAAGAATGAAATATAGAGAAGAACTTGATCGTTAAATTTAAGAGAAAAAGAATAGAGAATTTGAATAATAGTAGTTAAAAAATCAATAAGACTATTCCAAAAGGCCAGTAAGTAATCCAACAAATGTATTTGATTTACCCTCTGAATATGACTAAAGGAATAATTAACCTCCATAATCTCCTAATTATTATCAACCTCCATAATCTGCACCAACTGATGATTAAACAAAAGGAAGATTTTTGCAAAGAAGATTTACTAGTGGTTAACCTGAAGATCCTCAAAAATAAGCTTAAAAAGAATAATATGCAGAAGAATTAAAAAGGTAAATGGAAGAAAAAAAAAGAAAAAAAAAATAGGAGGAAGAAGAAAATCGAAGGAGGGATGAATTAGAATAATAATAATATTAACAATAATTATAGTAAGAAAAAAGAAGGTAGGAAGAACAAGCAAAATAAAAATATTCTGAATAATTTGACTAACCACCTTAAATTGTTTAACAAAAAGAAATAGGAAGAAGAGGGAAGTAAAATTTATAAAATGAACAACCATAATAAGATATTATAAAGAAATCTGCCTTATAAATATTATCTCCAGAAGGTGATTCATAAAGAGAATAATTATCATATGTATAAGATTAAAAGCATCAATAACATCAATAACATCAATAGTAATATGTGGCATAATAATAACCTCAATATTAACAATATTCTTAGCCATAGTAACTTATTCAACAAACCCCTTATTAAAACAATCCATATCATCCTCCTATTTCTCCATTATAGAATGTTTATAACTAATTTCATTTGTAGGATAATTTATAATAATATCAACAAGTACTTTTTAATGATCAAAATTCTCATAATCCATAAGCAATTATGGTGCATTAGTAATATTTAATGCAACTTCAATAAAATAGATAAGAAATTGATCTAGTTAGATAAATATTAGAAGAAAAATTGAGATTACAATAAATAGAAATGCAGAATTAGTTATTAATAGATTAATATTAAAGAAAAGTGATGGATATTTAAAAGGAGTAAAAGCTATTTGAGCAAGAAATAACCAAATTGTAAGATTTTATTTAAGGAAAATAAAAACGCCCTTTGGATCCGACGGTATTTGCTTCCAGCGTTTTCTTTAATGCTTTAGGGAAGAAAGAAAATATAAATATGTCGCCTCATTAATAATAGGTAATGAATATATAGCCGATAAAAATATCTCCATTCTCATCACCAACAGCAAATTCATAAGCTAATTAGTTTTATTTATAAGTTAAGTAGTCAGATGTTTCATCTTAATATCCTAATTAATATTAAGATTTGAATTAATTAATATCTGAAAAAAATTAATAACCTTAATTATAATAATAATAAAAATTATTATAATAATAATAGTCTTAATAATAATAATAATAATAATTATAGTCTTAATAATAATAATTATAAATTCTTAAGCCTAAAGGAATTACCGAATCTATGATTGATAATGATGTTGAGTTACCAGGTGAATCGGAATATGTGAATTATACTGAAGAATATTTAGGAAAGAGTTTTATGCCAGAATTGAGAGAATTAAAGTAAAAAGTATAATAATCAGAAAATTATAAGCAGACAGAAAATACAAAAACATTATAGTCATAATAATTTAAGACGCTTTAATCATAAAATTTTTCTAATAATGACTTTTAAACAAATTAACAACAAAAGTCATCTAACACAGACGAAAGTTGTGAGTTACCAACAAATGCAATTTAGAAATCGATTCCACCATAGTTTAGTAGAGTTTAAGGTAGCTAAAATTTATAAGACAATTTTTAAGACAAAGAATTGGAAGAGTCAAATTAAAATTCAGATGAGGAGATTTATGAGTAAAAAGATTTTGATCCAGAAGAGGAAGAAGTAAATGAATAAGGGACAGATAATCCATTCGATTAGCATGATTAGGGAGATGATTAAAATGAAAATTCAGACAGGGAGTAATATGATATTGAAATACCAAATCCATAGAATTATGATTTGAATATGTTAAAGACTTAAGAATATTATGCTATGTTTGTTGAAAATATAAAACCTTAATCAAGATAATAAGAGCTGAAGTTTCCAACAAAATTACTTTAATAAAATACCATACAATTGAATAATGATACAATATAATAATCAAGTCTGTGTGATTAAAGCGAAATAGTCGAAAGCTAACTAAAATGCAATAATGATAAACAAGGAGATGTTGAGGAAGTTCAAATGAGTTAGGCTTAATTTTCTGTGTATTAGTAATCTATGGCTATACCAGAAGATGAAGAACCTTCTTAGCCTTCTATATCATAAAAAAATCTCAGAAATTCAAGTAGAAAATATTAAAAACCTAAAACTGTTGATATTTTTAAGAATGAGCAACAAAAAAATTCTAATTAATAATCTCAAAATTAAATCCCCTAATTTTAAGAATAATCCAGGTGTACAAATTAATAAATTCCAGATTAATCAAGGTGTACAAATTTGTAGATGCCTGATCAATCTCGGTGCACAAATCAAAATCCAATTGCTTCTCAAACTTTTCTATATCAACCTAGAGTTGAATTAGTTAAATCCAGATTAGAAAATCTGTTCTAACACACAAATGAATTAATGGCTGATCTTCCAAAAGTAAAGGTTGAAAAGATAGTTGCTTTAGATGATGATGAAATGAAATCTTATAAAATTGAAGAAAATTCATAATGGCAATAACAATTAGATTTGTTTAATTACGAACAAAGCCATAGTTGAAATTAATTAAAAATATATATATATTCGTTAATGCACAAAATTCAATATTCTCATCAATAATCTCCCTCTGCTACTCCAGGTTAGAGTTCATCCCCATCATAAAAGACATAATTAGTACTCAAATAAACAAATAGAACAATAACTTCATAAGCAGAGAATACAGTTTGTTACAAAAAGAAAAGCAAAACAACTTTGAATGCAGAGATAGAATTGAAAAAACAATTATAAGTGCAGAATCAACAATATAAGGAATTAGCATTAAAATATGAACTGTCTATTTAGGAAATTTAAAAGTACTAGATGATGATTGAACGCAACAATCAAAAGAGAAATCATGAAAAACAGTAACTTTTATCTGAAATATCTATGTTAAAGAAATAATTAGAATAGCGTAGTAAATCTTAAATTGATTTACATGAGAATGGAAGTATATAGAGTTCTAATAACATATATAGTTCTTGGACATTTAGTTAATGAAGTAAATTAAAAAGCCATTTTGATTGAATTATCTGAATATAAAGATAAGTGTAAGTAACTTTTAAGTGAATTGGATACAAAGAACCTTTAGTTAGATTAGTAAAACATAAATTTAATTTTAAGTGTTACTAAGAAACTAATAAATACTCCTTCATGTTAAGAATTGATTAATTAAGTGTAGGAACTTACTAAAAAGTTGAATGAATAAGAGAGCAAGATTCTTTAATATGAAATGCAATTAGAGAATTAACAGTATTGATATTAATAAAAATTAGAGCAAATAATAATAAATCTAAATTTTTATTTAGGGGAGCAGAGTATTTTAATAAAAAGATTTTAGAAACTGATATTTTTAGTTCTTCAAGCAATATATAATCAACAGTAATTTTGTTAACTTAAATTAGATGTCAAATTAGAATGAGAATTCTTCATAAGGATTGTCAAGTTATATAAAGTTATGAAAATAATCTGTGAATTCGTTTTATATTTTTATTAATATTATCATGAAAATATTAATGCTTTTCTTATTCATTTTAGTGAATGTAAATAATCTGTATTAAATTAGAGCATTCTTTGAGTATTTCCTTAGAATAAACTGATCTGGAAGAAGCAGTGCTTTTACAATAAGAAGAAAATTTAACACTTTTAGACATTGCAAATGAGCTTGAATAATATCATTTGTTTTAAGTATTGGGTATCCTAATAAGTTGATTATTAAAGGAATAGAAGCTTAGGATAGATAAATGAAAAGGTTAGCAGTGGCTTCAATAATATCAATTTTAACAATAGCAGCGTGTTGTGGATGCTCATAGATAATATAATCTTATTCAAAATCGTGCAAGTAGAAACTTCCACCACCTAAAAATTAATATAGAAGAATAGAATAATATGCAGACTCTTTGTGAGAATAATTGCATTAATATTTTATATTATTATATATATTTTCTCACTTAAAGTTGAGTGTCTATCTCAATATATATAACAATATGAATTTAGTTTAATAGAAATCCTAGTCTTAGATTTTTTAAATGTGCATATTACCTCTATTATCAATGATATTGAGTATGATTACTCGAGTAGGTATTTAATAAACCTCTCTAAAAAATAACAAATTGCTCTTTACTCCCTAAAATCAAAGATAGAGAACTATAAATAGACTTTATTCATTCATTAAGTACAAAATTTAACCAGATAAAATAAAACGCTAAAGAATAACACTTAACTAAAGTGTTTCTTTCAACCTTAATTATCTCATAAAATAAAAAAAAGATCATTAGAAAAAAAATAGAATAAAGTATAATTTTAAAGTCAAAAATACAAATTTAACATTTGGTTTATTTTAGACAAAGAATTTATTTTATTCTATTAGTAAATCAAAATTATTAGTTTGATAATATCTATTAAACAATGTTTTTGCTAATTTTAATATGAAAAGATTATAGATTCTTATCTAATTGATAATCTTTCGCTAGAAAATAAAGTAAATTGAAAAATGATTGATATAAGTTTTAATGAATTTCAATTAGAAAAGTCTAAATTGGATTGAAGTTTTTAAGGTTATTTATATTTTTGTAATTTAAATTCCTCTATTATGAGATATCAATTGAATTTTTTTCATCTCATTTACATATTTAAAAATTAGACAATGTAATCTCCCCTTTTTCTAAATTAATTATTTAACCCCCTTAGTACTTGATTTTCATTTGCTTTTTCTTTCATAATTATCAATTATAATTCTTCCCAACTTTTTACTTATTATTTCACAATTATTTTTTAACTTTTTTTGTTTGCATATTTAATTTATTATTATTGATGGAGACATATGTTTTGTTTTAGTTTTCTTGATACAGCATAATATTCAATGTTTTCTATTTTTGGAGAAAATTTGCAACAAAAGTCATCACTTTGACTATTAATGGACATACTAGAATACCACTTTTTATTTATTATGCCTAAAACTATTTTATAATTTTATAAAAGCTCTAGATTTTGCAGTAGGTTATCTACTTGTTTTATTATTCTATTTAGTACTGAGTCATACTTGTAAAACTTATTAATTTGAGTTACTCAATATTAATTATTTTACTTTCTTTTAATTTTTTTGAGTTAATTGGATTCAGATGCTTAACTATTTTCATGATATTAGTGAAACATTATGAGTTAAATAATTTTATTATAAAAGATTTCCAGAATTAACTTAATTAATGAAACAATAACAAGACACGTCTACAGATCCTTTTGCATTTGCCTTCAACCCTCAAAAAATTGAAAATACAGTCAATTAAGCAAAGAATACTTTAGATAATCCCTTATTTGGGATGGCTTATGCAAACTTTGGAAAGTAAATGAAAATCATTATGAAGAAAATTTTCAGGGATTGGAGACAAATATGATTCAATACTAAATTAAATATTCAGTAGTTAATATAGATTTTATTTTGATGTTGATAACATGTATGTTGTTAAAAAATCCATCATGACACTTGCTCCTTACCTCTATAGAGGAAATTGGACTCTAAGTAGTATTTTCTACAAAAATTATAGATAGTGAGTTTTAAGCTATCTCACCCACAGAGAATGTCCACGCTCCTGACCTTTATATACCTTTGATGAGTTTAATCACTTTTGTGCTTCTAAGATGCTTAAGTTTAGGAATTAATGACAAGCCATAATTTAGCCCAGGCTATGTTGTGGAATCCTTTTGGAAGTGTTTTGTAATTTCACTCTTAGAGGTAATAATTATAAAAATTGTTTTTTGCTTTATTGATGGAATAAGAGTTAATACGGTCGATCTTATTTCACACCTAAATTATAGATATTGCAGGTATTTCTATTTCTAATAATTAGTCTCTGTGCGCTCATGATTTATAATATTCTAACAAATAATCTTTATTCTTTGATTTGCACTATTTATGTACTTATATGTTAAGCCATATTTGTTTATAAAACTCTACAGAGATATAGTCCTTCTCATAATTAGAGTGCACTTGGTATTTTTAGATCTCTTACATTAGAATTGAGTAGTTTTGGCTCCAACATTACATTATTGTTATCATTGTTATAGCCATCTTGTTCTTGGATTCTATTGTCCTTTGGTTAATGAAATATTTTATTATTATTATTAATGTCATAAAAATTCGGTCCACTTTAATTAAAAAAGAAAATTCAAAAAACAAATCCAATTGAAAAAAAAACATACAATCAACAGGAAACGATAGATAGTAACAATTATCATAATTTTTTTCAGAATAGGAATAGGATAATGAAAAATTTAAGAAGTAGCAATTCAATCCAGTTGAGATGGCACAACAGGGAGGAACAGGAAAGACTTAAGCAGAAATGTAATATGACTTAGTTAGACTAAAGAGGTTAGGTGAAAAAATAGAAAAAGTAAACCATTAAAAAATTTTCTAGAAAATGGAGTTGACTTACAGACAAAAAATAGAAACGTTTAATAAAAAAATTTAAAAGATGCCAGAGCATTATGATATACCAAAAGTTGGTCCAGGTTGAGATTTGTAATCTTGTTTTATTTTTATTATTGATAATTAAATATAGATTTTAAACTCTATTCTAACTTACATTTTAGAATTGTTTCTACTATTATGTTAATAATATTGTATAATAATTTAAAATATGGGATAGGGTTTATAACTTTAACATTTATTATGTTTGAATGTTTTTATATTTAAAAATATATGAATTAAATTTTCTTCTCTTAGAGAGTGAATTGAACAAATATTTCTAGTAAGCTGAAAATAGTTAAATATTTTAAAATAATCTTAATTCTTTAAGTAAATTTTAATTTGAAAAACTATTCTAAAAATAAGAAATCAATTTTTATATTATATAATATATTATGAATCCATCAAAATTGAGTAATTCAGAATTGGGGAATTTTGATAAATATATAGAAGATCTATATAATGGATAATTGTTAACTGAAAATGATTTAAAGTTGGTGTGTTAAAAAGTGTTAATATTTGCATTATTAATCAGGCCAAAGAAATACTAGTTGATGAACCAAATATAGTGGCAGTTAGAGCACCATTAACAATATGTGGAGATATACATGGTTAATTTCATGATCTAATTGAATTGTTTCGTATTGGAGGCAGATTGCCAGTATTTTAAGAAAAATTATAAAGGAAACAAATTATCTGTTTCTTGGAGATTATGTAGATCGTGGTTCTTAAAGTGTTGAAACCTTTAGTCTTATACTTTGCCTAAAAATACGGTATAAAGACAGATTGACTGTATTGAGAGGTATTTAATAAATAAAGATAGGCAATCATGAGAATAGGGAAATTAATAAAATTTATGGGTTTTATGATGAATGTTAAAGAAAGTATGGAAATGAAATAGTATGGAAACACTTTACAGATGTATTTGGTTATTTACCATTGGTGGCAATAGTTGAAAATAGCGTAAAGAAGCCTATTTATTATTAGATTTTCTGTACGCATGGAGGTTTGTCACCAGCAATAGAGACTGTTGATCAAATCAAATAATTAAATAGAATTTAAGATATACCTCATGATGGTGCAATATGCGATTTATTATGGAGTGATCCTGAAGAAACAAAAACAGGATGGGGAGTATCTCCAAGAGGAGCAGGATGGACATGGGGTTAAGATATAACAGATAAATTTTTACATTAAAATAAATTGAAACTGATTGCTAGAGCACATCAATTAGTAATGGAAGGATTTTAACATGTTCATCAACGAAAAACGGTTACAATATTCTCAGCCCCCAATTATTGTTATAGATGTGGCAATCAGGCTTGTATTGTAGAGGTTGATGATCAGCTTAAAATGAGTTTGTAAATAATTTATCTATTCAAAGCTCATAATATGAACCTGCTCCAAGAGATAATGAACCTTAAACAACAAGAAGAGTACCAGAGTACTTTTTATGATTTAACAATTAAATATTATTTTATTCAATTATTCACTGATGGTAGCATGTCATAAGTGAATCCTCCTATTCCTAAAACTATCAATATAAACATTCCAGAATAGAACACACCTGGTATCAATAGCATTATTGCCAAAATAAAAATAGGATAAGTCTCACTTAATCCTTTCTCTTGATATTATAGGATTCCTTATTCTGTAAATAGTATTCCTGCACTCAATAAAAAAAAAGATAAAACTATTGTTTTGTAGGGCCTGTTGTATCTTATTCGAAGTGGAGGAGGAGATTCTGATCTCACAACTCTCTTTTTGTTTAGAGGACGAGTTTCACTATAATCTTTCATTCTTATTTTTATATACAATTATTAATATTTTTTAACTTATACTTAATCTATATCATTCAAATTATGAGATAATGTCAAATATTCTCTAATTATATTAGCTCATAAAGTATAATAGAAAACAAAAAATTAACAGTCATAATGTCAAAATAATAATAAGGATTAATCATAACTTAAAAAAATGTTTGGTTTGTTAAATTGAATAAAATTAAATTTATTTATATTCTAATTAAATAGATTTTTAATCATTCATTGTTTATAAAACTTGAACTCGTATTAAGTCGTCTAATCACTTATCTTGAATATAGGCTAGACTTCTTTTTCTAAGCAACATTAATTGTACTCTATAGTAATAGAGAAGGTAAATGTAAAGTCTTGTTTTAATGAAGACCTTATGATTATTTCTAAGAAATAACTTAATAACAGCCCTCTCATTATGATATCTATAATGGTTTTACTATATAGCTTTTATCTATTCGTGGACCAATTGATGTTTATGTTCTTTTCGATCATTTTGATATTTCCAGAAAAAGTTTCAATTGATGAAATACTTCTATTAAGTTCTTTATTAACTTAGGCTTCAGTTTCTTGATTTTATCCAATTAAACTATAGCAGGTTTTTTTGAGTAATTCTATGAAATGAGGAGATGATGTTGTTAACATTATTAATTCTTAATATGCTTATTCATCATTCATATTTCTGGCAAAGCCTTGTTGATAAAATAAAATTTAATTTCTCAAGTTTTGTTTCTTATCTTCAGTGAACATTTTTTATCCAGGAATAACAACATCAAAGAGCATTTATTTGACGAAGCAACAAACCAATTGCTTATAATTAGTAACCAATGGAGCTGTAGCCTTATTAATTGATAGATTGTCTATTGAAACTCTGCTTTCACTTTCGTTTTTCATTAAACTTAATATAGGACATGTTTCTAAAATTTAATGTTGAATATTTAATAATTCCCTTTAATATTTTGAATTTGAAATGAATTAGCAACAATATAATGAAATGTTTACAGCATTCTAAACAAACAAGATTTTAGTTGAACAATTTGATATATACCTCAAGTAAAAAGTATTCTATATTCATTTTATGAAGTGCGGACATTATTATGATGAACATTTATTTCAATAATTAATTGAGTTGTCATTAAATAATGGAGTAATAGATTTAGAGAGTTTTATTAATTAATATAATGAGACTGTTGATACTTTATAATATCGTTCAGAAATAATAAATAATAAAATCAAAGAATTAAGAGTGTTGCATTAATAATTAAGTGATTAATTAAATTCAGATGCACTTTAACAAAACTCCTTAACTCTTTAAATAATGGATTGTCAAAACATTGAAATTAAAGATCCTAGTGTGTATTTGTAAATTTGTTGTAGTGCCAAAACACATAAAACTAGGACTATGAAAGGAATATGTCCATAGTTTTAAGAGTAATTTGAATTCCCTGTAGACTCGGGATGTTAAGATGTTATAATAACTTTATTTGATAGCGTAAGTAAAATTGAGTCTATTTTAGATTAATGATAATATGATTGGATATACTCAATTTTTTATTTCAGAATTGAGAGAATAAAAGTTAAAGGATATAAGTGTTAATCTATAGAGATCAGATAATATGAAAATAAAGACTAAACTTCATATTATATTGAAATTTAATTATTCAAAAGTAAGTTTCTTCTAATTTAGGAAAGCCTCTACAAATAAGAATAATAGAAAATAAATGACGAGATTAACTAGAATAATCTTGAAATGAAAGAAACTCAGTAAGCATTAAACTGCTTGGCCAAAGTATTTAGTGGAGGTTGTATAAAAATAAGGTAATTACCTCCTATTTTGGAAATTAAAGAGTTTGAATTGAAGTGTTTAGAAACTTTAAATGAAGCATTATAAGATAGAATACAAGATTGGGTACCTTTGTTTTATAAATTAACTGGATTGGTAGTTGCCTTATCTGTTATGATTAGTTTATATAGATGTTAATTTATGGAAGTATTAAACAGCTATATTAATATTTAGTTAACATTATTGGCATATTTGATGCTACTATTAATTTTGAGAGAAATTAATTAAAAATGGATGAGAGTATTCACATATTTATTTGCTGTTTTATTTCTTTATGATTTACTTTGGCTATACATATGTGGAGGAGTAAATTATTAATAAAATTTTAGACTAACGGTATAACCAAAGAAGAACAACACATAAACAAATTTGTCACAGCATTAAGTTATGTTGAACTCTTAGCCAAAATTCCATTCACAATAGTTTTGTGGAAACATTCTGTAGAGTTTGAATAATTTTTATCATATTTTATATGATCATAAATTCTTCTTAAAAAATTCTTTAAACTCTTATAATGACATTTAATCATGCAACACTCCACAAAATTTTAGAACATCTAATTATTTATACTAATAATTACTTTAAATTTCTTCCTCGCTTGTATTATCTTTGAATTTTTAAAATACTTTCTTTATTTTTTTTGAATCTATATGGCCAGATTTATCAAAATCAAAAATAGCAAAAGCACTTTCTAACAACTCATCATGCTAATCTTTATTAGACATACATTCATTAAATAGTTCAGAAAAATCTGAAAATTACATAGTTGTTTTATTATTAGGAAAATATCTATATGTGAATAATTTTATACTTGAGTTCTGTAACAGATACATATGTTGGTGATTTAGGGGAACTATCTTTTTAAGCATCTTCTAAGTTGTCATTTGAATTTACTTTTTTGGCCAATCTTCTTCCTGGTTAAAAAGGTACATTTATTGTTTAAGAATCCATATTTATTGTTTCCAAATCTTTAATCAATTAATTTATTTGAGCTATGTTAATATCTTCCCCTCCTTCTTAAGAAAATAACTAAAAAATTTATCTTAGTTCCTATTAGTTTGTTTATTATTATTATTGCATTCTAGTTAAATTAAATATTATATAATATATTAATTATCAAAAAGCTTTTAGGTTGTTATTTCATTTAAATAAAATCTCTATTAATATTTTCGACATTTCATTACAATTAAAGATATTATTATTTTTTTATTTAAATAATTAATTATTGCATCTATAAACATAAATAATTTATCATCAAGGTTTGGATGTCTTTTTAAAAATATAAAATATACTTTTTTATATGTGGACTATTTCTTTAATTATCCTATTTCTTAATTTTATCGACTTAAACCTGCTTTTGAGAAACCACTATTTCCAGAATTAGTTGGAGTATTTGCAGAATTTATTTCAATTTATAATTATTATTATTATTATTATTTTTCATTTTCTAAATGTATTTAAGATTACTATTACTATTACTATTATTACTATTGTTATTATTATTATTATTATTATATTTAATGCGATTAGATTTATATTAATTCCTATAGGGCATTAATTTAATCAGTATGTTCATTTACACTTTTTTAAATAACTTAGGTAAAATCAGCCATTTTATCATTTAAATTGATAATTTCTTTTGTTTACTCTTATTTTACAAGACTAATTTAAGTTTGAAAGTGTTATGATAGATCATCTAGTTATTCTAATTTAGATGAAGTTTAAGAGTATATTTATATTTATTCTGTAATTTTGCCTTCAAAAAACATTCTAAGTTATTAGAATTATGTTTAGAGCTTTTATAGGTTAATTAACTTACATCTGAAAATTGTATTTACATACTTTTTTGCTCTTAAACTAAATTTTAAATTTAGTTATTGCAATTTTATTCTAGCTGTTTTAATTCATTAAATAACTAATTTGTTTTATTTCCTTGCTCTATATCAAAATTATTTGAATTTTCCTTCTTACCAATTAATTTTGTATTAAACTTATTTATGAAATCAAATTTACATCTTATACACTTTATAAATTTCGGTCATCGGAACTAACATTTTCAATATGATTAAATGATTCATCGTCTTGTCCTTGGTCTACCGAATCTTATAATAACATTTTTATCTTAATACCTAAGGCATGATAAAGATGACTTGTATTATTTGTGGATTATTATTATTATTTCAAATTCCTATATAATTTATAATCATCCTAGGTTACTTTATAACTGCTGACTAATACAAAATCCATATACTGTTGACAATTTGAAATATTAACAACAATAATTCAAATAAGCTCAATTGATCCATAATTTATATAATATAATTATAAAATTAAGAATTTTATATTTGATGATTTAATAATTCTCAATTGTATTATTGGAAATTAAGCTCTTTCGAATATTATATGCTTTCGATTATTTGACTTCAAAATATTAGGCTTGCTTAGTTAAAGAAAGAGATTTTATTTAAAACGACATTAAAAATAAAATTTATTAAAATGATACGTAATTTTCATGAGATCATATTAAATTTAATTTACTCATGGAAAGAAACTAATTTTTGTTATGAAAGTAATTGAGGAAATCAAATATTAAGTTGAAATAGAAATGAAAAAAATATTTGGAAAATGCATAGAAAAACGATACGCAAAACTAACTGAGTAACTTAAATAAGAATGTATCAAAAATGTTATCTAGAAAGGTCAAACAATTAGAGAAGTATGATTATTTATATAAAATAGGTATCATAATAATTATCCATTAATTATTCTTCTGCCAAGACTATTTTAGCTAATTATAGAAAATCATAAAAGGGATTAAAATTAAAATACCAATTAGAACCAAGATAACTTAAAGTTAATGATGAATACGATTGGAGAAAATTTAAAATCCTAACTTATTGCGAGGACAGACAAATCAATGAATATACTATGGAAAATTTTGCTTAATTATTTACACGAACTTCACAAAATACAGTATTAAAATGATTTTTTATTCATATATAGATTATTTTTAGTATTTATTTAACTATTCATTTTTTAAGCATTTTCTTAATTAAAAATTAAGTTTTTAGAAGATTTATGTAAGTGCTCGAAACTATTTGGTTTTTAAAGAAAACTTTGAAATAATAAACTACGATTATTATAGATAAAATGATATATAAAAAAATATCATTTATTTTGTTATTGTTTTTGTTTAAGCCATTCCTCATATTAATCTTTTGCATCCTTGATATTTTTAGTCATTTATTATTATTCTTATTAAGTTAATTGGGAAAACAAGGCAGCATATAATTGTTAATTATTTTATTAAAGTGTTAAGACAAGTTTTTCCATTAATAAAATGGCATCATAGTCTTCTAATGGACTATCATATAATTCAGCATATTCATCATCACCCTCATCATAATCCTCATCTTCTTCATCATCATCTTGTTCTAAATCTTATATCTTTTCTATAGTCTTTTCAAAATCTTCCTCTTCTTCTGCTTAATTTTCTTCATCGCAAGATTCTTCCTCTTCTCGTAAAACCAATATTTTAGTAGATAATCTTACAAACAATTTTCCAATTTCTGGGGATGCTTGTAATAAATAATTAGGAATTTAAGGTAGTGAATATAGTTAGCAGAGAGCAAAGATCAATCTATTAATATCCCATTCATATTTATAGAATTTTTCCATATTTAGCATAGTTTATAAAATTTGATCTGTCAACCCTTTACTATTTAAGTAACTTACAGCAAGATTAGGATTATACCATATACACATGCATAAAACTCCAATATTTACAATTTTGAATCTATTAGTTTTTTTATCTTTCTAAAAAATAATATATATAATTACTTATAAATTTAGCAAGGTAAAGTCAATAATTTATGGAATAAGATTATCTATTTGTCCAGGGTAATTTTCAATTAAAGCTATCAATATAGTTGTTACTTAATTTTAATCCGTTTCATCATTTCCATTATCAGCTACAACATAAATTTTTTGAAGGAATCTAAATACTAAAGAAATGAATGAGTTGCCAAAGAAATCATTTTATGTCAAAAAAGTAGCTCCTCCTTTTTAAATATAATTTCTGAAAGATCCAAGCATTTAAGAAACAAACTCACTTCCCCAATCTTTTTTGCATCCTTCTAGTAAAACATATTACTCTTCTGTCAAACCTTAAATGCTATATACATTAGTTTCTTAAGGAATTCCTAATATAATATAACACAAGACTGGATAATAGAACCATAAACCTGGAGTTATCTATTTTCTTTTATACAGCATAATGTTTAATATTTCTAAAGCTTCATTAATGAAATCACATCCATTTTCTGTAAGAGCAAAATTAATAATTGGAAAGATGACTGGTTCTAATTAAGTATAAGATTCTTATTGAAGTGGTGCATTAAATATTCTTTTAATTGCTTCTAAACATCCAGATGCAGCTAATTCAGCTTCACCATCGTCATCAGAATCGCCATCACCTTAATTCTATTTATTGCAATACTTTTAGAAAATGGTAGCAATATGAGCAGATAATTAATGAGCATAAGGAGTTATTTCATTTGTAAAATTCTTAACTATTTCTTCAAGAGATCTTACAATTTTTTCATTATCAATTAATTCCATCAATTTTATGTATATTTCCAAAACCTAACTTAATTATGGTCTAATTAAATCTTAGGCTTCTTTATGCTAAAGAATTTAACTAAATGCAATAGCAGCAGCTACTTTCACTGGTAATTCCTTATCTAATATGCATTTCGATATTCCTTAAACAACTAATTAAATGTTCTGTTTATTTTTAAATTCAATAGTACCATATTCATTAAATAAATGACATGCTCTAGCTCTTAAAAATCCAACTGGATTTTAAAACTCTTACAGAATATATTTCTCTAATATTTATTCTAAACCACCTTGAATAGAATTTATTTTAGAAATTTAATGTACTAAACTTTCAATACCCCACAATAAAGCTTCTTTTTTAATTAGATCTAATGGTTGATTAGTTAATGGATCTATATTCGTACTAAATGCTGTTTAACAATAATTAAGAAATGAAATCAGAATCAAATTACAATTGATATCTTTTTGTTAACAAACTTCTTATAATATATCATTGGCTGGATTCTTAATGTTATAAGTAGAAAGAGAATAATCATCTAATCTTTTAATATATTCTTCAGGATCAGTCTTCCATAATTAATCATCTTAAGGAGTTAATTGCATTTTCGGAATGGCAATATGATATATAAGTTTATCATAATGAGGTTTTAATAATTCTTTAGTATTATTTAATTTTAAAGCATAAAATAAATATTTTAAAGCAAATAAACAAGTTCCAGGTCCTTAGAATTACGAGTTATCTGTTAAAATTTTATAAAATATTTCCATAAATCCTATAGCATAAGTTGTTTTAATATGTTCAGCAAAATCAGCCATTTGAGCTTCAAGCATTTTTCTATTAGCAAACTTTTGAATGAATCTCAATATAATTCTGCTTGCCCATTTTTTATTTGTCCAAATATTGGTTTTTTCTCTTCTTTTTTCTTCTTCGGAATCTGTAGTTAAAGTACATAATTCAGGAGGTGGAGGTGATTAAATAATAGTTTTAAAATAAAGCATCCATTTAGCTAATGTATTGTAGTCTTACATATATAATGGCATAACTAAATGTGTAGCATGATGGAATATTTTTAAAATAACTTTAACCAATTATCCACTTTATTCATTATAACCTTCTAAAAATTTTTGAATCAAATTCTCTAAAATTGGAAATGTTGAAGCAATTAATGGTTCTAATGGCTTACGATCATTGTCCAATAAAAATTAATGAACCTCACATGTACGTCTTAGAGTAAGTAATGCACTCCATAAATCTTCATATGAAGTGAAATTTTATAACTTAATGACTAATTATTGAACTAATTATGGCCAATCATTAGGAAAATCTATTGCTACTAATTTATATATTAAATCTTCATATTATGATCTTAATTTCTTAACTTGAATACATCTTGCCAAAGCATCAATAATAGTTGCTCTTATAACACTTTTCTCTTCTGCACTTACAATAAAATGCCCTGGTTCTTTCTTATCAGCCCAATGTTTTTCTAAAAATGTTTTTAAGTTAACAACTGCACTTTATCTTAATAGTTCTGGCTGTGTCTAATCATCTACTACCCTTAATAATGAAATTGCATATCTATGTAATATTTTATACTTATTACAATGGTTGTAAAGATGCTTATTTTAATAGAACCTCTCCATTATTTACACTCTCTTAAGAAGCTCCATAAGTTAGTTTTAATGCATTAATTAAATATCCTAAGTCTTAGGTTTGCATTCACGAACTAGTTTTTAAATTTATATTAAAATTTTTCAACCCAAATTTTGCGCTATTTAACTTCAACATTTATTAAGTTTATTAATTTATTATTTTATCTTTTTAATTTATACAAAATTAAAAACAAACAAATTTTCAAAGAAGTTTAGTCAGCTTCTTTGATTATTATATGTAATAATGGAACATCAAATCTACTTAGTATTTTAGAGTAAGTATGACATTTTTGTCCTATTTTAAAAACCTCTTAAATAAGATATATCTTTAGTCTGATAATGTGAATGGTCAAAATTTTAATGATTTTAAACTTATGTGGAATAAATATACTTTATTTTTCAATTTTCATTAAAGCAAAACAAGAATGCATTATTCTAAAACTTTTATAGAAAATTTTGTTTAAATTTTTTGGAATTATTTAAATAAAGAGTGTCTTTAATTTTTGAATTTAAAAATGATAAATGATAATGATGATTGTGAAATTATTTTTTTTATTATTACAATTAATATTATTATGATTATGATAGCTTTAAGTATATTTTATTAAAATATAAAAGTATCAGTAAAAATTTTAATAATAACATGTATTTTGCATAGATAATTTAATAGATTTAATTTTAATATAAAGATCTGGAGATTATAAATTTAAGGATAGATTGGAAAGTTTTTTAATAAAGTTATAAATCTTCTTAATGATATTCAAAGAATTTATAATCATTGATTGAACAAGACTATTCTTAAAAAGTTTTGATATTAAATACAATAAATTAGCTATTTAAACTGAAATTAATTCCTTTCAATTTTATTATGTTTTTGAATTAAAAGTCTTGAAAAGAGATTATGGAATAATCAGAATTTAGTTTTTGGAAACTTGATTAATTAAGTATTCTTTAATAATTTTATTTATAATTATGATGAAAAACAAAATAAGACTTACAGCTCTTGATATTATGGCGTTGGTAACAGAACTAAAGCAAAAGTTAATAGGATCAAGGTAAGATGTTGATTTCTAAAAAGACTTTCAAATATTTACAATGTCGATGCTAAGACATATGTTTTCAAATTTTCTGTTCAAGAATCAAAATCTTATTTGGTGATTGAAAATGGACTGAGATTTAATCTTTCAGAGACTATAGAGAAAAATAAAGTACCATCAGGATTCACTATGAAATTCAGAAAGTTCTTAAGAAGCAGGAGATTGGAGAGTGTAGAATAAATTGGAGTTGAGAGAGTTGTAGTGTTTACTTTTGGTAGGGAAGATCATACATACTATCTAATATTGGAATTATATTCTTAAGGAAATATAATCCTAGCAGACAAAGATTATAGAATAATTTAATTGACAAGACAACATGAGTTTTCGGAGAATGCGAAGTATGAAATATCACAATAATAAGGGTTGCCCCTAATGAGATTTATCCATTTGAATACACAGCTACAAATTACCTTGAAAAATTTGATACATCAATGGAGAGAATTTAGAAGGTGATAAGCGAAAAACAAGGATAGAAATTAAAGGAAGTAGTTTTTAAACTGGTCCCGTGTTTACACTAATCTTTAACAGATGATATAATTTAGTAGTTGAAGTTAAATTAGAACGAAAAGATTGTTAATTAATTCGATACTGTTAAAAAAGTTGTAGATTATGCTATGGATTATATACAAAAATATCGTGCTTAGACACAATACAAAGGTTATTTATGTGCAAAAGAACCTCCTAAAGATCCAGAGTAGAAAATTAAATTTTTTGATTTTGCTGCTGATAAAGCCAATTATTATGAAGGAAAATATGTTATAGAAACTCCTACTTTCAATGAGGCTGTTCATTAATATTTTTTAGTGGTTGATAGACAGGAAGAAAATAAATAATCAATTGAAGATATTGCTTGGAAGAAATTTGAAAATATTAAATAGGATTAGATGAGTAGAATTCAAAAGTTATAGGCTGAATAAGATGAATACATAATGAAAGCAGATCTTATATAGGAAAACATTAATGATGTTTAAGCAATCATAGACATTATTTAGAAGATGATAGATAATGGTATTCCTTGGGATAAAATATAGAGAATGATTAATGATAGCAAAAAAGAGGGAAATCCACTTTCAAATATGATTGGAGGAATGAACTTGGTATGATTATTTTAATTATTTTATCAGAAATAAAACAAGGTGACAATATTGCTGGGCAATAAAGAAGATGAATATTCTGATTTAACTTAAATTGAAATCGACATTACTTAATCAGGCTATTAAAATGCTAGAAGATATTATGAGAGTAAAAAGAAAAATAGAGACAAAGAATTAAAAACTAAAGAGGCTGTTGAATAAGCATTAAAATAGGCTGAAAAAACAGCTTTAAAGGAAATTGAGAAAGAAAAGAATAAAATATAGAAAGTGCAAAATTAAAGGAAAAAGTATTGGTTTGAAAAATTCTATTGGTTTATTTCATCAGATGGGTATTTAGTAATAAGTGGCAAGGATGTACAGTAGAATGAAATCATAGTTAAAAGATATATGAATAAGGATGATATTTATATGCATGCTGATATATATGGATCAGCATCAACAATTGTTAAGAATCCAAATGAAGGTCCGATTCCTGAGGCAACTATTATGTAAGCAGCTACTGCCACAATTTGCAGATCCAAATCTTGGGATGCTAAGATAGTAGTTTCTGCTTGGTGGGTTTTTGCATCTTAGGTTAGCAAAGGAGCACCTACTGGTATGAATATACCAGCTGGATCATTTATGATTTATGGAAAAAAGAATTTTATTTATCCTCCAAGATTAGAAATGGGATGTACCATTTTATATTAGTTGGATTAAGAAAGTATAAAAAGACATGAAGAGGAAAGAAAAAAGAAACTTAAAGAAGAATAATCTTAAATTGATGAATCTGAATAAAATGAATCTGAAATTACTGAAAAAAATATTCTTGATTCTGATAATGATGATAATGAAGACAATCAAGATGATAATAAAGAGGATTTAATCGATCTTTCAAAAGCTAATTCTGTATAAACTATTCAATAAGGTGATTAAGAATATTCTATTGTCGAGGTTAATCCAAATGCTAGAATTATTTAGCAAAGAAATGATAAAAAACAAAAAGAAAAAGATTCCTAATAAAAGTAATAATAATAATAATAATAATAATAATAACCTAAATAATAGTAATAATAACCTAAATAATAGTAATAATAATCTAAATAGTAATAATAAACTAAATAATAATAATCATCTAAAGAATAACAATAAGTATAATAAAAATAAAATGTCCAAGAACCTTGTGAAAATAGTTCAGATAATGATAACAAAAATTAGAAAAATCCAAAAACTTAACAAGTCAGAGGCAAAAAAAACAAAATTAAAAAAGTTAAAGAAAAATATGCTGATTAATCAGATGAAGAAAGAGAATTGAGATAAAAATTAATGGGAGCAACATATATGAAAAATGAGGTTAAACCAGATAAAAAAAAGAAGGATAAAGATAAAAACGAATCTAATAAATAGTAATAATAGTAAGAATAAGATTAAAAATAATAATAATAATAATAAGAAGTTTAATATAAAGATAAAGAATATTATAAGAAATAATAATATAAATAAGAATCTATAACATAAAAATTGCTCAAATAATAGGGTATTGAAGTTGTTTAAACTGAAAACAATTAATAAAATGTTGAACAATAAGAAAAATAATAATAATAGCAATAAGAGTAATAATAATAATAAGAGTAATAATAACAATAATAATAATAATAATAATAATAATAATAATAATAATAATAAGAACAATAATAATAATAAGAGTAATAAGAGTAATAATAAGAAGAAGTTTAATAAAAGGAATAAGGAAATCCAGATAACAAGTAAGAAGATTTAGATAGTGATGATGAAAAATAAGAAAAATAACCTGAATAAGAAGATGATAATATCGAATATACTGAGATGTAAAAACTTGTCTCTTATCTATATGCTGATGGTATTTATTTACATAATTATTTTAGATAAGTATCTAGGTCTGATTCCAATGGTTGCTCCTTACACAGTTTTAGGAAATAATAAATTTAAAATTAAAATGGCACCAGGATCTTTAAAAAAAGGAAAAGGTAAATAAATTTTAAAACATTTTAGCTGGAAAAGAAATCTTGAATTTCTTCTTAGCCAATAAAGATATCACTAATCAAGAGAGATAACTATTAAAAATGATTACCGACGAAGAAATTGTTCAAACTATGCTCTCTGGAGTTAAGCTAACAGGAGTTGGAATGCTTTAAATGAAATAAAAAGAGAAATAATTAAAGAAATAACAACCCAAGAAAAACAAATGAGTTAAATGGAAAAGTAATTAGCTATGTAAATTTAGAATAAAAAATTATAATTATTAATTTAATTTTTTTATTTAAATACATTTCTTCTCTTCTTTGACAATTTTCATTTTATTAAACTTGACTTATATATATTGGAATTATCAAAGATTTCATAAATAGGGTAATTACAGAGATTATCAATTAAATTTTAAATAATCTTATTTTTTTAAATGTATTTATTCTAATTGATAACATCAAATTATCCTTATTATGTTTTTATTATAATAATTATCCTTTATTTTATAAGAATACATGATAAACATGTACTTCTCACTATTTAAAGTAAGATTGCTTACGCAATCAGTAGAAAAAATAGCAAAGGTAATTTTAATGAACTTTTTATTAATAATCAATCCATGAAAGTGAGTAACTATGCTTCTAACTCAAATAACTTCAAACTTAGAATTTTCTTGAAATCCTAAACTAAGGGTGAGTCATCATCACAATATACAATTTTGAATTCACAGAAGTTTGATTTTGGTGATGATGAGAAAAATCATAAAACACCTAAACCTTAAATTCTTTATGATGATAATTCAGATAGGTAGAAATCCACTACAACTTCATCATGCTCATCTAATTTGAAGAAATTAACCAAAAGAATAACACAGTTAACTGATTCAGAAAATAATGCTGAAAGCCCATACAATTTTTACTAAATAATTGATAATTATTATGACTAATATATAAATTCACCCATTAAGAGAGGTGGATATTTTTCTCAAGAAAAAACGATAAAGAAAATTGAAAGGTTATATACAGAATAAACTGATTTAAAAACAACTAAAGAATAACCTTTAAAATAATATTTAACTCAATCTCACCACTAAAAAAAATAGGAGTTTACTAGTATTAAACAAAAACTAATTAATTCTTGCAAAAAAAATTTGAAAAATATTTAACCATTTTGATGGATTTTATATATTTATCAACATATTTTTAGTATTATTATAGTTCTTAATCCTTAACCTCTTAATAATATCTTATTTTTTTATCTCATTTCTATAAATAAGGTTATTTATATTTAATTAATTTATAAATTTTAATAGGGATGAATAAAAATATTAGATGAGACAGAGATACAGACAATCTTAGTTACGATGAAGCTACTATTGGATTACTAACTTGAAATTAATATCAAAGCAAACATCTTTATTGATATTTGGTCATTCTATATTTTGATAGATATTTTTATAAAAACCGATATGGTTCCTACATAATTCTAGCAAGAATAAGAATTCAATTATAAACAATTATATTAATAAATTATACAATTTATATTAATCAAATTCATTGTGTAACGATAACTCTATTAAATATTTCTAAAGTTTAGAAATATTAATCTAAATTAAAACTTAAAAATATTATATTTTAAAATATAATATATTTACGGTAATAATTCGAGAGAAAAACATCCAAAATTTAAATGCAATTGTAAATTGGATTGTTCTAAAGAATGGTAATTAATAGATTTGACTTAAAAAATTTATTTAAGGAAATAAAAGGGATAACATGAAAATTATAGAATGATTATAAATTTTACTGAATTTTATAATATGTAAAAATATAAATAATTTTGATTTTAGAATTTATAATAATTTATAATATATTTGAATTATCTATATCACAAATCCTCATTCACTTAGTCTCCCTCTGATTAAGTCTAACTTTCCTATTAATCTTAATAAGTGTCTTCTTATTATTATTACTATTCCTATTGTTATTGATCTGTATCATCTTCTTTATTTTATTATTCTTATTTTGATTCTTTGGATGAGTCAGATTCTGAATCTTTTTTTGTTTGTTATTTCTTTTCTTCTTTCTTCTTTTTTTCCTCTTCCTTTTATTCTTGTGTCTTAAAATTAAATTAATATCATACTTTTTTTGGTTTTGGAATAACTTTTAATTTAGTATATTCTTCACTAACTTTATCAATTTTCTTCTTTAATTCTTCAATCAAGAATACTGGATCTTAATTTAATTCTTTTTTGTCTTATTCATCTAATTTTAATTTCAACCATTCTGTAGTATTTGTAAGATGTCCAAGGAATTTAGCCTTTTTTTCTTCAGGAATCCAAGGCATGGTTGTATTAAGAGCATTAGCCTTTTTATGGAAATCACTTAATTTTGTAATTGTTTCATTAATAGCTTAGGGTCTTGCCTTGGCTTCATCTAATCTAACTTAAATTGGTTTTAGTCTATTAAATTATAAATACTAATTACAAATTGTTCAACTAAGTAAATTTAGTATTAAATTTTTCAAAATCAGCTGTCCAAGCATCATCACTATCAAGATATTCTGCATGTTCTTCTACTGTCTTTAAGATTTCAGTTCTTTCAGTTTCAGTTGATGCTTTTAAGAAATATTCAGCATCTTTGATTTCTCTAACTGTATATATTAGTGATTCCAATTTATTTTTGATTTCGCTTAGTTTTCTACTATTTTCTTCAGCTGTTTCAAATTATTTAATAATTTTTTTTGAATCATCAATTTCCTATTAGTTAAGTCCTAAGACAACATGATGAGTAATAGTATAGTTAACTGGGAAAGTGTGAACTATTTTTTATTTTTTATATTTAGGCTCTTCAATAATAGGTTCATCTACTTTTGATGGTTCTTCAGCTTTTGAAGTATCAGCAACTTATTATTCTGTTTCTTCAGAAATATTACCATCTTCTGCTTCGCCATTTTCTTATTTTTCTGTTTAATTAGTTGGCTTAGGTTTGTCCTATTTTTAGGTTGTATTAGTTGCAGTAACATTTGGTTTAATTTCAATTAATCTGATTTCTTCAACTTTCATTTCTGCACTTTCCAATTTAATAAATTCATGAGAAGTAGCTTTGAATGTAAGGGATATTTCTGGTTTACTGAAATTAAGTTCAGTTGCATTTGTAATATTATTTAAATGATATGAAATCAATTAGGATTTTTTTCCATCTTTTTCCACATAGATATCTAATCTTAAATTTCTATCATATGAGAATTCTAAAGAGCGAGTACTTCCGTACTTTTTCTTATATCCAAATAATTAAAATTCCTTATTATAATCATCTCCATCTACTCCTTTTATTTCGATTGAACTGTTAAAACTAAATCCATCTGTTAATTAAATTGGTCTAACTTTAAATGAGTGAGATAAATTAGCAGCATGAAATGCAGCACCAAATGCCATAGATTCATCACCATTTAGATGTGTTCCGACTTCTACAGTTCCAAAATAATTAGTTAAAACTTATTAAATTTTAGGAACTCTTATTCCTCCACCAATTAATTCAACAATATTAATGTCTTCTTTTGTTTTATTAGATTTTTCCAATACATAGTTAATTGGATCAGTTAATTATTAGAGTCTATCTTCAAATAAGGATTCAAAGGTTGATCTCGAAATCGATGTACTATAATCTTCTCCATCTATCAAACCTTCTAAATATACTTAAGTCTCTTTGTTTGCAGATAAGATCTCTTTGTATTTGTTGGCTGCCTTCAATAATTTATTCATTGCTTTAGAATTAGTAAAGATTGACTTCTTTCCTTTTCTTGTTGGTTAATTATCAAATTCTTTTGCAAAATGATTAGCTAGTAAGAGATCCAAAGATTATCCACCTGAATTAGAAATAGAATAATCTGCTAACACTCTTAAAGTTTCAACCTTTTTCTTTGAATTATCAATAGCCTAAAATTCAACTAAAGAAACTTAAATATTATATGATCCTATGTTATAAAATAAAGCAGTGTGCTTATTCTCATCTTAACGTTCAAGCGCATAATATAAAGCAGCAGCTGTGTTTTCATTGATAATTCCTAATACTTCTAATTCTGCTAACTAGGCAGCAGACTTTAATGCGCTATAAAATATATTAAATTATAAATTACGATCTCTAGCTAATATTCCATTCGCTTGGTACTGTTAATACTACATCTTTGATTTGGATTTGATGATTGAAATCTACTAATTTAGCTATAAATTTAAGAATCATCCCTGCTAGTTCTTCTACCTTTACAATCATAGTGTCTTTTCCTTCTACTTATACTCCGTCAACTCCAAAAGCAAAAGTTCCTTCTCTCTAAAATAAATAGTTTAAAACTATACTTCTTCAATCTCTAACTTAAAATCTTCATAAGATTATTTAGAAATTTCTACGATTTTCTCGTCATTAGCTAATGCTCCTAAAAATTTATTTAAGAATGTGAATGTATTCTTAGGAGATTTTGTTTTTTTGGAAGCACCATCACTCTCATATAAACGCTCCTTATTATAAAATGCAATCTTAAGCATATATAATCGATAATACAGCATTTTCTGTTTTACGTTTACTTGTAGTATTTTCAATGATTGTAAAAGATTTGCCTGGACTTATTAAAACTGCTTTGATGAATTCAGATCCAAAATCAATACCCAATACAGAACCATTAGTAATGATGGTAAAGAGACAAAGGAGTAAGTATTTTATCATTAATAAAAATCAATAATATTCTAGAATAATTTTTACTCTCTCTTATATACACGTGTATTCTAACACTATATTAGTTAATTTTCGAAGAATCTCATAATATCTCTTATAAATCTACTTATCCTAATTATACTTTTTGATATAAGATCATTTTTTGAATGAAATAACTCTTTAAATATTAAATATATATATATTATCTATAATTCTCATTTTCCCAAATGACTAAAAGGAATTATTATTTTTTTCCATCCTGGATGATTCTTCGCTAATTTTCTAGAAATCATTTCAGCCAACCAAATAATATTTCTTATTTCTTATTCCTTCAATTTCAAATAAGCATAAAACACCTTAAATAATATATTAAAATACGCCATATGATCCCTATCCATCAAAAGCAAGTGCATAACGTCTACATTCATCGTCATACATAATATCATCCAAAGTTCTAAGTTTAAAATAGAAATTTCTATTTACTTTGTCTAAACATTAAATTCCTCTCTTTTTAAGGGATCAGGAGCATCTTTTAATAGATCTCTGTAATTATCACAACCCTTCACAGCTTCTCTTAAAGCATCCAATGTCATTGACTATAAATATAACTTTTCACAATCAGGATATAAATTTCCTATAGTTGGACATAACTATTTTCTTGTTGTAATAATTTTAGCTGCTGTATTTAAATCTCTATTTCCAATTGAATTGTAAATCACTTAAACTGTTTTAAAATCTGCTTCAAATTTCAACAATTCCAATAATACTTCCTAAGATGTTGGCATTAACTAATATAAAATCCTTTCCTTATACTTCAGACTCGCAAAAACTATAAAAATCTTCTAACCACATTTTCTTTAAAGATGTTCTAATATATTCTGGTTTCATTTCTCTAAATAAATTCTATATATCATTTAATGTCCTATTTTCATGCAAATTCTCAATTGATTCTTCTAAAAATTTCATAAAATACACTCCTATAGGTGTATCAATCAAAACATCTCTATATAAACTACTATAATCATCCCCTTCTAACACTTTAATATTTTTTATTTCAGGGAACCAACCTAATGGATCTATATTACTCAATAATATTTCAATATCTATTTTATTCTTTAATCCCTCTATCATATTTACAACATTGTCAATCATAAAACGACATCTATCATTTTTATCCAAATTCTTACCTCAAATGGAACAAATACTTAGTAAGCGTTCCTGTGGATTATGCCTCCACATACTCAAATTCATCAGCCAATTTCTTTTTTAATCTTTGTCTCAAAATTGATGTTGGTATCTAAGGATTGTCTGCTTATAAACAATTCTATATTTCATATTTCCTTATACTTGATAGTCTGTTTCCTCTAAAAATGATTTCAATTCTGGTATTGATGCACAATTCTTCATTTATTGATATTAAGCTTCAGTTAAAAAACTAGCTCTAAGTCCTCTTATTATTGCTTCTGCATAGCCGTCATCCACACCAAATACACAAAGATCCATAATTAATTTATTTATATATAATAATTTATTTATAAAGCATAAGTTTCTTAAACTAATAAGAAATTAAATTCATAAGTATTAAAACCTCATGATTCAATTTTTTATCTGATCCTCTGAAGATTCTAATTTGCCGCTTTATCCAATAGAATATTTAGAAAACCAATCCTTATTTTGCTGTTCTAAAATTGAATATTTTATGATTTCATAAATTGATATGATCATGAAATCAATTTTATTATTATATATTCCATTTTGACCACAGCAATTTTCGTAAATATCACTTAAAGTGCAAGAATTACATTATTCATCTTTTAGTAAGTATCCTTAAAAATTAATTGAAACTTTTAATGTGCTTATAATATAAGAAGTAAAATCACATGAGTCGAGGCTAATATATCGTAAACTATAATAATTAGGCATCTTAAAATAGGAAATTGAATTTTTAAGCACTTTTTAATTACAGTATAGATATTTTAGGTTTTCCATTAAATAAGAAATTCTTCACAAAAATGCGGATTTATTATTAATATTTGATGGTTAAAATTTAATAATATATTATACTATTTTGGATTAAAAATCAGAATTTCCCCCAACTCTAAAATGGATCAAAATTGATATTAATGTTCATTTATTTTTCTTAAGTAGCATTATTATTTTATTCTTATTATTTCTATTAATCAAATGACTAAGGTATGTTGTTATTCATTTATGGTTATTACTGTATTTAAGGAGATTATTCATCTAAAATGTTTAAATTGTCAAATTCTTTATATTTACTCAACTATCCTTTTTGTTATTATTCTTAATTATTCTAAAATGGATTATCAAAACTGACAAATTAATTATTTACTTAAACAGGATTGTTTGATTATTATTGTTACCACTTTTCATCTTAATTTAATAAATTCAAGTTAGTTTGGCTATTAAACTTTTAAGGATGAGATTGGTCAAATGGCATAGAAAAGTCAAAATTAAGAGAATCTTACTTATAATTAATTTATGGAATTCCAATAGAAGATGGAGTATAGGCCTGACTATTATTTTATAATTATTATTAAACTTATCCAACTTATATTGGATTAAGCCCAATATTTAATTGAGATAGTTCAAGAATTCCATTCTAGGGTATGCCTACTACAGTAGGAGAGGTATTACTATTAGAATTATTTTATTATTGTAATGATAAAGGCTAAAGTGAATCAAAGTTAAATTCATTAAAACTTTATCCATTTATTGATTTTTCAAAAGAATTCTGTTTTTAAAAGTTTAAATTTGGTTAATTTTATTATGATTGTTGTTGTTACTATTAATATTATTATTGTTATTGTTATTATTATTGTTATTATTATTATTGTTATTATTGTTATTATTATTGTTATTATTGCTGTTCATCGCTATCTTCAGGCAAACATGACATTCTTTCCACAGCTATTTTCTAAATTAAACTTTAAAGTAATTCTGAGTATTTTTGTATTAATGATTTCCCAATATTCAATTCAATGATGTATGGTAATAATTATGGAAGTAATCTAGTTACAATTTGCTTATATAGTATTAGTAATTACTTCATAATTTAGATGTTATAAGAATGATTTATAGATTTCTAATAATAATTAAGCTTAAATTTTTGTAGGAGCTGTAATTTTTCTAAACTTTTCCAAAGTTGGCAAAATATTATCTGATATAGAGACTTTATCAAAAATATGTTATGTTTTGCTTAATACTTATAATGCCAATAAATTAACCTCCTTATTTGATGAATCCAAACATAACTATAACAATCTAGGCAAGATCTTAAAAAATAGATAATAAATACTTTGTTTTTTGTGTATTAGTATTCAATTTTTTCCATAATCATTTATGTTTAACTTAATGCCACTTCTTAGAGTTTGGCAACGTCAGATTCAAAACATTTAACATATAAAGGAACTAGATGACTTTAGATTTCACTATCAGGTATTTTGATTTCATAAAATTGCTTTATGTTTTATACCAAACAGTATAGTGCTTAAGCAGGCATGCTTGGAAGTCCAGATACTTTTTTAATATAATTCCAACACAAAACAATGTATTTCTCTTAAATTAATTAATCAGGCATTTTAGAAACGTCAATTGCAATGAATAATACATGTTACATTAACTTTTCATTTGTTATCAGAGGCATGATGTTTGGTAAGATATTTCTAATGATTACTTGCCTTTCAAACTCATAAATAGTTTAAATATATACTTTAAATACACTTTTTGATATTTATTTTAGCAAAGCTGCCTATTATTCAGAATCAAATTATTGGAACTATTTAAGTGAATGCATTAATCGAATTAAAGGATCTAAAAAGAATTCATGATGATAAATTGACATAATCGCAGGTCTTTGACTTAATTCTTTACTTAACATCTTGACAATTAGATCTTTTAATGATTAATCTTAAATTTAAAGAAAAAAAGGGCTCTTTTAAATAAATGGCAATAGACAATCAAAACTAGATTAATATTAGGTGATATGAGAAATCTAAAATAGAGTGAGATCTTTCATGCCTGCTAACTATAACCTCATTAAACCAGCTAATCTATATTATTTAATTTAATTATATTACATTAATCCTAATGAAAAAATATCTGATTGATAGGATCCTAGAGATGGATTTAGAGATAATTCTGGAGCCATATAAGCTAAATCTGGATATAACTATAATTATTTATCATATGGTTTTGGAATTAAATCAATATCTACATTAATTGAATTCCCCATAGGATTAGGCTAACTGAAAATAAATCCCCCTATCTAAATTTGAATAGAATAACTACTTTGACTTTTCCTTCTGTAGTTACATATATATTGTCTGGTGAAAGATTTAGATGAGTTAATTTTACATCATTATGTAGAAAGCTTAATCCCTCTATTATTTATAACATAATTAGCTTCACATCCATAATACTGCATGAGTTTAATTTATCATCTAGATATAATAAAAAAATTTACTTTTAATAATAGAATTTAAGGTACCAATGACTTTTTCTGTAACACAAACAATTCGTTTATGATCTTCCCCGGGTGGTTCAACTACTGAGAGAATACAGGGATGTCTAATAGAGGCAAGCTTTTCTCCTTCTCTTCTTAAAGTGGCGTATATCATTTCTCTTTCCTTTTCATTTTTAACAAGTTTATGCACACTTCTCTTATCAAATATAAAAACAGAAAATTCATCTTTATGTTTCTTAGCATTATGGACTAAATAGATTCTAAAATTCATTACTTTACCATAATGAGTTTTATCCTCCTGTTAGATAAGGTTTTTTGTCTATATCATAATTTTTAATCCATTAATTCCCCATTATTATTAATTATTATTTATAAACAAAATTATTATAAGAAATTCATACCCAATCTACATCATCTGTTGTTTGCCATCCAGTTATATCAGCATGAGGTCTTTCGGTCATTGTTCTAATAGGAGAGAAGTTTCGTTAATTACTAATGTTTAATCCAGTATTCAATCTGCTAGTATTTGAAACTTATTTAAAAGAGGACTTAAGATTTATAGAAAATGTTTTTATTGGTTTTTTTGTTACTGTTAATGGATTAAATATCTCTGGCTGTTGTTTATTTTCTCTATTTTCTTATTTACTCCATAATTATTATCGAGGAAACATCATTTAATTCTTTATCTACCTTAATAAATTGCTTCTTTGTGGCATTATCATTTGATCTTCCATACTAATTTGATGGAATTTTCTACTCTAGCCCTCTGAAAATGGCCTAGAATGAACATGCAATTTTTTCTGTTAATATAAAGAACTGGCTTATACTTTATTTTCAATCAATACTGGATTATGTTTATCTAAATTTATTAATAATCATACTTACGTAGTGTAGTTCGTTTTGGAATGTTTAATTGAGTTTCAACATGATTTTTTAGAGATTGTGGATGTATGGAATTATTAGTATTTGATCTAATAAGCTTATTAATAAGACATTCCAAATAATAAATATCTACTGTTGTTGTTGATTTCTTTTATCTCTTCATTATTTATTAGATATTAATATAAAATTATTTATTTGTTTTTTTTGACATTTAAATTTCCTCAATATTCATAAAATCACAATCTTTATAATTAAATCGAATATGCAATAATTTAGCTTCAATTTCTCACTTCGACAAAACTAGAATCTTAGAACTCTTGGATTATAAAATTGTATAAATTTATCTTAATAATAATATAACTTTCAATAATGAATTATATATAAAAAATACTAACACTTTTATGAATATTAGAATTTATTGTAATATATATTCTAAACCATATCCGATCTATTCATAGTATTAGAAATAGATTCATTGTATAATTTTTAAATAAATTCTTGTAATTAATTTTTCTAGTTAGTTGATCAATTTTCAAAAGGTACATCAAAACAAATTTAAATTGTTTATTAATTTAAATGATTGTAATATGTTAAAATTAAACTAAAATCAATTTTCTCAGAGAATACAATATTAAAAAGTCTTGAAAAGAGAAGGATAAAATTATTAACTTTTTCTTATTAAATTAGATTTTGATTTTGAGGGAGCTTTTAGTAATCTAAAATAAATGATTGAATTGATAAAATTTGTTGATTTTTATAAAGGTATTAAACTTCTATCAACCAGATATAATCATGAAATTAATTATTTTGAAATATATATTGATTAAGAAATCCTTAGTTATTGTGCTTAAATTTCAACTTTATATAAATGCATCTTATACATAAATGTTTTTAATTGATAAGAGTTGAAAAGTATTAAAGAATCTAAAATCTAAATTTGTATGTAATATGTAGAATAAATATTATTGGAATTTCTTCGAATTTAACAAATATATAAATTTAATTCTTAATTTTTGAAATGTTCAAAAATATTTTTGAGAGATGGTTTTCAGAATTTATTAATAGAATATATTTAAGATATAAGGACATATAATTTAATTATAAAAACTTTGGAAAAAAGAAGAAAATTAAGTATTATAGCCAAAAGGAGACTGGGAAAAAACCCGTAAGCAAAGTAATCATTAGAGTTACTATTAATTATGATTATGAAAGTAAGAAAATTACTTTGATATTTAATCATATTAAAAAAAATATGAAAATACACAGCAGCCATAGTTTAAATAGTGAAATTTTATATTAAAATCTGTTGAGGATTAAATTTATTTAAAATCTTCAATTAGTTATATGAATAAAAATTTATATTTTAAATGATTTTAATTGAAATAGAGATATATTAATTCAAATATTATTGTGAATACTATATTTACTTTTACTAAACACTTTTCTAAATTCCTGCATATAGAAGGAGTTACTCTTTTTGATATTTAAGGAATCTTATCTCTGAGTCAATTTTGATGGAATTATAGATTGTCTGTGTGTTGATGAAATTCGCGGTTTAGATTCATCATTCAAGGTCTTGCAAATATTGGCAAAACTTTATTATTATTTCTGCATCTTTGTTTGAATAAGTTAAAAATTACTTGCTATTTCATTAAAGTGGCCAAAGATGCCTAATAAGGATTTGTAGTATTATGAGAGGATTAAGTTTTATGTCTTAAATTAGATTAATATGCATCATTTTCTAGGTTTATTTTTAATCTCATTTATTATTTCAAATATGATTCTAAAAATATGATATTACTAACTTACTTTATGGATTTTAACTTACATTGTTAGTATTATATTCTTATTGTTTGATACTACGATAACTTTTAGATTGATTATTAGTTTAGGAACTTTTAACTTATTACTTTAAAAAATAATCTAATTTGTAAGATTAATGCCTTTATATAGTATTGTCTTTATGTAGTTAAGTTTGCTGTTGAATATTTTTGCTGAGATTATAAATTTCAAAGCATACATACTTAGGTGGATTGCTGCATACTGCAAATGAACGTTCCAAAGATTTGCAAATAGATTATGGTTTACTATAAGTATTTATATTTTAGTTCACAACCTCTATATTGTCAAAGAAACTGTCATCCATGTTCATATTTTGAATTTAAATAATATTAAAATAAAATGAATAATGATAAATAAAGTAATCTATATGGGAATCATTTTATTGCTGGTTTACTAAGTGGATTTATAAGTGTAACTGTTTGGCATCCTTTAGAAGTAGCTAGAAGAAGATTAAATCTTTAGGTATAAAAATATACAATTTAAGAATGCCACTAAATCTGTGAGCAAATACAGTGGATTTCTTAATACCTTTATGTAATATTCAAGGAATAAGGATGTTCTGGCTATTAATAAGGGTAGTAAATTAGTTTAAAATTAAAACATAGGTTATCGAGCAATTGCAATTGTAAACCCATTATTTCATTCTCTATTCATTCCCTTATATAAATGGAACAAAGAAATATTAGAAATCAGATATTAAAAGTATGGTTTTAAAAATCAAGCAGTAGCAACAGTTGTTACTGGGGTTTTTGTGTGATTTAATAACTAATCCTCTATGGGTATATTTTTAGTTATATTGTATTTAGTTAATTAGAACTAGAATTTAAACTGACCATTTGCATGATCATTATCATATAAAATATAAATCAGTTTTTGGCGGACTTCTTATTATGTACAAAGAAGTATTTTGAATATTCTTGCGATTTAGTTAGGATTCTTGTCATTATTTAAAGGCTTGAGTACTAATGTTTTAGGATTGTCTCATGTTGCTGTGTAATTTCCAATTTATGAAAAACTTAAAACAGATTATATAAATTAGAATGGACAACTATCTCCAATAGACATTCTGAAAACATCAATACTCTCCAAGTGTAAAATTCATGTTTGAATATTCAAAATAGCTATTGCAGTAATCATATCCACATTTAGTAATTCGAACAAGATTACATGATAATAAATCTATAAATAAAAATGGATTTTGTTCTAGAATCAGAATTATTGATATTTATAAAGCCATTTATGAATAAGATTCAATTAAAGGATTTTATAAAGGTCTCATACCTGATTTAATCAGGGTATTACATTCAAATAGCATAACTTTTCTTGTCTATGAACTCTTCAGTAAGTATCTAATCTAAAATTTTGAATTTATATTTAAAATGTTGGGTAAATGTAAATATTTTATTTTCAAACTCGAAAACTACCCCTAAGTCTCTTCTTTTTTTTGTATTATAATTTTAGTCAAAATCGAGAAAAGTATTTTTGACAAAAAACAATATAAAGTGTTAAGTTGATTATTTATTTATTTACTCATAAATCCTAAAATGAATAAAACCTCTAATTCTTAGTAATAAATTTTAGAGATTTTAGTGATACCCTTATAAAAGTGGTGATAGTAGGAAACTGCAATGTTGGAAAGTCTTGTATTTTAATGAGATATTCAGAAAATTTTTTTACATCGCAATATTACAACACCATTGGTGTAGATTTTGTATCAATAGTTTTTATTTAGAGAAAACTAGAGTTATAAAAATAGGGAATTAAGATGTAAAATTGTAGATTGTATTTATTAAATTTACTTTAAGTGGGATACAGCAGGATAAGAAAGATTTAAAGCACTTACTAATAATTACTACAGAGATGCCCATGGAGTTGTAATCGTATATGATGTGACAGAGAGATCTACATTTGAAGCGGTGGATAGCTGGATTGAGGATATTGATAAGTATTGATTTTTAAAATATTATATAAAAGGTATGGAAGAAAGGCAGTTCAAAAATTAATTGTTGGAAATAAAGCAGATATACCAAACAAAAGAAAAATTAGTAAACATGAAGGATTAGAAAAAGCTAAACAATTTAATGCTTAATTTATGGAGACTAGTGCAAAAACATCTGAAAATGTGGATAGATTGTTTGTTTCAATTTGTGAGCAAGTTATGAACATGAAATAATAGCAGCCTTTTAATTAGAATAATAATCTAAATTAGCAATAATAAAATTAAGCAAAGAATGGCGGAGGATGTTGTTGATTTATATTATTTATTTTCTTTTTTGTTTTTGAATATTTTTTAAGTATAAAAGCGGCTCTAGAGATTGATATTTTTCATATATTTATTTAATTAACTTTTTATTTTGTGATGAAAATAAATATAGATGGAATTACCGTCTGATTGTTGTTTGATGCTAAAGTGGCAATATCTGAATATATATTAATATCATTTATCAAGTTGATGAATTATGGAATCTCATTATATGAGACTAATGATTAAAAATTTCTATATCTGAAATTTATATGATATTTATGATAATAAATTTATATAATTAAAAATGATGCATGAAGAGTAGGAGGTAGAGATTACACCAGATTAATTATCATCTATGAAAATGTGCAAGATTTTTAAGGATCATGTATGCTTTTGCATTCTAAAAATTAGTAAAAAGATATAAATGCCATTGATTTTTCAAAGGACGGGTAATATTTAGTCTCGTGTGATGATTGGGCTTTGAATGTCTATGATGTCCATTAGGGAAAGTATATTAGTTTTTGATTAATAGAAAAATGAGAACACTTTACAATAAGGTAAAGGAAATAGATCTTGTGAGATTTACACATCATAATTCATGCGTTTTATGTGTCACAAAAAAGGAGCCATATGATATCTATTATTGGTCATTGCATGATAATTAAATATTAAAGAAGTTCATCGGACATACCAACATGTAAATTTAAATTGAATTAACCATCTGATAGAATACATTGGTTAGATTTATCACCAGTCTCAGATGATTTTTTAAGTTGTAGTTTGGATGGGACATTGAGATTATGGAATTTAGCATCGGAATACTAAACATGTGATGGTTTATTAGATTTATCTGCTAAAAAAACGTTTTGTGTAGCAGCATTTGATCCATCAGGATAAGTTTTTGCGGTAGTGTTTTTAGAATAATATTATTGTATATCAAATAATTGGTTATACTTATATGATTTTAAAAAATATAATACTGGATCATTTTAATCCAAAAAAATAAGTTGTAGTCAAGTGAAATGTATTAAATTTAGTAATAACAACAAATTTATTTTATGTTCTACAGGAGATGGTACAATACTAATTTTAGATGCATATACATTAGATACAGTAAAATTAAATATTAATGAATAGATTTGTGAATTAAGTGATTTTAGCAATTAGGGATCAATGATTGAGGCTGGTTTTACTCCAGATTGTAATTATGTTATAAGTGGAAGCGAAACAGGAACAATACACATTTGGAGTATTCCTTTTGGAAGTTTAGTTGCTAGATTGGAGGGTCATTAAAAGAGATGTAAAATTGTTAAATTCTGTCCTACTCATTTGTTGATGGCTAGTGGTTGTAGAAATTTAGTACTTTGGATTCCAGATTAATTTTCGACTGATGGCATGAATAATAATAATAGCAAAAGAAGTTTAATGAGCATCTGAATTTTAATTTATGTATTTTATATATATATTTAAATATTATATATAATATAAAATGTAATAGTACAGCAGTATAGAAGTAAATTAATGTTTTGGAAGTTATCTAGCAACTTGATGAATAGATGACTAGCAAATTTTATATTGAGGAAGTTTTCGATGAAATACAAAATGAAAAAGTAGAAATTCCTAATACAGATAAGAACAAAATCATGTTAACACTTGTAATGTATATCTTCTATATATAAAGGAAGAAAATCTAAAAGAAAAGAATGATTTCTTGCTTTCAGATGAATATAATTAGTTTCAATAATTGCTTGTGATTTCATTGATTACAATAAATTTTTCAAGTGATGACCCTTTTTTCAGGCATATTACTATGGTTGTTAAAGCTATCAAGAAGGCTATTAAAAAAAGACTCATTCAAGATACTAATTACTTCTAATCTACCCAAGAATATAATGTAAAATTCATCATTTCTAATAGAGAATTAATAATCGACTCTCTTTAAAATCTTTTATTAAGATATAAATATAGGATTTATTACATCTACATTACAAATAAAATCTACAGCATTCATATTTATAAATAAAACAATAGTTGATAGTTTTTTGAATAAAAAAATATCGATTGAACAAAAAAATGAGCGAGCCAGATTGACACTCTCTTTTTTTAATATCAACTTATAGAAAGAATTAAATGTGTAATAAGATTTTAAAAACTAATTTTTACGAAACAATAAATTTAAAAATGAGTTTATTGTGATAAATGAAGAATTTGATCAATAGAAATAAACCACAACTTTTCATGTCTATAAGCCAATGGATGATTAAATTTATTTTGTTAAACGAGTAAAAAACAACCTAATTATAGATTTAATTGTAAGACATTCCTATTAATGTTACATTTTAAGATATATTTAATACAAAAAGTTCTAATTAAGATTACTTAACAATTCAAGAAGCGCGTATTCTTTAACGTGTCTCACATCCAAACATTATCAGACTTTATGACTGGTGGCTTGAATCAAAAAATTAACAATTATTTCTTTACACTCAAATTGAATATTGCATATATCCAGGATATATCTCACAAACAAAAAACCTCTTGAGTTATTCGTATTTTTATATGAATCCTATGCCATTAGAATAAAAAAGCAAATTAATTATTGAAATAATCGATCAAATTATAAGTGGATTGGAATATTTATAGCAAAAACAAATTATACATGGAGATCTTAAACCAGAAAGTATTATGGTGACTAAAAGTATAACTGGAGACATTTAAGTAAGTTTAATCATATATAAATGAGGTAATGTTGGCAGATTTGAATCATTCATACTCTTATTTTTAAGATATGCAGAAATAATTCAAATAAGATTTGGCACAATATAAACAATAAAGCCTATAAGCATTGGGTGTATTACTAATGCATCTCATTCTCACATTTCCTGGAGAACCAACATTACGGAATAATTACGTAACCAAATTTTCAAATTACGATATTGAGGATTCTTTATGTGAATTTGATAGATGGGCATCAAAATCTGTAAAAAATAGACATAAAGAATTTTCGTTTTTTTTATATAAAAATTTTATGGATTTAGCTAAATCCCTTTTAAAGAAACAGTAATTTCATGAATTGCATGAAGTAAGAACTTTTATTTAAAATAATAAATAATTTGATCATCTATTAGTTTGATTTATTTTATAGTTTTTTTTATAAAAATAAATAAATAATAATGTAAAGGAGATAGTCTCATAACATAATACCATTAGAAGCAATACATTCCAATAATTACTATATTATGCCAAAATCTTTTAGGTATAAGAATTTATTAAAATAAATTTAAGATCATCTTAGACTACAGCCGAAACTTATTAAGTAAAAAAAGTTGCTTCGAATAAAAATTTTGATTAATATGATTAGATATATAATTCTGAAAAGATTTTGAACACACTTTAAAAGAATAATCCTTTTTAATAAAATATTGAAATTTAATAAGCATTACATTATACTGAATAAAACACTTAATATCTTTCTCGTTAACATCAATAACTACTTTAAAACAATGTAGATCTTTAGACTCTTTATAACAACTCAGAAATAGAAAATAAAAACTTATAAAACGAATTAAAACGATTGCACAATAAAGTATAAATAAGAGAAAATGAGTTAAATTAAGCATAAGAGAATGGAGCTTCTTATATTAAGGAAATTGCTGAACTCAAGATCTAATTATAAAAAGTATCACATTTAAATTTATAACAAGCTTAATTCTTTAATGACTAAAGTGGCAGATTAAAACTCATTATTAAAAGATCAATTAAATGAAGCAGAAACTTAGAGTTTCTTACAAGATAAAGGATTTTCTAGTAGAAGAGATCTTAATTACTAAAATGAGTTTAATTTGAGTGGAACTAAGTTTTCTTAAAATTCTCGATAATAATCTTAAAGTGCTTAAAATTTATAAATTAACTCTTTAAAACCAAATGATAATATTTCGAATTATTAAAATTAAATATTCTAATATTAAAAAGAGATTACAGAAAAAAATCAATTGATTTCAAGTTTGTAGTAATAAGTGAAAAACTTAAATGAATTCTAATAATAATTAATTTAAAAATCTTAAAAAAAAACTCATAGCAAAGATCTAAAAAGTTAATTGTAATCAACTCCTAATTAAACACCAATTTAAAATTTGCGTTTAAATAATGAAAGTTAAATAATGAGCAACAAAAACCTTTTAAATTTAATTGATGATTAATAAAAGACAGATCATCAATTTTATAGAACAAGACAATCTGATGAATTTGATGTAAAAAATTAGCTTTATTAAAATCAGGTTGGACCAAGTGTTAAATCATCATTAACTAACTTAAAGTCTAAATAGCAACTATAATAAATTTATAAGAAAATTAATTAGTCTACAATTTACACAGCAGGTTTGTATTCTAGCTTGTTAGATTATTAATTTCTATCAAATGTATTATTAATTTATATAATTTTTAGAGTAAGTTATTGAGTTCTTCATGTTCTAAAGATATGCTATAACAATGAAAATCTCTAATAATATTTTAATTTAAAAATTTATTTTATTGTAATACAATCTCTTTATATTATTTAAAATTTTGAGAACTTATTTTATTATTTTCTACAATGTAAAAGATATTGTCTATTTTGAGTTTTTAAATTCTTTTTTGATTAGTGTTATCTATTTTATAAATTTTTTATATATTTTTTAATGTGATCTTAACAGATGTTATTCTATAACTTTCTAATAACAAATTTAACACTAAATAAATTTAATTATCAATCTTTAAGTTAAAAATAAGATTTCATAAATTTTAGTATTTCATCATATATTTTTTAACTTCAATATAAATTGATTATTTATTTTATAAAGTTGAATTTTTACATATAACAATAAATTAAATGGATAGAAGCGATGAATAAGAGGAAAGTATGATCGAAGTTTAACCTTAATAGCCTTAGGTTATTGAAGAAATAAAGTTAGATAAAAAGGATGCTGCAATAATTAGATAATTAAACTAAATTTTGGATGAGTCAGATTTAGATTGGGAAAGAGTAAAAGTTTATTTATATAAAGATCAAAAACATATAAGGAATGTATATAATTATGCTTGCCTTACAAAATGTTTTTTCACTTTGGATTTTGTTCTTGCTTTATCTGTTGAAATTTGGAAAAACTATAGCAGATTTAATTAAATATCCTTTCGATATCTTAATCATCTTTCTCTATTTATATTGCCTTGTTTAAATATAATTTAAATAGGATGAATGGAAAGTTCCTCCATATAATTATTTATTATATGTACTTTTTTATATTTTATTAAAGTTAATAGATTATTCATTCAATTACTAGAACCTTTTTATCTATTTATATTATATTCAGATTCCCATTTATTCATCTTGAAATAGTATATATCATGTTAACATTCGATTTTTTAATTGTTTATTTATTTTTTTTAATTGATAAAAAAAATAAAGTATAATGTTTTTTAGCAAAGGATTATTGGTGGAGGTAAAAAATCATATTTATTTAAGAGCGTTAATTATATTTATGATATAGGAGATGTTAGTAAATACTGTTTATGCTGTTTATACATGGTAAGAAGTATTTACTTGGTTTTTGGTTTATTTTATTATTTTATGTTATGTATTATGGGAGTGTTAAATGATTAGATACAGATAACATATAAAATATTACTTCAATGCTTTTTATTTAGGTTAAACATATTTGGACAGCGATATACTGTTTCCATGTTCCTTGTTAAAGTTATTAAATCATTGATATTTAAGTTTGATATTTATAATATTTCCATAATCTAAATTAATCTAATTAAATTATAAATCATATTTATTATATGAGAATAACATTAACATTGATTTTCTGAAAATTTTAAAAATTATTTTAGTTAAAAAAATCAATACTAAAAAATAATCAAACCGAAATGATACAATATTGCAAACAATTTTTTTTTATAATATCCTTAGTTTATTTAAATTGATAAAATTTTAGAGTAATTGATTTTAGAATCAATATTTAGTGGAACGGCTAAAATAATTAATTTATTATTAAATGATATATCATTTAATAAAAATTCCTATTATTTTTATTTTTATTCAAATTATACTTATAACTGTTAAGATTTTGATATTCAATTCTGTATGCCATTAATATAATATTTTTTTTTAGAAATTATTTTTATCCCTTTAAAAATTAAAGGAAACAGATCAATCTTGATTGGAACTTCAAAATAATTTACTAAATTACTTTAATATTTATAAATTAATATTAATTGGTTATCTTTCGTAAACACATTAAAATACAGCATTTTGAAATTTTTTGTTGAGTCACTTTAGGTTTTTTCACCCTATTATTCTCAAGTTATTGTTTTTATTATAAATTTCATTATGTTCTTATATAAATAATTATGATATATACTCTTATGGTTTATAAATTTTGAAAAATTTTGGTATCTTAGAAATAATTTTTTATAATTCATTTCTTTAGATAATTTTTAATCTTAATTATTTTAAACAAAAAAGAAAGTGTTTAAATATATTAGGTTTATAATTAAAGAATAGGAGAATTGTTTTAAATTCGACAAATTCACTTCTTAACTTATAAGGAGATTACATTTACATGTATTTAAGAAAAATTTTTTTTATATTTTTAATTATTGATAGGAGACATTTGGATTGATATAATATATATTAGAAGATTAAGAGATTAAAAAAAGGTAAAAATAATGAATGAGATCTTTAAATAAGCTCTTATTATATTCATTTTATCACTTAGATCATTCTAAATGTCTATAATTGTTTTGTATTATTTAATTATTGATTATAAATTAATTTAAAGATCTAAAGCAAGAAAAGTAAATAATTGAATGCTATAGGAATTTCTATGTATATTCCAAATTTTTTTGATCTTCTTTTTAAACACTAAAATTATTTAAAAATGGTCTTGCCCAATTTTATTCAGTATAAAGTTCTTTCTTGAAAATAATAAATCTCAATAATTTAATCAAAAATGGGATGCTCTATGGTAAAATAACAGAAGGTTATTGAAAAAGAATCTAATTAGGGGAAAATTAGTCAAAATTCTGCAATAAAGAAGAATTTTTTTTTTAGATATGCTTTCAAACTAGAAGATATTTCGCAGAGTTCATTATTGCTAAGAAGAAAAAGGAGATTTGAAATAACATCAGAAAAAATTATGTTAGCTACATAAAATTAAAAAGTACAACTAAAGTGATTGAAAGTTAATATTCATATTATAATTGTTTATTTATATATGGATTTAAGACCATGATCTTCATTTTCATCTTTAGCCATTCTCGACATCTAAATATAAATATCATTTATTTTGGAAATGAAGTTATTCTGGAAATAGATATTTGTTTATATATCAATAATACACCTTTTAAAATAGAAAAATATTAAAAGAACATTAAGTGAAAATAGTATTTTTCATCTATTTTTATATTTGAATTAAATGTTAATACAAGAAATCAATTAAATAAAAGGAATTTAAACAAAAATGTCAATCTATATATATTTATATCTGATTCGAGTTAATTTAAGTGAGAATGAAAAATTTGAGAACTTTTAATTTGTTTTTAAGTATGAATTAAAAATAATCAAATGATTAAAATACATGTTATAATGCCATTAAATATAAATTTATTTAAACAATATAGTTCTAATTGAATAGGTATAAATAAATTATGAAAAATTTAAATTATATAAAAGTGACTCGAATAAAATTTAAAATCTGTAATCTTATAAAATCATATCCTTTAATTATGCAATATTGATGGAATTGATATTATAATTTTGTCTATAATTTCAAATAGTAAAGATAACATCTATAAAGCGACATAAAATATGCAAAAAGGAAAGATGAGAAAGTTTATTATATATAAATTAAAAACTAAATAAATGTACCGTTTTTGTGTGATAATTTAATAAAATGAAGGTTTTTGCTATAATGGCATTGTTGCTGATAGGAGCATACTCTCAATCAAATGAAATAGACGTTGTATTGAAGATGCTAGCTGATTTAAAAAATGGTACAGCCAAGCAATTATAAGAATTGGAGGGTGATTGGACAGCAACATAATATGTATTTCTATATATATGAATTTCGATCAGCAAAAATAAGAAATTGTTAATGATTTATAACGTTCAGCATCTACTCAAAGAGGTGAATGTAATAGAAGAGATTAAGAATGGGCAAACAAAGAACGTGACATTAGAATAACACTCAGTTATATTAATTGGCTTGAGAAGAGAATCAAAGAGAATAATGAGAGACTTCAAAGGTTAGATGTGAACAGATGTGAATCAAATGCTAATTTCATTAATGATATTAAGAATTCAAAGAAAACTCTAAATTTGATAGCCTTCCTTAGAAGAGCTGTAAAAAATGCAAAAGAAGTACATCATATAAAATATGCAATAAAAGACTGATTTACCAACACTTTTGTAATCTGCTTAATTCATTTAATTGAAATCCTTCTTGGCTGAAGATGGAGAAGAACCTGAATTGACATCTGAAGACAATGAACCTCCTCATGTTTATGATGAAGTAGCTGATGCTCCAGAAGAAACAGCTGTTACTGAAACTGAAGATGTTGAATAAGATGTAGAATCCTCTGCAACTCCAGAAGAAGGAGTAGAGGGAGCCGATCATGAAATTGAGGAAGCTGAATAATCAGACGAACCAGTGAATCCTGTACCAGAACATCCTTTTGAGGCTGAAGAGAAAGCTACAAATGAATAATTAGCAAAAGAAGCTGCAGCATTTAATAAAATAATTGAAAAAGGATAAAAAGCTCCAGCTCAAGGAGGATCTGGAAAGGATTACTCTTAATTCACTGTTGCATAATAAGAGTTATTAAATTTCTTGGATATTTTAGAAGAGGAAGTTAGAGGTTCATTTTCTAAGAAACAAGATAATTAAGTTAATTCAGCTATGGGATATAGCGACTTTAAAGGTTTAATTACTAAAGAAAATGAAACATTTAGAGGACATTTAGCTGCTGAAGATGTTAATTTAGTATTTCATAATTTTAATTATTAAATAGGAAAAATTATAGAATTAATTGATTACTATTTTATAAGCTACAGCTGCTTGCAAAGACAGATTAAAGAAGATTTAGAATTCTATTGATTTGGCAAATGAAGTATCATCTAATTTTAAATATAAAAATAGGATTTTTCTAATGCATAGACTCACTTTAAATCAGTCAGTGAAACACTTTAAGAAGAATTGAACACTTTTGATGATGTATACAGAATTTACTCAAGCTAAGTAGGTTCTCAAAGTACCTAATATAAGAGAGATGTTTAATCTAAAATTACAAATTGATTATGTATATCAACATAAAATACAATCATTTTATAAAACTCTATAATATTACTAAATCAATTTCTTTTAAATTTTGCCTCTCTAATTCTCCCTATGTATCTCTTAAATGCCCCTTTCATATAAATAATTGGATTGTTTTTGTTTTTGATCCCTGCTAATATTGAACCAATTATATTTATCCCTATTATTGCTAAAACCAAACAAAATACTCCTACCAATCCCCTTAATGGATATCTTATATGGTTGATTGACAATTATTCAAATACTAAATTTACTAGACTGAATCCAAAAATATAGGATGAAAAAGAAATGTCTAATACCAGAAACATCACCAATAAACCTAAAAAGTCCATGAATAAAGCACAGCATAATTTCACTATAAATTTGTCTAAAAATTTTTCTAAATCTTCATCAAATTTTATGTCTTCCTCTGATTTATAAGTCAAATTCTAAGACATATTTTATTTTATGAATATTTTATAAAAACTCAATCACAAAAAAAAAGTAAAATTATTTTAAACATACAGATATTACCAGAACTTTTTTGGTGTTTTACTAATCGTTAACAACTGTTGTTCACCTACTTTAAATCGATACCATAATTAACACATCATTTTGAGCTAATAATTATATTCATAGTTTAGAAAAGATCAATGACAGGTTAAAGCAATTATTTTTATCTTTCAACATAAATAACTTTTTCATCTAATCATTGGCTCTTAGTTAACTTAAAGATTTTGATCTTAGATTTAGAGTTTTAACTTTTTCCATTTTGTTTGAGAAAGTAGTCAGAATAATATTCGAATCATTAAATGGTAACTAAGACTAGAAACAATAAAGATATATTCTTTATTTTGGTTTTGATACATCAATAATGTATATTAAAGATAACTCATATAGATTTGAAATGCTAGATGAAAACTTATTATCATTCAGAAAAAAAATGCATAAAGATTAATATAATAACTTTCATTCATTACCTAAAGATTACTTTATTACATAGACAGTTTAACAATCATAAATATCCTAAAGTAGCACAATTATAAGACTCTGTGAATTATTGTAAATTAATCTTTTAAAATCTCATCAGTTATATATGCATGATATTCTGTGATTTTTAACTGGTTTTAATATGAAAAAAGTATATATCTCAAACTTAAACTTTGAGGCATGTATATTTTAAGAATTTTTAATGGACTTTTAAACTATTTGATACAAGAACAATAACAATTAAATAATACGAAATATCATTATTTTTGTCTATTGCGTTAAAATATGAAAGAAAATTTTCATCAATCATATAAAAGTATTTATAATAATTTACAAAATAGCGATTATTGTTATATCTATTACTATAATATAAGATGAAAATAAGTAGGAATTGTTAGCAAAATTTAATTATAAATCATATGAAGAAAAGAAAAAGTAAACAGTCAAATCCTAATAATTAAATATAATAATGAATTTTCAAGGATGATTTGAAGGTGGAAATTTTACTGAGACTAGCACTAGTTAAAATGAAATTGATATTTTATTCAGAGAATTCGAAGCTGATACCTAACGAAATGATTATGAATAAAAAGAGAATAATTTTGATGCATTTTAAGAAGGGGAGATGAAGAAAATAAAAAAGAGTGATAATGATGTGTTTATAGAATGTATTAATGATTGTTGGTAGAGTAAACATGTATTTTCTCTAAAATTAATTTTTAACATATATGCATAAGAATCAAATTCAAAATACGAATACTCGTAAGCCATCTAATAGTTATTTAAAAACAGAATTTAGTTGTTCCTCTTAGATCAAAGATTTGAGATATACAACTGATCCTTCTCCAAATAGAGGAAATAAAGAAAATGTTGTTAAACCATCTTATCTAAAAGCAACTCTCCAAAATCATTTAATCAAATAAGATAGAAATATTACTCCAAATGTTACTAAAGGTAGTGTCATAAGCTTGTTTCTTAAATAAAAATAAGAAGAGCAATAAACTGAAATTAAATTGAATTCTTGCTAAATCCATAGAAAGAAATTGAAATATGATATCAACCAATAATAAGTATGTAGCAGATGTGCAATCGATTATGCTATTCAATATGGAGTGCCAATCCGATATAATGATTTAGAAAGAAAAATGCTCACTTTTGGATAAGATGATGAACATGAAGATTTTCAGACTTTTACATAAAATACATCCAAAGAACTTTAATACATATCAAATATTCAAACTTAATCTGATGGAATTATTAAAAAAAAAGAATTAAAAGATTTTATTGTTAAGGTTGGAGATATTATCAGTTAAAATATGTAATTTCTAAAAGTAATCCAACAATAATCTTTAACATAAGATAACCCAAAATAATTAGTTAATAAAATATTGGAAGAACTATAAATAATTAGTAAGTCTCTTCTTAATGATTTATTTGATAAATAATAATCTAAAAGCTAAGGTTCATTGATTATTTCTAATGATCTTCCTCAATAGATTAATCTTAATAGTTTTAAATCAATTGTGACTTAATAAATAAATGATCTTCAAAATATAAAGAAAGATATTATGGAAAATGTTGATAATATTATAACTTAGATGGATGTAGCTCCTTTTAAAATAATAATAAATAAATATAGTGAGAAATTAAAGTCCTTTGAGACTACCTTATTTGAAATTTAAGAATAATGTAGAATTTTATAATAAAAATAGATAATTAACTTCCTTAATAATAAGCAGAAAATAATACTTATACAAAAAAGATGAGAGATTAGAATTTTTAAAAGAAATTAACTAAATTATTTAATGATATGATAGATAACGTACCATCAAAACCAACATAATTATCTGATTAAGGTAATTAAATTATTAAATTAGTTAATAACAATACAAAATTTATTTAATTGTTATAAAAAGTAAATAGCAATTAGAATACTAATACAATTTTCTATTCATCTATTTTAAAAGTAAATTTAACTCTTATCTAAATTAGGATATAAATTCTGATGAAAAACCTAAGTAATTAAAAACTAGATATAAACCTTCTGACTGATTAACTTTAAGATATATAAACTAATTTAACTATTAAAAAATTAATTATTGAATTTTTAAGCGTAAATCTTAAAGATATCATTTTATTTTAATGAGCAAAATTGATCTTACATACTCCAACATCTCTAATTCTAAACCAGACACGAAAGCACTATGAGATCTATAAAATAAAAATAAATTATTTACTGTTGAGATTGTTTTTTATTAACTCCTTTCATATTTAATATTTGGAATGCAGAATTCTTATTAATTGGCATAGTAATCACTGGCATTTATGTATCTAAATCTAAAGTTGGATCGAAAAAGGGGTTTGAATTATTATTTAATGTTGATTCATACTATTAACTATCTATAACTTTTTTGAAAATGCCTAAGAGATTAGCGATTTTTGTCTACTCTCCATTTTTTAGATAACATACTACACCATTCAATTTAATAATTAATCGAGCTTCTTCACAATTCATGATTTTTTTCAATACTTTTTCTGTGATAGCGATAAGTTACCATGGATCCTCAATTTATACCACTTCTAAAAAGTATTTAATTACATGCCGCAATTTATTTTATGTAGATTCAACTTAATTTTAATTTAAAGAGTGATTTAATACTGTTTTACTAAAACTACAAATATATTTGAGATAAGCTGAATCTTCATTTGTAAATACTCCTTAATTCTTATTTAAACATTGTAGCACTCCTAAACATTAATTATTATCTCCTATAATTGGAGCAGCTAAAATAGATTAAGTTTTAAAATGATTAATAAGATCACTTTCTCTATTAAATCTATCATCTGCATAAGCATTTGGTATGTTTACAGTCTCTTTTCTAAATGCAACAAAACCAGCTACACCTGTGTCGATAGGCATTCGAATTATAGTACTTATACCTTAAGCAACTCTTGACCATATTTCTCCTTTTGTTTCGTCCACGATATAACAGGTGGCTCTTTCACAACTAAAGACATGATTTTTATAAAAACTTCATTAATTATTAAGTTTGATCTACAATACAATTAATTGCATCATTAAGTTGAGCTTACTGATTCATCTAATAGGATGCCTTAATAATCTTTTTAAACTTTAGAATAGCTTCAAACATCTCCTTTAAAAAGTTTTGCAACTTCAATATATGATCATGTATTTACAGTAACTTTTTTATATCTAATGAGAAATTCATTAAATACTTTATTCTTCAGCTATTTACACGAATGTGTCTTCATCAAGTTATCTAACGAACTTAATGTTCGGATCGTTTTCAAAATACGAGATGGCTTCTTCATCTGATATATTAATTTCTAACACTTAATTCAATCTAAAAAACTCTTCCCCCACATATTGCATTCTACTTGTTTATGTGAAGTATGGCATTGAGTTTTTCCTTGAATGAAATATTTAAGATTATCGTTTCGATGTTGAATTTGATTTTTATGGACTTATTATGGGTTTTGTCTTATATAATTATCTCTCTTCAAAGATTACTTCATTTCTCTTATTTAAAGTAGATTGTAAATACTAATTTAAGGAACTTAATCTATATTAATTACAATCATTTATACTTTTCATTTTATTTTGAGACCATCTTTAATTGATGTTCGAGTTCTTGATTGCGGTTAAATTGAGATTCTTCAAACTGAGAAAGAGTTTTCAGCTTAAATTTTCTATTAGATGATGGAAATCTACTAGGAACTGAATAGTCTTTTTATCCTGACATAATAAATATATAATAAATTCATTTTTAGGAAATAAGTATTCATTTGATATTTTTGTATTTTGTATTTTGTATTTTGTGATTTATGATTTATTTCTCAATTCATTTCAAATTCATAAACTTTACTCTAGAACCATTATGATAACTTAATATATAATATTTAATATAATGCTTAAGAGATTTTATTAATTTACTTTAGTTTTTTATTATCAAACATTAGACATTAATTTTATACCTAAAATTTCATAAATTCTTAACCCAAACATTTTTATAACATTCTCATACATCTACAAAATTATAGAGAATAACAGTAAAATTTAGTTGATTAAATTCAAAATTAAAAGTCCAATGTATATTTTATCAACGTTATTATATTCTAAAGTAGATTTGAATTCTAATTATAATGTATTTTTGTAAGAAACTCTTTTCCAAACTTAATTATAATTTAGGTAGTTTCATAAAATATAAAAATATTTTAATTAGTAAAATCGAAATCAAAAATTTTTTTTAATTATTCTAAATCAAAATATCCTAGCCCAAAATTTCAAAGTCTTCCTTATTAATTATATTGAATCACAAAATAAGTTACTTATTTTTTTAAAATTGCTTTATAACAAAATAGTCATAATATCTCAATTTTAGTTTATATAATTTTCATAAAATAATTAATCATTTTTTTAAATATCAATATGATTGAATAAATTAATTGTGATTTAAAAAATAGGGATTGTCAATATTAATAATGATTTTAATTAGAATTTCAAAGGTTTGTATTTATTCCAAATAAGTCTTAAATTCTTGAAAAAATATTTTAAGAAACCTGTTTAATTATTTTAATAACAATTTATATAAATAAATTAATAATCATAATTTTCTCTATTAGATTTATTGAATGTACTTAATCAAATTATTTCGAAGCTTGTCTTGTATTATAAATGAAAGTATTTTATTACCCACTTGATATTCCTTCTCCAAATCAATATCTAAATAAGCCACATTAGCAATTCCAAAATTATTTGAACTTTTCACAACTTTTCCAACTTCTTATTCATCATTAGTGATGACTAAGTCTTCTAAATTAGCAGTATTATCATTTGAGACAATTTTAAAAGGTAAGAATCTTTTTCTAATGACACCTGTATGATATGATCTTGCTGTTAATTCTTAACCTACATAGCAGCCTTTATTTAGATTAATAGAATTCCAAAAATCAAAATTAACTTAGAATGGAATTTTATTAATAACTTCTTTTCCTTCAAAAATAGCTTGAGTCAATCTTAAAGTTTCAAAATGCTCTTTTTCCTGTAGATTAATATCATTTTATTTTAATTCTGGCATTTCATTAGTAACGATTCTAATTCCAATTGATGAAGATCTTGGATCAACAGCAACAATATTTCTATAATCACCTTCTTCAGAAAGATCATTTTCTGGATCAATAATAGGTTCTCCCTCTTTACTTTCTAAAACAAAATTATGTCCCTTAAAATTATTGAGATATTCATTACATATGCTTAGAAGATCTTTAGTTGATCATCATAGTCTGTGATTGAAACTTTTTTTCTAATTAAGAATTTCTTAATATGGTTGATTAAAGAGCCTTTAAGATCTTTGTCAACATCAATCCAGATTTCATCATTACAATATTACCATTAACTATTCTTTTGACTAATAAAAAAATTTCTTACATTTATGGTCTATGTAAAATACTTTCAGAAATTATTCTGCCATTAGTACTGAGGAATAATGTACTTTGAGATTGCTAGATTGAGCGAAGATCATTAGTGGTTATTCCCTATAGAATTTCACAGGTTTCTCTTCCTTTAATTGAAATAATGGCCCTATTGTCAAGACGTACAAAGTGACTTAATTTTTTTAACATTTAATTTTATTATATATGTGGCAATCAAATAGAAACAAAATGACTTGAATATATTATGCAATTAAAACCTTTTATAGCATTTAATTTTTTACCTTTATTTAGAATGCAGATTAGTAAAAGAATCTTATATAAAATTACTTTGAATTAAATAAGAAATTGTAAATCGTTAATTTCTATATAGTTTTACCTCGTAAATATTAGTTCAATCAAACTAGTACAAGGGAAAAAGCCCACTTATAATTTTTAAAGTATCCGGCTCTTAGACTCGTTATGAAAATGATAATAATGTTGCTTTAATAATCATCTAACTTATTCTTAAAAGGTCTTTTATATTTATTTGAGCCCTAAGAGAGTTATAACTAGTTATTTCATAAAATTCTATTTTAGTAACTTTGAATTTGATGATTAAAACAGATTATAGATTTTGGTTTAAATTAGGGAATAGAATTTTTTTATTAAAATAAGAACAATCAATTATAGAAAAAGTTTATGTCTAAATTAGTAAAATAATTATAATAAAAAAAATCTAGAGATGCAATAGATATAATTTATAAATTTATAAAATATAGAAATTACAAGTTTTTTTTTAAATTAGGACAATGTACTCAAATTCTTTTTTTAGTTAATTTGATTATACTATTCTATTTTTAAATAGGGTATATCTTTTATAATTCTGGGGTTTTTGCTTATAAGCTGCTCAAATTAGCTAACTACATTAATTCCTCTTAATTTATGTCAATTACTGAAAGTCTGGAATTAGCTTTTGACTCAATTCTGGACTCTGCACGGGATTGATCTAATTCTTTATCTAACTCTTAAGGAATTGACTTTGGTTCAAATAAAGGTAGGGTCTTATCTTTCCTTCTTCGCATTATTCCTTTATGAGTTTAATATCTCAACTCAGACCATAGCATTTTTATTTTTTTTTTCAATTCTCCTCTATTAATTAGAAATTTACGAATCCAATTATAGTTTTATAAGGTTGGAAATTTCTAATTGATTTTGTCTCTTAATTTGTCAACGTGAATTTCGAATTTATCGATATAACCACGAAGAACTTCATAGAGAAGAACCAATAAAAATAGCAAATTTAGAATTCCAATAATGGAAAACATAATAAATTACAAATATTGCATATTCTCACTCTAAGAAGCCTTAATAAGAACTCCTAAACAGAGAGATAACACACATACAGCTGATGACATTTAATCAATATAATTTAATCGCTTACTCTAATAAGGTTGAAATTCAAAGGATAGAATTCCATAAATAAATACTATTAAAAATACCATCAAACCTTTGATTATAACAGTATCTTCATAATAAGTAAGAGCCATTAGTACAAATTGCTTTTCAAAGATTTTAACAAATTCCCATAAGTAAGCATGTTATGTATATTCATTATAAAAATATCCATACTTTCTCCTTGTTTCAATTTACATCAAAGTTCCTCTACTTTTTCTTATAAAATGCATAAAAATATAGGGAAATAAAGCTCCCCAGCAAATTATGTTAGGAGCTGCAAAAATTATCATCCAAAAAGAATGGGAATTACTTTAATAAAGATATTGCACATCAGATTAGACAAATTCTACTCCTCCAAGTGTTCTTGATGACAATAAGGCAATGAAACCTCCTATTAAAGTTGGTTGAAGGTATATGAACATATAGATAAAAGTAGTATAAATTATATTCATTTTACCTGGCAATACTGCTATTATAACTCCAAAGAAATATCCTGAAAAGAAGATCAACAGATAAATTAGAGGCATCACTAAAGCCCAAATCATTCTAAAATATAAAATCTCAGTAATTGCAATCTCAATAAGAAAACAATCTAAAGAATATGCCATGGATTATGTAGGATTTGCTACTATATCCACAGAAGATACTAAATTAGTAGGAATTGAAATCCTAAATGTACCCAACGCACTAATAATCTAAAAGTAATTTATCAATATTTTTATTAAAATGGATAAATTTGCTTGTGTTATATTCATTCTTACACCAATAGATTGCAATACTTACTCTTTTATAAAATTCTCTATCATTTAATAATTCCCTCTTACAGATAAAATCATCTATACCAGAGTGAATACACATATTGCTGCAATTGTTAAGGAATTATTAGATTGTGTCTAAGAACATTATCCACATTTATATTTAGTACTTACACTATATTGTTCTCCTTAAATACCATAGATATCACAAGATTCACATAAGGCTCCAATGTGTCCCGTATAGCAAGACGGATTTCCTGGAATCCAGCCCCCATTACAATTTTCTTACAAATTATAACAATATTCAACTTTATCATTATCATATCTCCAATATCCAGAATAAAGCTTTATTCTTATTGGAGTTACCTCTTCCATAGATTCAACATCCATATTTGTGCAAATTGCTTAATTTATTGTTAAAGCATATTAACCTTTACTGCATACCTAGCACTTTTACTATGTATAAGCTTCTCCTAATTAGCAAGGTAATGTTCTAATATTTAGATATAATGCATAATTTGTTGCAAAAGATTAATAAGGATAAGAATCTAAAGGCAGTTTAACAGTGGAACATTAAAATTTTAATTGTAGATAGTATTATTCAGGTAAGTAAGGATCAAATATAATTATTAGATCATCTAAATTAAATGACTCATTAGAAAAAGTAATAAATGTTGGCTATGTATAATTACTGAGAAACTTAGTAGATTTATCATATTTTTGAGTATCCTATATTCTCCCAGTAATGTTACACGAATCGGTTGATGAGGCTACTAAAACTGGATTGTAATTTCTATCTAAATTTATAATTCTGAAAATCCAATCATATGGAACTTATTCTAAAGTTACATTGTAATAAAATTTATAAGATGAAATACTTTATCCTGATGGTAAGCTTAAATTAAATGAGATTATATCTACATATGTGTCAAACACTTAAGTTGGTAAAATAACACCTTAAATCATAGAAATACTTAAATGTTAAGGAATTTCTTCTATTTGACTTCTACCCTTATTTCCTGTAATTGTGACACCTTCAGTAGGTAAACTCTATCCAGTCATATAAATTCCGCCTGCAATATCTGCATCATTCCCTTAAATAACTACATTCTATAGATAAATTTATTAGTTTGATTACTAAAATAATATGGCTCCACCTTTACTAGTGGCTGAGTTATCATAAAATGTTGTATTTTTTAGAAATAGAGATACATTAATTACACTTAAACCAGCCCCATAAAAGGCTTAATTATTAATGAAGTTACTATTTTCAATTGAGATTGTATAAATATATTTGTTTATTTAATTTTTTGATATCAACCCTTTTAAATTAATACATCCATATAAATCAATTTTGTTGTTTATACAATTGATTTCATTCAATAAAATACTTTTATTTGCATTACTATTAATATTTTCAACATTAAATAAACCATAATCACAATTATCACAATTCACTGATTTTATAATTAATTTACTTACATTAAGTGTGTGAGTTAGTGTCTAATTAATGAAATTAACTGATCCTAAATATATTAAAGCTGGAGATGAAGAAATTCCTACCATAATGTATTAAGAATATAGATATGTTATTAATGACGTATCTTCATATTGAATATAATAAATATACCTAGTCAGATTGAATTTGCTGTATTCAACTGGATCCCTGGAGACATAAGCCAAATCAATTTCAAACATTATGCTATTAAGATTTACAAAATAACTAGCAATACTCTCTATTATACATTATTGGGTTATCAATCCAGTTTCTGGGCTATTGTCTTTTTAAATTGAGTAATTTTTATTTTCTAATTAGGATTCATTCCATTAAAGGTATGGTTGAACATTTTATATAATCAATTCAGAGATTGAAATATGACCTAAAAGGCTATAAAATTTTAAATTTATTAATTTTGACAATCCAATCACTACATTATTAATGTTAGTGCTTAATATATTCAACTAAATTATATTTTCTAATTTAAGGATTGTTGTAAATGATATATTTGTGAATATGCAATTGGCAAAAGTGATTGTAGCATAATCAATATAGATTAATTGATTATCATCTAATATTCTAGCTTCATAGTCTAATTATGGTCTAATCGAAATAATATTTAATAAATAATTATCATAATGATTGTTATATACAGTACAATTATTGAAGACTATTTAAGGGATAGTAGTAGTTTATGTTTACTATTTAAAATAAAAACTTAAGAATCCAAGGATTAACATTGTTAGAAAATTGAATCTTAAATCAGTATTTCGACAGTGAATTGAGAACTCAGAATATAAATTCCAGCTCCTTAATATGCGATTATCTTATCCATTTATAAGTGTGAGATTGTCAAATGAAGTTTTGACACTTATGTATTTATATAAATACCACAGCCTAGTGTGTCATATTACAAAGAGCACATTATATTCTTCATATATACATAAGACATTTGAATAATAAGGTTTTCACTTCCAACTATATATATACCTGCTCCATCTAATCCAACTGAATTATTTATTATTAGACTCTCTATTTCTATGTTATCACAATCAAAATATATGTTTGATCCGAATGATTAAATCTGGAAGTAGTTTGTAATATTTTCTTTTTCTAAAATTTAATCCTCTGAAAATAGTTAATGTTATTCTAATATATCAGCATAATAAACTTAAATTACATTTGTATCTTGCATATTTAAATTATATAATTTCATCCTGTCTGCAATCAATTTTATTAATCCCAAAATAGACTTAGTGGATCTATTATCAAGAAATTCACAATTACTTATACTTACATTAGCCAAAGGAGAATCTATTAATATACAAGTTACTAAATCAACATTAACTGATGTAGGAATTTAATGCAAGTGATTTCCAATAAAAGTTAAATCATTAAAAATTAATGTTTGTATTTGAGTTGAATCTATTACAATTGATGATATTTTTATTTTTGGATCTAAAACTGCCAAAGTGTTATTATAAAATTTAATATTTTCTAATTTTATTAGTTCGTTTCTATATCCATAAAAAAATTTTGATTAATCCATCTCTTAATTATTTTCAGTATTTTTAGTTAAATAATCAAAAGACTTAATGTATATTAAAGAAGAATCTACACAAAATTGTTTCTTTATTATTCCATTCTATAGATAAACGCCTCTTTCAAATTCTTCTATATGTATACAATAAGAATTTGACTCTTTTTCCAAAAAGCATATATCCTCCAAAGGCATCTAAGTATTTTAATCGACAGAGTCACACTAAAATTTATTAAGCCAAACCCAATTTGCTTATTTTATTTCTATACCTGTTACTGTAAGAAGATTTTTAATAATAATATTATTTATTTAAACGAATCCAACTTCTTTTATTTTTATTAGTGGATGACCATCATTTGAAGTTTAAATTTAATTTATATATAACGAATCTATTATAATATTCATTACTTTATATTGTTAGTTGAAAGGGGATTATATTTATATTAACGATTGATAGCATGTATTATTTACTATTTTAATATATGAGAATTTGGATAATGCCAAAGTATTTAATTGACTTTCATCAATTTCGTCACTGGTTCCAAGCAAACTAGCATCTACTCCAAAAATGTTATTATAAATTAAAGCATCTGTAAACAAAAAATGATTAGATACAATCAATTCAGATTCATAAATTAAATTGTTCTAAAATGAAAATTAATTCAAAACAAATTATTCACTATTAGAACTCTTGAAGATAAATGAATTGTTAAAAGTGCAATCTATTATTTTAAGATCAGTTATGATAGTAGAACCAATTGTTTAATCATTAGGTTCTAGATCTCCAATAAAATGATAATCTACGAAAATTGAATTCTAAATTATAATTTTATTGATTGTAATATAAGTTTTGGGATGCATTTTAATTAAGTAGATATCTTTTTATTTTAACTAATTAAAAAGAATATCATTCATTATTATTTATTTGGTTGGAGAAAACGATATCACATCAGTATCTAATTTAAAATCTTCGAAACTGACTTTATCAAGTTAAAGTTAGTCCAAATTTTATAAAAGAACTTAATAATAAGTTCCAGATGTTTTTTTAAACTTTACTGTGTTAAGAAACAACATTGAGCATAAATCTAATTTAAATATGAATTCGGATTCTTAAGAATACAAATTAATGTTTTGGATAACTATTTTAGGATAATTCGTCAAGGTGAAATTTCCATTAACATACAAATCTAAAGGTTATTATGAATAACTTTTAATGGTAAAAGTAAAATCTATTAAAGAGAATACATTTTCGTGAAATTTAGTGAGAATAGTAGTGGATTTTGAGAATACGCATTCATTTTTACTATCTCCTTTAATCTTCAAATTAAGTTTAAGTATTTCAAGAGGTAAATTATTTAAAGTCTCATAAAGTAATAAAGTTTCTAAGTTGCCAAATTTTATTACTGCGATATCTTCACTTTTTGTTGAATAAAAGGTATTTAAATCATAATAATAATTTGCATTAGATTAAGAGTTGCTTAGTGAATTGAGATAATCATTCACATCACAAAATAATATGATATCAATTTCATATTAATATCTACAAGGCCAATCTGTATTACAATTGATTGGCATATTTAAAAAAGAATTATAATGTATCACTCCTGGGTTACTACTTGGTGATTTTATCTTATAACATGATCGACTATATTTCTTTAAAATTTAACTACTTGGATTAAAGTAAATATTGGGATATTAAGATTATTGACGATCTTGGCAAGCCAAACAGTAATTAGGACATTCCTAACATTCTGATAAGTCTGAGACTAATGATTATTGATTTAAAGGTTCATAACATTATTAACATAAAGCATACTTAGATTTATAAAGACAAGATGATTGTTAAGTTAAAACTCCATTTGTAACTTTAGGAGTTACACAATTAATAGTACATCCTAAACATTAATTATTGTACAATTAAAAGCCATCTTCACACTCTGAACAATATATTTTAATTTCACCATCTTTATAGTAGATTGTTCTATCTGAAATTATTTAAGGGATTTCATTATAAAGTGTAAAATTATAAGTTTTAGAGTATTACCAACAAGAAGAACAATGATTTGGACATGATAAACATGCGCCTGTAAAAAAATCAGGGTAATAAGAATCCTCACATTTGGTACACTGATAAAGAATCTTTAATGAAAGACTTGTTATACTAAATTGATAACAATTTTAACAGTTTTTAATGTATGTGAAACAGTAATCAGAATTGCACAAATTATTATCGAAATCTAAAATATAGTTGTTTAAGCATTATTAACATAAATTATTATTATTATTACCTCCATAAAACTAACAATCTGAAACAGAAGGTGATGGTGCTGAAGGTTAACATGTAGTTTTATCAGAACTTAAAGAATTTCCTGATGAACAGATATAACATAACAATTTTGAAGCTTGTTCTTATGGTTATAAAGGTTTGAAATCTAAATCAAGAGTTGATCTTGTATCTCCCAAACCTGTTATAGTATAATAACATTTTAAACAATCTTTAATTTAACATTGGACACAATCTACCCCTCTGTAATCAATAAAATAGTTTCCTTCGCATTATCTACATCTTTTTATGTATTTAGTTTTATCATCATCAGCTGGATCTACATTATCTCTAGTTAAAAATTTATATTTTGTTGACTCGTCATAACTCATATACTCACATTTTAAGCATGAGTCACCACAACTTTCACAAGCTGATCTATCAATAGATATGATATATGGACTTTAACATGAGTAACATTTAGTGTTTGTATCTGTAATTGGTTTTATACATTCTAAACAATTAGATTAACATTTTTCACAATCAGATCCATTTAAATAATACCCAGAAAAACATTCATTACATTTATATCTGTCTTTACATTCAATGCAGTTAATTCCACAGGCGACACAAACTCCACTTTAGAAATAATATCCATCTAAACATATAATTCCTTAAACAAAACTATCTATTTGATTTGACAATTTATTGCAAGAGGGGTTCGATGCTGGTATACATATAGTATGGCATCCGCTGCAAATTTCGGTTTAATACTTTCGGCTTGTCTCACGCATAATAGATTTATTCCACATTAATTAAGTTGTAGCCTCTCCTATTATGTATAATTCATTATATTGATTTTTTCGTTTTATATATGCTCCATTAACTTTGTCATCTCCCTCTATTACAAAATCATAAGTGCATTATCTGTTATTTTACCAGGTTTTCGAATTTTCAATACAATCACCACAATAAATTACAGAATCGTCATGCAAATTTTATTTGGGACATTAGACACATGTGCTTTAGTAATTAAAGTATCCGTATTCACAAATGAGATTCTAATTGTCATCACAATCAAATATTCCAAGATTACATAACTTTAAACAATTTGTATTTTAAATATCTATACATCCTATCTTAATATATATTTCCACTGCTTAGTTATAGCAAGTCTTTATCAAAGTAATAAATAAAAGTAAATTCATAATTATTAAATACTCTTACAAAAATTACTTAATTTATCCCTTCAATTTATTCAATTTATATGGATTCGTCATTTTTTCAATAAAATTTTATCATGAACTATATTTAATATTGAATTCTTCAAAATTAATGAATTTTATATTAAAATGCGTGGATCATTAATAACTGCACCCTATTTGCATTATTTAGTCAAAAATAAATCCAAAATTAAAGTTGTCAATGTTATTATGACAGATCATCATCATAACAAAGAAGAAAACAATAAGTTTGCTCATGCTCACAGAATAACTTTAGATTAATCAACACTCAATTTAATCGATATAACAGCAACACCAGTTCCAGTGCCTCGTAAATTACCAACCTAAAAGACTTTTGAGAAATATATATAGGAGAATTAATATGACCATTAGACTCCTATTGTCTTTTTTGATGAACATATTCATTTTGCCGCTAGAGCTTGGTTTACCTTTAGGTATTTTGGATTTAAAAGAGTTTATGTATTAGATGGTGGATTTAATAAATGGCATCATCAACATGACTCTGATAAAAATGATTGTAAAGTTTTTGAGGATTTGAATTTGTGTATGAATACTTTATATTTAAAGAGGATTAACCAAAGGATTAAGTTACTTAATTGACAACATAAGATGTATCTGTAATATCATATCTTAAACAACACAAAGACCCAAAAGGAGATGATTGGTTACTTTTAGATGCCAGAGATCCACCAAGGTATAAAAAGGGATCTATTCCTGGATCTTATAATCTACCTTATTCAGAATATTTGAATGATGATCATACTATGAAATCCACAGAAAACTTACAAAAATTATACAAAAGCCATTAAATTGATATTTCAAAAAAGATTGTTAACACTTGTCAAACAGGGAAATTAAGTTGCATAGCACTTCTTGCATAAGAAATCCTAAAGAAAAAAGAGTAACAAGAATATATAATATTATTAGATTACTTTTATTTGATGGGTCTTATGAGGAGTGGAATCACGAACATCCAGTGAAATAATGAAGCATACATATATATATATATATTTAATAATATCCATAATCATCAAACTTAGATCTACTTAACAAAGGCTAATCTTGAAGTGCTCTGTCCTTTATATAATTATTTAATGCTAAATAAACTAACATCCTTGAAGTGGATTGATTATTATTTGTCTAATAAATTATCTGCTAATTTATTAACAGCCTTTTGATTATCTTTATCAACTCCTTGAACAATTCCAACAATAATCTAATCTCCGATATTCTTTAGTAAATCCTTAGCATTCTCAAGTGTGTAATCTTCTATTTACTCAATTTTAACTTTAAGTTCTGTGTCAAAACTAATAAATTAAGTGTTTATTATATTTTCATCTATTTTTATGTTGCCTTCAAAACATACTTATTACTCTTCACTTTTTATCAATCCCTTCTACTTATTTTATAATACTGGATATTCATTAATAATTATATTCTATGTTTCACTATCTTCATCATCTTCAACTGTTATTACAATAGGATTAGGTCGAACTCTTTTAGCAGGAGGAGGAGAATCTCTTTTCCTGCCTTTTCCTTTGCCTTTTTATTCTTCCTATTAACCATCTTAATTATTTGCTTCTTAATTTCCTCCCCAACCTCCTTCATTTTGGTTAGCAGCTTCTTAACCTCCACTACCCCAAGCATTTCCATCATTACCCCATTATTATGTTGGTTCTTTATTTTCTTACTAAGGTTAACCCCATCCTCCTCCATCATTCTAAGGTTTTATCTCTCCTTCTTCCTTGTTATCATCGTTACCTCTTCCTCTGCCTCTGCCTCCTCTTCCTCCTCTGTCGCCTCCTCTTCCTCTTCCACCTCTATCTCCTCTTCCGCCTCTTCCTCCTCTGCCTCCTCTTCCTCTAAATTCTTTATTCTCCTAACCATTATTGGAATCTCCCCAAGCAGGTTTATTATTATCTTATTATTATTAATCACCACCATTGCCCCATGTTGATTCTGTATTTCCCCATGTTGATTACTAAGTATTATTTCCCCATGATTATTCTTATTAAGGTACTCCTTCTGGTTGCCCCCAACTCATCAATCTAAATATTTTAATATTCTAATTCCTTGAAATATTTTTTTGCTTTGTAGTTCATTTTATGAAGTGGAATTTTAAAATTTAAAATTATGCTGACATAATTTCTTAATCTTATTATATATAATTTTTAAAATCTAAAAAATAATAGAATAGTATGTTCTCATATTTACAAAACACATAGTAAATATTATTCTAGTTTAAACTCAATCCGATTTTCTCAAATCGCAATCTTTTTCATAAGAACTTCAAAATTTTGTAGAAAAATGTATACATTTCTTTTAACCTTAAAATTGTGTTAAACAATACTGTTGATACACAACTGAAAAATTCCTCTTTTTTTAATTCTATAACTTATCTAAAGGAGTTAATCCTCATATAGAGAAAATATTTAAAATCTTGGAAAAGAAATATGATTGTTTTTACTCTTAAATTCTTATACAACTTATAGACAAAATATAATCATTTCTAATCAATCATTTCAGTCTGAAATTATCTGCCTTGTTTGAAGACTTCTTCTATGAACTTCCTATGAATTTATTGATAAAGTTTAAAAACTAAGAGTCTTCTTTTTAGTGTTTACTATTTCTTATTAAACTTATTGTTAAGGGCTAGGCTTTTTCAATATACCAATTTTTGGGATAGATAATGATCCCTTCCTTTTTCCTTTAGCAGAACTGCAACCCATTTATAATTATGCAAACAAATATTAATTTTTTATTACTTTAAACATTATTAATTTGCACTGAAAATTTTAATAACTAGAATTTTCTATTAAAGTACTATTTTTGTTATTCGTAATTATATATTATAATTAAAAATATATAAAAATATATGAAAATTCATTTAATTGAATTTGATTTAATAAACACTACATAAAGTATTTATTTATTAAGTGCAATATTTTCATAATATAGATCTAGCTTTTGATAATTAAACCCTTTTTTTGTTAAATTAACCCACATTTTGATTGATTAAGCTTTTAAAAATAATATTCATTAATAAAATAATATTAATACTAATATATGGATGAATATTTTGAACAAAATCGTTGAAATCATTATTTATTATTTTAGATTTATAAAGTAATAAATATTAGATATTTATTTGATGTTCAAATACTTTTATTTTCTTATTCCTCTAAATTTGTTAAGTTTGTTACTTCAAAATATTTTTAGAGAAAATTTGTTTTTTTTTAATTATGAATATATAGATGAGTTTGCTTAATCCATTGAATATTTTTAGGCATATTTTATATGTTGATAATTCTTCTTATACTTCATAAATTTCATTCAAATGATTATGAATTTGAAGTGATAAAATATATTAGGAAAATCTACCTTGTCTATTTAAAATAACATATATTTTATTCACTAAAGGGATTTTTTACTATATCAAATTGTTTTAATAATTCTAAAGAGAATCTTAGAAAAAATTAAAATATTTTTGCAAATAACAAAATATTCTTTCTCCTTTTATTTTTTCTTTTTTATATGGAAATATTTAACTATTCATCTTAATCTAATTTCATCAATTTAATATGCACACTAGATTTCTATCATTAGGAACAAATGATTAAAAACATCTAATACTCCAATATTTATTTTTTTTAGAAAACCCCTTAATTAATTTACTCTTGAGATTTAATTTTCTAGGACAATCTTAATTTAGCCTATGTCTTTTTCAGTATCTTTATTTTTTCTAATAATACATAAATTAATATATATAATGAAAACTTTATAATAAATTACAGATAATGTTTTTTGGATGCCTTTTCCAAAGCAAGAACACATTTTATAGGTTTCTTAATATTTGAATAAAAAATATGGACATCATTATTATATTTGGAATTTGAGCGAACATGATTATTTAAGAGAGTTATTTTAGAATTAAGTTTCAATGCATTCTTACATAGGTTTTGCATGTCCTCCTCTTTATGAATTACTACTAATTTGTAAATGTATTTTAGAATGGATATAACATGAAGGTAACATTGCTATTGTTCATTGTTAATAAAACAAAGGTAGAAGTGCTATACTACTTTCTATTTTTTGGTCTTTAGTTTTTAAAGTGAGTATTCAAGAGAGTTTTTATATCATAGCTAAAGCATTGGGATTGAAATCTCCATTAAAATCTTAACTGATGTATATTCACAAATACTTATAACATTTATTGACAAATGGATAATTAAATACTCATATAATCAAAGTAAAATCAGTGATTTTGAGTGGAATTCCAAAGCAATTTGAAAATTTCAAACCATTTTTCCAAATTTTAGATAGGAAAGGAGTTTTATATGAAGAAAAATATCAAACAATTTAATAAAACGAGCAATGCATATTTATTCTACCAAATTTATAAATTAACAATGATGTTGTATTTAGATGCAAACATATCACACCTAATGATGAATTAATTCCTATATTTAGATTTTAGATCCATACTGGATTCTTATACAAAAACATAATTCGCTTCAAAGGAACTGATTTAGATGTTTAATAATAATTTGATGAAGATTTTCATATAGATTTAGTTTATCTTAGAGGTAATGAGAACAAAACTTTGCATGATTCAGACAAGTTGAATTTAGACTAATAATCAGTAGAAGGTTATTAAATGATATAATAGTTATTGGATAGTTGCTAAAATATGAGTTTAAATATTAAATTGTAATTATTTAAAGAGAATGAAATATCAAATTTTAATTTACGATATTAACAGCCAATTTAATAAATCTAAAAACAAATAGTTTCAGAAGAAGAATTAGTTGAATTGAATAAAAGCAATAATACTTAAAAAGAAAAAGAAATTGAGTAAATTGATTTGATACCAAGTTAGTAAGAGGCTACCAACGAAAATGTACATAAATAAGATAACAATTAAAAGGTTAATGATGTTGAGGATGATGAAATTATAATTTGATAACTTTAATTATAATAAAGAAAAATTTTCAAAAATTATAAACAAATATACTTACATAATCAGCAAAAATTAAATTCATATGGGTAATAGTGTGTTTTTGATTTAAATTTTCTAGATAAATCCTTTATTCAATCTGTTAGATTTTATAAAATAATTTACTTTAACAAAAAATTCCTTAGATGAGTATAAAAATAGATATTATAAAATAATTTTAATTTTTAACCAAGAACCCAAACGAAATCAAGTGTACAAAATTTTATCAACATATTTAATATTTCTAGATTGTGGTAAAAAATAAATTTGGAATATCATAACTAAATTTAAATATAGCTAAAAACTTATCTTGATAAAAAAACATCTAATTCTAAAAGTGTTGGAAAATATTCTAGAACACAAAAAATTAGAAAATAAGTTTAGAAAATTTAATAGTCAGCTGTCTCTATAAATCGAACTTCCTCTTAGAATTTGAATGAAAAAATCTCTTAGAAAAATTAGATTAAAATTGGCGAGTTTTTTAATCTATTTGTGATTTTTTATTAAATTGTTTCTAATCATAAAAAACCTTTCATCAAGTGAGAAAAATCTTTTTCTTGGTTTAAGATGAGTTGGAATTATCAAATAAAGAAGGAGAAACTTTTATTTAATTAAATGAGGAATTAAACAATATTTTCTATAAAATTTAATATATACTACAAAAAGCTAGACAGAGTATTGTTAAAATATTAGAAGAGCTTGGATATTCTCTACCAAAAAAGAAGGAACCTAAAAGAGTTAAAGGCACTTATATCTTAAACTTTTAATTCTTATGAATATCGTTGGTTGAAGATATTACGGAATTATATAAGTGATTATGAATATTGAAAAATAATCGGAATTTTTTTTCTTCTAAAAATCAACTAAAATGTGTTGCAAGAATAGAATGTCAACAATCTTCTAAGAGTATTTGTTTGAATTTTAATTTCATTATAGGAAATCTAGAAATTATTGAAGAAAATTTTTATAAGTAAACTACTATTTAAATCTAAAAAAGCGTAAATATTTTATTATAATAAGATTATATAAAATAAATCATTTTCTTCTTTTATTTCCTTTCTTTATATTACAATTGACTTCGTGATTATAAGAATCTATATTTATAATTAAATAATTAATTTAATGGAAAAAATATCATTCAAAGTTAACAGGAGCAAAAGATATGAAAAAATTTCTACCGAAGAAAGAGCTATGATAGTTTAAATGAAGGAAACTGGTGCCACATGCAGACAAATAAGTTAAGCATTAAAAAAAAATATCAAAACCATCTAATCGATTAAATCTATAGAAAAAAAATCTGAATATGGTTAATTGAAGAAGGCTTTAGTTCAATATGGTTATGAATGGGTCATTCAAAATGAAAATTTGAATGTACAAATTTTTAATTTAAATTTAGAAAGAAAATACTAGAAGGTTAGCTAAAAGTGTGAGCAAATTAATTAAAGAATAATTGACTTGTGAAACATCATAGTTTTACAAATTAATACCAGAATAGAAGCTACTATCAAATAAAAGAAGGATAATATAGCAAATAGTGGATTCAATTATTTAAAAAGTTGAGAACAATAGGTAAGCAATTGAAACTTCTTCCTTAACTAATTAATGTAAAATTGTACCTAAGGAAGAAGAAATAGAGAATTCAATTTTACAATAATAATAGAATTTAAGGTAACTTACGGTTTTGCAGATGCTCTATACATTTACCTAATTTATGTATTAAGCTGAATAATTAAATGAACCAAAAATTTGAAATATTTTACAGAAAAATTACTATTATTATTTTTTTATTAATAATCTGAATAATTTAAGTAAGGAACCTCTTAAATATATAAAATTTTAGTTTTAATGTCTTTAATTATTGTAATTTATTTATACTATTAATAATAAATTAATTAATTAAGAATGGAACATCAATAAATGTTGATTTAAAATAAAATTATGGTCCAAGTCTAGGTGAAAGATGGTATTTAAATAAAAAATATACTTGATTAAACTTGTTAAAATGAAAAAGAGGAGATAAGATTATAAATAGATTAAAAAAGATCTATAATTTGATATTGTTAAGATTTTGCTAATTAAATATATCTAGCATAAGAAAATATAATTTACTTCAATCAAAATATATCTTAAAAATTGTGATGAATTTTATTCTTCACTTCAAAAATTTAAAAAATATCTATTGAAGACAAAATCAATAACTCAGATAATTGTAAATAATTATCAAAATTAAAAAAATGTGTTTATTAAATTTTCTAAAATAAGCTCTGAAAAATTTAACTCTTTTTAAAAATAATAAATTTTTGGGATAAATAAATTTTCTAATAATTAAAAGCTTTTTCTTGAATAATTTTGATGAATTTTAAGATTGGATTTTAAATTTAGAATACTGTTATTAAGTAATAAAAATATTGTAGTTATCGAAAAATTAAAAGAGAAATTGAATTATTACTAAATTAAATTGAAATTTAGAATTGATTATTTGTAAAAAATTACTTTATATAAATTTTATCACATAATCATTTATCTTAAAGGGTAATAAATTTGCATAAGTTAATCTGCACTTAGATTGTATTAAAATGGCAAAATCATCTATTTTAAGCCCTTACAGATTATTGCTAAATAAATTTCAACTGTAAAAGTAGTTAATCCTTCTTAAAGTACAACATCTCTGATTATATTTTAATTTATGAATTCTCTAGACACACTTCCATTGCTCTTTTTTTTTTCAATTTAAATCCCAATGTTTTTAATAATTTACATTTGCTCAATAATTATTTCATTTCCCCCAATTACGTAGATTAATATATTGTAAATGATAGTAATCAAAATAGTTTGTTGTAAATTAAATTATAGCCAAGAGACTATTAGAAAGAGTAACAAATTCAGGTAAGTAAGTTTTTTATAAAGTTTTGGTCTTCTTTCATAAGTTATAATGTAAGCATGATTGAACTATCCACTAAATTTTAACATAATTTAAATAAAATAATTGAAAAATATATATTGCATATAAAAATAATAATAATAATATGATAGTATACTATTTAAGTAATTATTAAGATATAATATTCATTATTTAATTTGTTCTTTTTGTAAATTTGTTTGATAATGTAGGATAATAAAAAAGTCCAATAATTTATTCTTTAAGAAAAAGTAGGTTATGGAGCATTTGGAGATGTATATAAAGCAATAGATGAAAATACTAGTAAACACACAATTTTTAGGTTATTTTAGGTGAAGTCTTTGCGATCAAAAGGATTTTTTCCGGAAGGTCATAATAAATTGATCAATCTACTATTAGGTATCAATATGATATTTATTTATAGAGAAATAGCTGCTCTTAGTTCTTTAAAGGGATAAAGTCATATAGTTCCTTTATAAAAAGTAATTTTTGAAAAAGGGTGTGTTTATATAGTTTTACCATTTTATCCATATAATTTATATGAACACATTAAAAAAAACAGTGACATCGATTATAAAAAGGTTTTCAAGTAGCTTTTGCTTGGAGTCTACAATATTCACAAATTAGGTTTTATGCATAGAGATTTGAAACCTTTGAACATTCTCGTTGATGAAAACTAAAATGTGTATATAAGTGACTTTGGTATAGCCAGGATGAATTTTGGGTAATGTAGAAATTTCAATTCTAATTGTGAAAAACATTCTTATGAAGTCATTACATTGCATTTTAGACCACCTGAAAATTTATTGGGTTGCGATAACGTAACTTTGTATTTAAATTTTACAAGTATCATGTCTCTGTAGATGTATGGTCATTGGGATGTGTATTCTATTAAGTTGTTATGAAAGAAATTCTCTTCTATGGTGATTCTCAAATTGAGATGTTATTTAAGATATTTTCAAAGTTAGGTACTCCCAGTGCCTTTATAGCACCCTCTCTTTGTGGTTTGCCTTTATTTAATGTAATGTTATTATATGAATTAGGAGGCTGCAGCATTTCCTCGATTTTATCCAACTAAATATTTATATTAGTAAGACTTACTCACTAAGATTGGGTATGAGGGAGCCGATTTAATAGATAGGATGATTTAGTTAGAGCCTTCAAGAAGAATTACTATCAGCGAAGCTCTTTAACATTAATATTTTCTATGAATTAATATAATATATATCATTCCTTTGGAATTCCTCCTTCTGGTGTTTATTTTCCTAATAAAGCCTTGTGAATGTGTGGAATAACACCACCTCCTGCAATGGTAGCTCTGATAAGAATATCAAGTTCCTCATCACCTCTAATTGCTAACTAAAGATGTCTTGGTGTGATTCTTCTCACTAAATAAGAAATTAATTATATTTACATTACCTTTAAAGTCTTTTGAAGCATTTCCTGCTAATTCAAGTACTTCTGCTGTCAAGTATTCTAAAATTGCTGATGTGTATACAGCTGATGTTGTTCCTACTCTGTTCTTGGCTGATACTCTTTACTTCAAATATCTATGAATACGACCCACAGGGAACTTATTATTGTGAAATTCACTACTTAAAGCCCTGCTTTCAATGACCTGGATTATGGGGCTTTCTTATTCTTTCCTTGACCAAATTTTCCTCCTTTTCCGCCTTTTCCACCTTTTCCTCCTTTTGCGCTCTTTGCAATGCCGCTCTATATTATATTATGCATATTATACCATTTTGATGCTAATTTATTTTAAGCTTTAAAAACTAATATATACTCTGTTTAAGAATCGAAAAACTCAAATTTGATTGGCTCTACCTTTTAATTTCGGATAATCATTAAAGACTTGCTTGCCCTCTTCAATGCTTTATAAAACTTGGTCCCTATTTCACTATGAAATATGATTGTTTCAGCCTTTTCAAATTAATATGCAATTATATATTGGAAATAAATATTTCCTTAATTATTTATAAATAAACATTATCTATAATTATCCAAAAATGCCATCACTCTCCAAACATTCTAAGAATCCATATCAAACTCTCACTTTTTCCTAAATGCATTAACTTCGTTATTCATCTAATATGATTTTCTATTTTTAATATAAATATATAAATTGGTTTAACTATCAAAAATAGAAAATTTGTATTGGAATTACTAAAATTTTAATATTTCCAAACAAAAGAATATATATTCTCTTTTTTAGGGAAAACTAAGTGAAATAATTGGTAGCTCAAAAAACACATAATTTAGAATTATAAATTAACCCTACATCTTATTTCATTATTTTACCCTTATTTTTATAGAAAAATCTTATCAAATTATTCTTTATTTACACATCCTAATTTCACTTCTTCTATTCAATCTCAAAACGACTTTGTCTTTAAAAATACATCAATCATCCATATACACTTAATTTACAATTTTTTACACCAAACTTATAATATACATAAAATAGAAAGAGTACCATAAATTAAAATTTAGTTTAACACCATTCTTTTGTTTTGAAGGAAGCAGGTTTTGATGTTGTTGAAAAATATTTATAAAAATTTATTCTAATTAAACAAGTTTCTTACTATTAATAGATTTTTTCTAATAATTAAACATCTTCTCTAGTATAACAAGACTTGATCTTAGATATAATACCATAAATTTGTAGATGTCACTTTATAATAAATTTAAATTATGAAGGCAACATTAAAAATATTAGTTCGGTACAAATTTTCATAATAGAGTAGGACCATATGACAAGTTAAAAGATCTGTAAATTCATAAAAAAAATAGCAATAAATCCAATAATTTATTGGTCATGTAATTAAAGCTAAGAATGATAAAATTTTAGTTATTAACATTTTTTGATAAGAACTTATATAATCTTACTATTAATTAGTATTAGAGAGGTAAGTTTATAAATATTTTAATTATTAAAGAATTGAAATAATTAAGACTCCTCTATTTTGAGCAGATATAAAGTGAGCTTAAGAATTTAAATTTAAGTGTGAAATAATAATTATCAATTTTTGATAATTTTATTTAATTTATTTAACAGAAATGAAATATGTTAAAAATGATTTATAAACAAAAAAAACATCTCATTTAATATATTATGCTAATTCATTAATAAATTTTTAATCAATTAATTCCAATATATGTACTAACTATTTTTCTATTTCTTAAATATGCTTCATATTATTTTCACATAATTCAGTTATTTAAAACTTTTTTCTAGGTTTATATTTTTGTTTTGTTTTAAAAAGATCTTAGAGTTAAGGTGAAGAACCATATAAAATTGGATTGATCAATTTATTTAAAGAATTTATATAATCCAAACATTATTCTAAAATGGATTGCTAATCTAACATATTTGGAGCTATTGAATTATAAGAAGAAGTCAATTAATTTATAGTTAATTCTAACTGTAATTATAATTAATTTATACTTCTTAAAATTCTGATAATGTACTTTGTAAATGCTCATTTTCAGCTTATATGGATTTCATTTATTCTTATAATTATTTGACGAGTTAATCTTTTTCAATAATAATCTAAATTTTTTATTCACATTTAGACAACAAATCTCTCGATACTCAAAAAATTATTTTTATAACATACTTATCTTATTCGAATAAGGAAGATTTTAACTTTTTTATTACAGATTCTAACTAATTTGTTCTCTATTTTTCATTGTTTAATTATTCCTGTAAAATATAAAGTTAATTCTTAGAAGATAAATATTCAACAAATACTTTAAGTGATATATTTTCTTGAAATGATGTTTTATTTGATTCATAATTACTATTTTTTGTACTGTAACTTCTATTTTTCGACTGGCTTCTAATTCTTTCATATTCTTAATCGATTTCTTCTGATTTAAGGTTTTTTATAATTTTGGAGTAATTATGCATTAATAAAATTAATTGTTAAATAGCATTGATAAATAATAGGTTATCCTATATTTATGTAGAATGAATGTGAAATAATAGTAATAAATTTTAAAATCTTTGGTTTAATCCCTAAGAAAAACTTTTATTGCTATTTAAAAATTATTTTATTATAATAAAGAATGCTACATTTTTCGCCTTGGAGTAAAAAAATGGACCCCTTGACATATCGATTTCAAAATAAGGCTCAATAATCATTATCGCCAAATTCATAACCGAAAACTGGAAGATTAAATAATCTATCTCTATAATAACATCCAAAAAAAATGAACTCTTAATATTATAAACATCAAGAAAGTAGAATTTAAGATGAATCCAAACAATACAATAATGCAAGCAGTTAAACAGATTTGCCTTCATTAGAAATGGAAGAACTCTTATATGGATAATAATAAGAATAATCTTCAAGAAAATACTAACATGCTATGTTTTAAACTAAAAATCATTATCATAAATCTACTATCATAAGTTTATTATAAACAATCCATTTTAAATCAGATCAGCTATCGCAACTCAAAAATAAGGCTTAACAAATTAAAAGAGTAATAGTTCAAAATAAAAATAGAACTATAACTGTTATTGTTGTTAATAATGCTGCTTAATTTATTTCATATCTCCTAAATTCTAATTATTTTGATTAATCTCCTGGTAACTTTTTTACTACATAACATCATCCATCTTTCTTTATAACATAAATAACGATTTCAAACAGTAATTCTTCAAATACTGTTCATTCCTATCAAGATTTGTTGACTGTAACTAAAAAAAATAGAATATATGATGTAAGTTTAAATAGATTATTATATGACTAATCACAATCTTTTATTCATTATTGTCCTGATATTGTTATTGTAACTATTGGAAATCTTTAAGAGGAGCTCTCAAATAAGTAAAGAGATAAATCATTCTTAATCAGAAGCGCAGAATAAATATAAAAAGAGACGATAAAAATGAGTAAAAAACGAACAAAGTTTAAATTAAAAGAATTAAATTGATCATCATACTTTGATTATATTTATTTTGAATTAAATTTTAGATTACAGTTTATTTATTAGTCTCTTTATCTAGATATGATCATACATAATCTTATATGTCTTATAAATAAAAAATATATATATATATATAAATTAAACTTTATAATTATAGTGATTTTTTTCATAATATTTTATCATATTTGATTGAAAAATATATAAACATTATATTCATAAATGTACATGGAATGAAAGCAATTAAAGTATTAAATAATTTGTTATCTTAATTAAAGTTTTAGATAATTGTCGTGATCATTCCTAATTATATTCCTAAGACAAATGCACAAACTTATTATTTTGTTATTAATCTTCCTCTATCTGGACTTTAAATCCAACTAACAGCTATTTTAATGAAATAAACTATTAATGTAGTGCAAAAAATAAAAGAAACTATCTCTGAATCAAATAGATAAATTTTCATAATATGTGTAATGAGAATTTATGCACATTACATTAAACCCATACCTAAAATCATTAATCTTTTTTTTGATGGATTTTAATAAATATGATCAACCATCTCTTCATTTAATAAATTAATTGAGTCTTAATGAGTATTTATTTAATCTTCATCTTCATTATCAAATTGTAAAGTTGTGTCTTCAGGTTGTTTACTGTTAAAATCTTACAACTCCTTTGCTGTCAATTATAATTCTGGTGATTGATATTTTTATTATCTTTTTCTTTTTGTATAAAGAAGCTCTAATTATTGTAAACTTAGATGCTATAACATAAATAGTTTATATTAATATTTATGCTTTATATATTATACAAATAAAAAAAAGATATTTTATAATCTTGTAATTAATAGTCAAAATTTGATAATTTTCATTACAAAATTATAAATGGAGGAGGATAAATTATTTATCTCATTAGAATTTGTATCCTTCAAACAAACCTTATACACTCTTCCTTCTTAATACCATAGAACTATCTTCTTAAGGTTCACTGTCAGCAGAAATTTAACTTTAAAAATCATAGTTACCATCGATACTCTAGATATGTATAATAAATAAAAATACTCCAGGAACATAAAGAGATCTAATTTCTTTATTTAACAGCTTTCCCCATGGAAAATTGTGTATCCATGGATGACTAAATATTTCATCTATTCCATTGAAGCCCAATCTTTATTGAGGTTTTCTAATAATTAACTAATATTATATATTGTTATATACTTTATTAACAAAATCAATAGCTTTGTTACTTATACCTGGTGTATTATCTTTAATTTATATTTATTTAGCTAATATTTATTCTCTTATTTCTTATCTATTTTTTCCATTATAAGGTCTTTTGCCAATTAAAAGCTCATATACAATTACACCTACAGCATAATAATCTACAGGAAATGAATGATCCATTCTGCACATAACTTCAGGTGCCATATATCCAGGAGTACCTGAAGTATCATTGGCTACACTATCTTTATTTAAACGAGCGACTCCCAAATCTGTTAACCTTAAAAATCCATCTTTATCAAATACTAAATTTTCAGGTTTGACATCTCTATGTATTATGCCATGTTAATGTAAATATTGTAAGGACAATAAAATACAACAAGCAAAAAATTCTAATGTTTTTATTATTTACTTACTTGTTTATTCTTCAGAGAACCTTTTCATTCTACCTATATGATATCTTAAATCTCCTCCTCTTAATAAATCTAAAACTAAATATAAATTCTCTCTATCCTAAAATGCATAATGCATATTCACTATAAAAGGATGCTTTAAATGTTCTAGTAAGAATTTCTCGTTCATAACTGAATTTACTGATCTCTTAGATATGATCCTAAGTTTTATATTTTTTAATACTTTGTTTTAAGCATTTCTTTTAAAGCGAACTCTTATCTATTAGCTTTCATTTCCACTCTCCAAACTTTTCCAAACCCCCCCTTGCCAACTACATATAAAAATTTAAATGTATGTCTTCCTATTCCCATAGAATTTAGTGTTTATTATTAGATTTCTTTTATTGGACTATCTACTGATATTTTTCGAGAATGAGAATTTGTCATTATCCAAGTTGTTGAATTCGTACTTCCTTTTGATTCCTAATTAATTTTTCCATTGTAAAATTAATTTTGGATTTGATGGTTAGATACTTATCTTGATAGTTACTTAGAAAGAAGGCTAGATTGTATAACAAAATTGTTTTTATTATCTGTTCTTTTGAGACCAGGAGAGTTCTCATCAACAATAACCGAGTTTTTTATTGATTTTAATGAAAGCATAGATGATGATCTTTTACGAGAGCATATCATACAAGTTTTTTAATTGCATTAGCAGATTTAGTCTATTTTCTTACCAGCTGTTATTTTGAACTTAATTACAGCCTTTTAATTCGAGGGTAATAAATCCTTAAGAGAAGCTGTAACATTATTCATTATTTATTAAAATAAAATATAATAATAGTTTACAAATCAAATAGCCTTTTTATTAAATATTTTGATGTAACACCCTTAACTTTACTCCATTTATTCAAAATTATTCTCGCTTTTATAATATTAAAATCATTAATTTCCTAAGACAAAAGATTTAAACAATATTTTACTTTTACTAAAATTATTATTTTCCATTAAAAATTATGTAACATTCTCATTCCCATACCTATTAATTTTCATTTTTTTATAAATAACATTTTAAATAATCATTTAATCAAATCCAAAAAAGTATAATCTTTAATATAAACTAATATGTAATTATAATTTATAGTATTATCTCTATTTAGTTATAAATATGTATAGATTTCTTTATTTTCTAATCTCTTAAATTCTAAATTTCATCCCTAAAATAGTAATTAAATCTTTTAATTTTCTTTTTTTATAAACTCTTTTACGTAATTCTATATATCTTTCTTCTTATGCATTTTGAATTTTAACTCAAGTTTCTACTTTTTATGACCAACTCATTTTAATTTTTTATTATCCTTAATTTATATTTCCAAAATTTTATCAGATAAAGATTAATCATTTTTGTAACAGTGAAATTAAAATATCCTATACTTTTAAAATTAAAAGGGATTAGTCTAAAGAATTCCTGTTCTCTACTTTAGCTTTTAAATTATATTATTGTAATATTGATTAATTTCTTTATCTATTTTATTTAATAATAAATTATGAAAATCTATTATTGATAAGATCAGAATTGATTTAGTCATTTTGAAAACAATATTTAGAGTTAAAATATATTATTTAATTATGACAAAAATAAATCATACTAATATTTTGAATGTTCACTTTTTTGGCATGGAATAATCGTTTTCTAGTAAAGCATCTCCAGTTTTTCTTTTTTTTGGATTATAGAGGATATAATGTTAGAACATGAAAATGCCATCAAAACCCATAGCTATCCAACTTAAAATAAATTTAACAATATTCACATCAACTAAATTTGCACTTTCTTAATATTAAATAGATATAATTACTTCCATTGATTGAATCAAGTAACATCTATAAAAAAGATAGAAATCCTCCCATAAAATCTAGTAAGATATTAAAAATGCTCCAGCCAACAGTTGATTTTCTTTTATAATTTAAATACACTTAAGGACAATATTTAATAAACGAGATAAAGAGTTTTTCATATCCCATCCAATATAAGACATTTAATTTTTCTTCTTTAAATATAACATCCCAACCAAATATCCAAGTTAAGAGTATATATAATATAGTTTAAGACCAAAGAACAATTAGTACAATTATGCACCATACACTTACACCTGGATTATCTCCTTTTTTATAATAATATGCTGTTTAAATAATTGTTAATATAGTAATTGCTACTGCATGATAAGCAAAAAATAGATCTTGCTTTGTAATACCTCCACTAAATGGCCATCCATCATCTCCTCCTTTAAAATAGCCAGCAGAGCTATATGAACTTAAAAACAGAAATCCTGTCAAATTTAAACCGAGAAATTCAAAAGCTATTCCTTTCACACTAAATTATATTAATTGAGAATACTTTTTCACTTTGAAATTTTCATACAATTATCCGTAAAAACTAGCAGACCAACATACAAAATATGTCCATCCAATTATATTACTTATGACATCAAGTGCCTTGCTATTGGGTTCAAAATTATCTGAATTCGATAGTAAAAGCTTAAGCATTACGTAATTAATTGCCTAATTAATATTAATTAATTAAAAATTAATATTAATATGGTTAAAGTTATCATTAATGTGTAATACACAATATAAAATTGTTAAAATCATATTTTAAATGTATATGAAATCATTCTTTCTTAGAATCTGAATTATTTCTCATTTATCAAATAATGAACGATCCTTGTGATATTCTTTACATCATCAATTCCACTATGATGTCTACCTATTAAATCTAAACCGCAAAGTTCTAACATTTCCACCATGCATGGATCCTTTAATTGTTTTGGATTTCTTAAACTTTTTGGAAAGACTTTCAATAAATGTAATACATGTACCTTTTTTTATATTTATATAATATTATAAATCTTTTGAAACAGCTATTCCTTTTCTAGCTGTCTCTTTCTTAAGCAAATGCAAATCATAATCTCCACAAGTTAATATACAACATCTTTATAATCCTTATTTAAATTAATTAAATTCAATTAATGCTTAATCAAGCAATATTCCTTCATCAACTTATTATTATGTTATTCCTGTTAATTCTGTACAAAATTCGCTTAAAATTGGATTTTCAACAGGCTTAACATATCTCCAAAACTCTTTTATAACTTTTTTTTCCTTAAGATTATAAACTTAAGCTGGAAATTCAATAATCTCTTAAAGATACTTCCTATTATCCTCTCTTATACAAGTTGCTTCAAAATCAAGGATTATTATATTGTCAAATCCTTATAATCTAACTTCCTCTTCAGGTATTGGAAATTGTAATGATTATAACATATTTAATTCAAATCTATAAGATCTATCTAATAGTTCCTTAACTACCTCAGCCAAAGAAAAGCAATCAGCTGTAATAATTTAAATAAATAATTACATTAATATGGTATTTTCAATTATTTAAGCATAGCATTTAACGTTAATTATGCATTAGAATTAGGAAATACATTTCTGATTTCTATATATTTTTAAATTGGACATTTTAATTTGCAATATTGACATTATTCTAAATAAATTTTTGCTTTTTCTCTATTCTCAAAGATGTAAATGTCTCCAGACAAAAATTAAAAGGTATCTTAAAATGCCATCCCTTGATCTGCTTACTCTTATGTTATAGAGCAATATTCTGGATTTTAGATTAGAGGTATTAAAAAAGGTTTTATAATACATTATTTTGAAAAGACAACATTATAATCTGATTCTGATAGTTTTAATTTACAAATAAGTAATTCCAATATTTCATTTCTATCCTCTGCTTTATTACATTCAAAATCTATTATTGTAATCTCTGAAAACTCTTTATTATAATTTTATAAGTCTGAAATTTATTAGTTAATTACAATCAAACTTCATCTGTTAACAAAATTACTCTTTCAATGTACCACAATATTAACATTTTTTTAGATAGTAATCATTTTATTGATTGCAACCAACACAATCCCAAGGATATTATATTTACTATTCTTTTTGGATCATAAAAATTTGTTTATAAGAATTAATTTTATTAAATTATGAAATAAATTAATTAGGTTAATATATAATAATTTAGTACATTAATCTGCTAAAATGATCCTGAAAATAATAATCTAAATAAACACAAAATTTTATTAATACTAATTGATTTTCATAATTTTATTGTAAAACCATTATATCACTAAATATTTTGTCATATTAATTATTTTTCCAAACTTTGAAAATTCCCCTTAATATATATCAACTAAAAAGAAACAAAGTATCGCATTTTTATAAATGAATCAAATTTTATTATTTTAATAAATTAATAATTCTATATAAATATTGAATCATAACATGAATAATATTCTCTCTTTTCTAATAAAATTTAATCTTATGACAAATCATAAACAATATTTGTGCTTTAAATTTACTTTTAGGAAACAGTTAACATAAGTTTCAATTATTTCCAAACCTAATTATCTTGGTTTAGTCATAGACTTGTAAAATAGATTAAAGTTAGAGCTATAGTTTTGAAATTAAGAATTTTAGTTTAATTTATCATAAAAGCATTTAAATTAGTTGTAATAACACTTTACCATACAACCTCCAACTTAAATTAATAATTGATTTTAAATTTGGAATATCTCTTTGAATAATTCAATCACATTAGATTATTTATACTAAAATATAAGACTATAATATATAGTATATTGTAATTTTAATAAAAAATGATGTCTTTATTTATTGAATTTGATAAATTTCATTATTTAATGAAGACTTAAGTAAGCCAATAAAACACCCCTAAGTAAAATCAATTTGATAATGCAGAGCTGCTTCAAAATATTCATACAAAGAATCCTACTAATAAAGAACACCACTTCGATATGATAATTTTTTGAATCTTTACGAAAAATATTTGAATTGTCAGGGAAGAAAAAGATCTCATTAGATGGATGAAGCTCGAAGTCCTTTACAATAATCTACTTCCCTTCATTATTTAAATAAAAAAAATGAAGTTGGTGTACATAGATTTTCTCTCGATAATTTCAACTTGGATAAGAGGTAGTGTAATGTATTTATATTAATGCTTAGTTCTAAAGGATTGAAATCGTATCTCACAACAATTAATAGTTCAAATAGCATTTTAAATCAAAAGGCCAATAATTCATACTTTCCAAACAAGAATGATTCAAGTTAGGTTCGATCTTAAACAGCAGATGGTTAAAGTGTGTTGACAGACGAGATTGATAAAAAACCTATTAAAGATAAATTCATAAGTATTATATTCAATAATTCTTATAGTAGATGTTGTGTGCAAAACAAAAAGGTTGGCTGAAAAGCTTCAATAAATGAATAAATAAAACTAAAAAATGAAAGAATCTTAAAATTTAGCATTTCTATTGAAAGGTCATTAACAAAAGAAGTAATCATTTACTTCTTCTGATTTAAAAAAAGTTTTAGCGAAAACAAAAATAATTCTTGAAAATTACAAAAGAGAGAATAAATTACTTATTGAACATAATATAATATTGAATGATGAACTATTAGAATCGTAAGATTAAATCAGATAGAAAAACGAAGAAATCTAAAGATTAAGATAAATGCTATATTAACAATGAATTTTATTATAACTAATCTTTCGGTAAAAGTTTAATTTTTTAACTAATATATAATTTATTGAAATTCCATTTATTATATTCACCTTTTGAACCAATCCCAAATCTAAATATACAATAATTCTTGACAATAAGAAGAGCCAAAAATTGAAATTTCTTTTTAATATAATTCTCTTTATCACAATAGTATTAATTAATTATAATATAAAAAAATCAGATAGTAGAAATTATTATAGAAAATTTCAGTTCAAACACAAAAAAATGAAATAATCAAAAGTAAACAAATTTTTCTCAAATAAATTTTCATTTTTATAATTAATAAGCATCATTAATAAGGCAGGAAAGTCTAAAATGATTTTATAAAAAAAAAAATCTATTGATCAGTAAAATGGTTTATTGACAATATGAAAAAAATATATGGTGTCTAAATTCGAATTTGAAAATTAATTATTTCAATTTTATGTAAAAATTTAATAGTTTTTGCATTTTAACAAATATAATTTTAGTGCAAATAAAGTTTTATTGTTTATTCTTGATAGATCTATATAAATTCAAGCTTTCAATTAGAATTAATTTGACTTTTTTTTCCTTTCAGGAACTTCATCATTAAAGGAGAGTGATTCTTGATATATCATATTTTAAAGTAGTTCTTTAGTTGGATCGAAATTATCCCAACTCCAATCAAATGCTTTTCCACTTAAAGGTTCTTCATCAGGATTATGTAATTCATCGAAATATGGATGCTATAAACATTATTCAACAGTATAACGTTATTCAGGATTAAATGTAATCATTTTTCCTAATAAATCTAATGCTTTATTATTAGCCTGGAAAAAAATGATAATAAAATTAATACTTTTGGAAAAAGAGCCTCCCACTTCTATTTGGATCGTTTTGGAAGGCTTTTAATATATTTAATAGCATTATTATTGCCAATATACTTCATATCTTCAGGTGTAGGAGTTCCTAAGACTGCAATAATTCTTTAAACTTAATCCAAGTAGTTTTCTCCTGGAAATAAAGGAGTTCTTCCTAACAATTCTGCCAAGATACAACCAACAGAGTAAATGTCAACAGCTTTACTATATTCTGATGCATTTAATATTACTTCAGGAGCTCTATACCATCTAGTAACAACATATCTAAAATAAGTGTAAGTTTTACTCTGTTTTAAAATCTTCCTCATTTTCATATCCTCTTGCTAAACCTAAATCGCATATTTTTAAATCACAATTTTTATTAACTAAAATATTGCCTGGTTTGAGATCTCGATGAATTACATTGGCTGAATGCATGTAAAGTAATCCTCTAAGAATCTAGTAAACAAAATATTGAATGTGTTCATCTGTTAGTTCTTACCGAGAATATATAACTCTATGTAAATCTGTTTCCATAAATTCTGTTACAATATATATATCATTAAATCCTGTTTTTGCTTCAGGCTTTTGAACATCAAGGAGTGAAATGATATTCTCATGTTTAAAAAATTCTTTGTATAATTTAAAATGTACTTAGTAATTTGATTTCTCTAACTATCCTTTTGCCATCAATCAAATCATCGAATGCGTTTGCCACCTTAATGAATTTAGAGAATTACTTTTTTTATTGCTACCTTCTATCCAGTTCTTTTATTTTAAGCAGAACATACAACTCCATAGGCTCCATGTCCAATCTGTTTTATATATTCGTATTTTTAATCAACTACAAAAGATTGGCCTAGATATTTATTTTATTAGTACCTCCACATTAAAACTAATGTCTTCCTTTTGGGATATTAAGACTTTTAGGATCTGGATTCATGTATTTATTATTTAATTAATTAAAAATGGGTATATGTTATGGGATTTTAGAAGAATACAATTAAGAGGATCACAAGAAGAATCCAATTCCGATTGAAGAATAAGCTTCTGAGATAGATAAGGAAGAAGAAATAAGTTATTCACTGTAAAATTTCACATTTAAGAATGTAATACAAATTATATTTTTATTAACAGGTACTTGGTAATGGTGTTTTTGGAAAAGTCTATTTGGCAGAACATATAAAAACAAAGTAGTATTTCGCAATTAAAATTATTGACAAAAAACAATTAGAAAGTTATAATTTTGTAGAATCCGAACATTAAATTTTATAGTAAGTATAAAGTCCTTTTGTAATCAAACTTCATTCTACTTTTGAATCTTAAAATAAATTATATTTGGTAACAGAATTTGTCAATGGTGGAGATTTGTTTGAGCATTTGAAAAAAAAAATTTAATTTTCAGAGGAAAGAACAAGATTTTATGCTGTAGAATTAATTCTAGCATTGAAATATTTACACGAAAATAATATAATTTATAGAGATTTAAAACCAGAAAACATATTATTAGATCAAATAGGTCATATTAAATTGACAGACTTTGGTTTATCCAAATATAAATTTAGTTAAATTACATATACAACATGTGGAACACCATAATATGTAGCACCTGAAATTTTGGAAGGAGAAGGTTATAATTAATGTGTGGATTGGTATTCATTGGTAAATGTTTTTTTTAAATATAGGGAATACTCATATATTAAATGCTAAGTGGCTCGATTCCATTTTACTCTTAAAATCAGTCAGAAATGATTTCCAACAGACTTACACAACCGATCGAGTTTCCAAAATATTTGAGTGAAAATGCGGTTAACTTGATAAAGGGATTAACACAAATTGAGGTTCATAATAGAGAGTTTCATTAAGGTTTCAAAACGTTTAGGTTTTAAGGGAGCTGACGAAATCCTTCGACATCCCTTCTTTAAGAACATCGATATAGAAGCAATGTCCAATAGAGGAGTAGAGCCACCATTCAGACCATAATTAGAAGGAAGAAATGATTTAAGATATATAGCTCCGGTATAATTATGTTATATTTTAAGGAATTGTTAGAATAAGAAGTCAAATTAGATGAAACATATAATAATTTATGATTTATAAACATAAATAATATTAATATGGATTAAAATCAAATTCCTTTGCCAAAAGAGTATCCAATCCCTTAAGATTTTCATTTAAATCTTAGAAATAGATTCTTAGATTTCTTTAAACAATAATTAGGAGAGTAAACAAATAATAGTATAGTATTTCTTAAAGGAGCAGTGGCAGTCGAGAAACATGACGATGGTTAAAAATATAGTTCAATAATATTTAGACTTTTAGCACAGAGTAGAATAGGAGAGTAATTTCAAATATTTATTTGGCTGTGAATTACTAGATTGTTTTGGAATTTTGGAAGTAAATACAGGAAGAGTAACAGTTTTTGTTCCAAAATATCCTGATTCATATAAAATGTGGATGGTAGTGTTTAGTAATGAAGAAATTAAACAAAAATTTCAATTAGATGATGTTTAATATATAGATTAAATGGAATCATGGATTGAAAATAAATCGCCATCTCTTGTTTATTTATATAAAGGAGTTGATTCAGATTCAAATCTAGTTTCATCACATCCTGATTTTCCATATCTATCAAAATATAATTAAAATTATGAAGATTTGTATTGGATCTTAAACGAATGTAGAGTTAAAAAAACAGAATAGGAAATTGAAATTCTTAGATATGTAGCTATGTTAGCAAGTGAATCACACGAAAACGTTATGAGAAGTATAAGAGTCGGAAATAAGGAATATTAAATGGAAGCTCTATTTAAATATCATAATTTAGTTTATAGTGGATGTAGATTTACACCATATGAATGCGTATGTGCATCAGGAAGAGGTGGAGCAACTTTACATAACATTGAGAATAATAAAACTATTTAAGACAAATAGTTAATATTGTCAGATATGGGTGCAAGATACTATGGTTATAATAGTGATGTTACAGTAACATTTCCAAGTAATGGTAAATTCGATGAAAAATAAACAATTATTTATAATGCAGTTCTTGATGCTCAAAAATAAGTTTAGGCTTCTATAAAAGTAGGAGTGAATTGGGGTGATATGCATTTATTAGCAGAAAGAATTATTACTTAACATTTATTAGACGCTGGTTTACTTAATGGAACAATTGAAGAATTAATGTAGAATAGAATAGGAAAGATTTTCTTTTTGCATGGATTGGGACATTTATTAGGAATGAGAACTCATGATGTTGGTGGATATAATAAAGGTTGTCCTCCAAAAATCCATGGTATTTAATATAAAGATTATAGAACTTTCATCATTGAGATTTAGAAGAAATTTAGAAATTGGTATGGTGTTTACAAATGAGCCTGGAATTTATTTTGTTGATTATATAATTTAAGAAGCTCTCAAAGATGAAACTAAAGCCAAATTTTTAAATTCAGAAAAAATTGCTGAATTTATGTATGTTGGTGGAGTTAGATTAGAAGATGATATAGCTTTAACAGCTAATGGCCCTGAAATACTAAATATGGTGCCTAGATCTATAGCATAGGTTGAAGCATGTATAAGAGGAGAAGAATGGAAACTTATCAAATGAATAGTATATCAAATATCAATTTAAAATAAATGAATTTAATTTATGAATTACGATTCTAAAAGAACAGAATAAAACTATTCTCCTTATTTTGAATAGATTTCTCTCAATAAATTAAAAAGAGATGAATATCATAGTCTTTAACGAATTAACAATAATTCTGTAAGAAAAAATAAATTATTACTTCCTTCTATAGAAAATAGTACTCTTGAAGATATTTCTATGCATTTCAGTAAATGTGTGACTTCGAGCAAGTCTCCAGAAAAAAAAGTCGATAAACTTTAAGTTAACAAATGCTAATTGGAATTTATTTAGTAAAGTTTTTTGGAACTAGAATAAACAAAAATGTCTATTACAATGAGAGATATGAGCAACATGAAAAATAAATTTAATTGCAATTAAAGAATAATAGCGAATAAAGAATAATATACTGTAAGAAATTTAGAGAGATAAATGGGCAGTAATTTAGAGGATTATTCAAATTTAATGTACCTTTAATAACTGCCAGCCCAGACAAAAAATAAACCAGAAACAAACATTGTATTTTTTGAGGAAGCATTAAATGCATATTCATATGCAATCCCTAGTAGAAGAGAATCAGCATAGATAGCTGTAATAAGAGATAAAGTTTATGTTTTTGGAGGAATGAGTGGAGCAGGTTTAAGTAGTGACTTATGGTCTTATGATATAAGTAATAAATAATGATATGAATTTAGAAAAATAGGAATGGCAATTACACTAATCAGACATTAATTTAAAAGTTACTAATCATTCAATGATAGCTTGGAAACATATATTAATAATATTTGGAGGAAGTGGTTATTATGATCATAAAATGAAAATTAGATAAGTATATTCTACGCTAGCTTTTTTTAACACTCAAACTAATTAATGGTCAGTTACATTAGAGTCTATAGAACCTCGAAGAGAACATAAAGCTGCTTTATATTTGGGAAAGTATATGATTATAACAGGAGGTTTAGATTCTGGTGAGTAATTATTAAACGATACACTTATGTATTCATTGGATTCAAGAAGATGGTTAGGATCTAAAATATTTTTTGATGAAGGAATAGCTTAACATGCAGTTTGTGAGGCTTTTGATTTTAAGAGAAATGTAGATACGATATATTTATTTGGAGGGAAAACTAAATCTTTAGGATCATTTCCACTAATGAGATTAGTATTCTCAGGTTAAGCTCCTTAAAGTTGGGAGAGAGTTTAAGGGATCGGAGTAGCTCCATAAGGAAGATATAATCATACAATGGAATGTTTAAATGATAATTTAATTTTGATTGGAGGTAGATCATAAACAATATAGGAGTACTAAAATGAAATAGTCTTATTCAATTTAATTTTAGGTTAATGGATTTCAGTGAAAAGGTAAGGTTTAATGACCAAAAGGTGGAGTCATTGTAGTTGCATATTTGCATCAAATATTTTCTGCTTTGGAGGAATTGGAGAGGTTACATATTTACCTCCAGTAGTTTTCTCGATAGAAACAGATTAATTTAAAATTAAAAACAAAATGGTTATTATCAAAAGATTATCAACGATAGCTGAAGATATGAAAAAATAGAACGAAGAATACAAATAAATTAAACGAACATGCCGCTTAGAAAAATTTCGAAAAGCATAAAAACTATATGAAAAAGTAACAACATTTTTACCATTGCCTAAAATGAAGACTCCAAAAATGAGATATGATATTTGGATGCACTTTTTAAAAAAACTCTTGCATTCCTTGAACTTAATTTATTGAACATTTATCAATCATTTTACATCAAAGTTTACTCTTGTAAATATAAAATAAATTTTTATTATATATAACGATTATAAATTATATGGCCAAATCATATTTTTGTAATGCCATGAACTCCACTCTCTACAAAACCTGCATTTGTCATTTGTATAAATTAAACATTTTACTATAACTCGGCAATTGTAGATGCACCACAATAACTCATACCAGATTAGATACCTCTTTTGAATTATTATAAAACAATTGACACTCTCTAAAATAATATTGTAATATAATACTCCTGCAAATGGAATATATCCTTCAACTCCTTCAGGTGAGAACCCTGTACTTGATGGCTCATCTTTACCAGTTCTTTAAGCTTTAGAAACATTAGCTCCAAAACCAGCCATTCCTCTATAAACTTTTAATATCTTTCCTTCTCTATAAATTTCTTTTGATGGAGATTCTTAACAACCAGCTAATAATCTTCCAAGCATAATGCAATCTGCTCCAACAGCTAATGCTTTACACATATTTCCACTATTTTTATTACCACCATCAGACATTAATGGTATCTTATATTCTTTACATACAGGAGCTACATCCATTAATGCACTAAATTGTGGAACTCCACATCCTGATACAACTCTTGTGATACAAATAGACCCATTTCCTATTCCACATCTTATACCATCTGCTCCTGCTTTTATCAATTGCTTAGCACCATCTCCTGTTGCAATAGAACCAGCTATTATATCTACTGAAACCTCTTTCTTTAGTTATTCTACTGTTCTTATTGCTAATTAAGAATGTCCATTAGCAACATCTAATACAATTACATCACAACCACTATTTACTAATCTTTTAGCTCTTGTTATTTCATCATCTGTAGCACCAACAGCTCCACCAACAATTAATCTACCCATTTAATCAAGAACTTTTAGCTCTGAATCAAGTTTTAAATCTTTTAAGTTAATCAAACCTTTTATGTTGTTTTTATCGTCAACAACAGGTAATTTTTCTAATTTATTAGATAACATCTTTTATCTTGCATTTTCTTTACTGACATCTAAATAGTGAAGGGTTATTAGTTTTTCTCTTGGGGTCATTAGTTCTCTTACTAATTTATTCAAAGGTTGCTCGTAGCAATCTCTATTAGTGATAATTCCCAATAAAGGTAAAGATTTATAACGAGGTGAACCAGTTTCATCAGTTTCTTCATAATCTTCGTTATTTTCAATTAAGTTATCATCAGTGACTAAAAATGTTTTACATTTCCATTCCTCTGCTAAAGTTAGAACTTTTTAAAGGCTAAAGTTTAAACCAACAACAAAAGGTCTGTTCTTAATATAAGCTTCTGACCTTTTAACTTTCTTGATTTATTCTACCTATTCGTTTGCTGTCATAAATCTATGAATCACACCTAATCCACCATTTGCTGCCATATGAATTGCCATCTCTGTTTCTGTAACTGTGTCCATAGGACTACTTATGAATGGAGTTTTAAGCTTGATGTTTTAACTACAATATGTTTCAACTATGCAATCATTTCTGGATTCAATAGTTGAATATTACGGAACCATTAAAACATCATCGAATGTTAAAGCTGTTTTAATTCCATTTCGCCAATTTCCACCCAACATATAAATTAATATCACGGGAAGTCTTAAGTAAATTTTAGACTTTAAATGGACATTAATACGTGAGTTTTCATATTATTTAGATAAAAAGTGTTAGCATTTAATTAAACAAGGAAATCTTTTAATTTAAAAATTAATTATAAATAGAAATGGCATAATAATCATAAGCAGTAGCATATGCAGCACTTCTCTTAGCAGGTTCAAATACACCATTAACAGCTGAGAATGTTGAAAAATTGACATCAAAAGTAATTGACATATTTGAAATGATTTACAGGCAGGAGTCAATGTTCCAAAATAATTAGCAGCCGCATTTGTAAAAGCTTTTTAAGGCAAAGACATCTTGAGTTTGTTATCAGTTGGAGGAGGATCTAGTTCAGCACCAGCTGCTTAAACAACTTAAGCTGCTGCAAAACCAGCAGAAGTAACAAAAGCAGTTGAAAAACCAAAAGACCCTGAACCTGAAGAAGATGTTGATATGGGAGGTTTGTTTGATTGAAATCAATTACAATAGTACATTCATAATATAGTTTAACTTTGCATTTATATCGTGAACTCTTTATTATTATATTTCTCTTTATAGAAATATGCTTAATTTTTGGATTGTTTATCAAAACAATACTCATTTATATTTTATTTAGATCTTAAATATTGTTTTTAATTCATTATTGTTCAGTTTTTGTTTTTTTCCTTGTCTTCTCTGCATAATCAATAGCTTAATATAACAATTTTTGCCTTTCTAACAATCTTGATAACTCTTTCTTTTTTTCTTCATACTCCATTTTTTTGCTATCTAATAATTAGTTAGGCTTAGAATAAAATTATTTATTTACAATCCCTGAATCTTATCCTTCTGCATCAACCAATAAATTCCACAATTCAGTCATAAATGGTAATGTATTTTTTTCAAAATATCCCATTATTTGAATACTTAGAACTTTTGGATCAGGTCCCCTAATATCTTCGCTCTATTGTTCTAAGTAATTAATTATTTATCTCTAAACTACTTCATCTTCTATTCCAATATATTGAATCATTTTTTTTTCAATCCAAGGTTTAATCACTGATAAATCTATCTATTCATTTATAATCATATATTTTTACATTTTTCATATTCAATTTCCGATTAAACACTTCTGGCCATTATTTATTCATAATAAGTTTGCGCTCCTTATCTCCAAAACGGGAATCCTAGTCTGTTGAAGTACCTTTAAAAAAGTTTCCAGCCATATAAATTCTTATAATAATTATATTTGCTATTCAAACATAAAACTTCGTTTTAGTGTATTATTAATTTATATAAACAAATAATAATAATTTTAAAACTTATTTTGAATTAAAATGCTAAAGAAAATAAACTAAGTGATTAGAGCCTATGATAATTTTGGAGTTCCACCTAATCTCAACATTAATAAGTAATAAGAATATAAAAGTGTCTGTGGTGGAGTTCTTTCTCTTATGATGACTATTGTACTTATTTATATTCTAATCTCTGGACTAATTGGAATCTTTCAAAGAGATACCTACACTGTAAATATATTAAACAAATTTTAAGATTGAAGTTTAATAACTTCAAGATATGGATCCAGATTTAAAAGAAATGAATAATAAAAATTTTATGTTTGCCATAAAAGTAGACAATCCTTTTATAGATATGTTTCCTAATCTACAAAAAAACCCATTTTCTATATTAATGAGTCAGGTTTATATTGAAACATAAAAAAATGGTACTAGAACTAAAAATATTACTAAAACATATACTTTAGAAACTTGCACAACTTAACATTTTCCTGAAATTAATTTTGAAGAATTTAATTAAATTCAAAATTAATTAACTTAATATCTTTGTTTGCCCAAAGATTATTAATTATGGTTATAAGGTACTTATAGTTCTTATATTATGTAATTTCCAAAATTATCAATATAACTATGTAAATCAGATGATTGCTATTCTTAATCAGAAATACTAGAATTAGCTAAGAATTCATCTATTATGGTCTCTCTTTCAACTATTATTTAATCAGCTATTTTTATGGCAAATTAAACTAAATATCCATTATATTAATATTTGAACTCTGATTTCTTTTTAGCTACTAATTTTAATGCTGAATCAACGGCTGATATTTTTTTTGAATCAAATAAAATAATAAATTAAAACAGCATATTCAGTTTTTATAATGATGATTAAATTATTGATTATTGGGTCTTCCCAATTTATAGTTATAGAGAAATTAAAGTAAGTTAATAAATTTAATTTCTAGAAATTTAATGATATTCCAGGATCTTTATTCTCTGTCAATTTTAGATTGAGTTAAGAATTTAAGTAAACAACAAAAAAAGTTAATACTATAGACTAATTTTTATCTTATTTTGGTGGGATGCTAAAGATTGTATCTTCTATTTTTGGAATTATTGCATTATAATATAACTAAATGGGGTTAAAGTTATCTTTAGCGAACTAATTATATTAATTTAATGTACCAGAAAAAAAGAACGGCAAAGTTGAATTTTCTTATGATAAGCTCTTAAATTACATTTAAAAATAAATTAATAAAATAGATGAAATGGTTTCAAAATTAAAAAGTCATACAATTCATGTTGTTTAAATGAGCAAAATTACAAAAGCATTCACACTCAAAAATCAATCTAGTCAGAATATTTAAAATTTATAGAATGAAAAGAAAAATACAATTATTTAAGAATAATCTTAATAAAATTCACCACACATTGATAAACAAGACAACAATATATATGAAATAAAAGAATCTTTTCTAAGAGATCTATTTAATGAAATATGTAGTTAATAACATAAATTAAAATTGGGAATAAATTTTATATTCTATCAATTACTCTGTTGTACCTGTATAGAAAAGATATAAATGACTAGAAAAATGTTATCTTAATGCGAAGCTGTAATTTAATAAGATTTAGATATCATAGACATTTTATAAAAATTACAACAAATAGAAAAATTAAAATAAACCTTATTAGGAAAGGAATAAATTAAGGTATTTAATTACACTCCTAAGCCTATAATTAACTTAGAATAAAATCAAAAGGCTATTCTTAATTCAGATGAAGAACCTAGTCAATTGATACATAAATCTAATCATCATAAATATAATAGATTGATAAGAAACAAGAATTATCATTAACCTTAAAAAATGGTAAAAATATATGATTCTTATGTCAAACTTAAAGAGAATAATAATCCAATAGATTCAAGAATAATTAATTTAATGGGACCTGCGATGGAGTAGATTTTTCATAAGTATTACGAAATACAATGTCTTTAAACCAATCATAAATGTCTTGAAGATGCTAATTAACAAGAATTTGGTGCTTCTGATAAATTATATAGTGGAAATGCTTCTCCTGTTCCAAAAACAGATGATAATGATAAAAAAGGAAATGAATTGAATACTAAAGTTCAATTAAGATTAAGACCAAAAACTTTGAATAATTAATAATTACCATTTTTTGATGAGTGAAAATTATTAAATTATTTTTTTTACATTATAATAATGTAATATTATGTAATTGCTTGAATAAATAATTATTTTTATTATTCATTTGATATGTCTTTTACTCTCTATTTCCTAATAATCATACCTTTGTTCGTATTTATTGGAGTTTGCAAATTGTGCTTTTTCAAAAAAAATGGAAATAGAAGAGATTAATTTGGAACATTATAAGAGAGAATGAAAAAAAAAATTATTTTTGGTTATGCTGAATTAATGTAGACAATGAGCCAAGAAGATTTATATATATTGCAATAAACTTATGAAAATACTATAAAAAATGCTCAGAGTATAATAATATAGGGAACCAAGATTTAAAAATTATAGAAAAGCAATAAAAAAGTGATATTTGTAGATGATATGGAATAATAATCAACTGAATAATCTAATTTAATTTGAATATAAATAAGCATATAAAGAAATCAAGCATCAAAGGTTTTTTCATCAGGAGTTTTAAAACCATATTACTCATGTATTCCTTAAAATTATTATTTTTATTTTTCATCTAAGAACTCTTCAAATTTTTAATTTTTATTCCATTTTAACCATATTGAGAGTAATGAATAAACTAATCCAGATACCCATAATCTCAGTTCAAACATTATACTTGAGTGATACTTTCTATTAAACTTTTAAGATTCGAGTATATCATTTAATTGTTATGTGCCTTATTAAGCATACCTTGCCATAATATTAATTCTATTGACAAGACTTCCACATCTTTTATTAACAGATCTAACAAGATTCATATTTCGATTAACAAATATCAAATCTTTAGGAAATAAATCAGTTTATTTCATCATCGATTTAATTTCATCTTTCATTTTTAATTATAATTCCATAACATCTTATTTAGTAACTTAATGACAATGAACTGGTTATTTCATTTGATAGGGTTTCATTAGTTACATTGAAGCAAACATTTCTTCATTACCAATACCCCATTTTTGTACTATCTATTTAAGTTTTTTGAAATCTTATAAATATATTGAAGTCCAAAACTCTGAATAATCTAACCTAAATTAATTTTCTAATTTAATGCATAATCCAAAATCTAATAAAACAACTTCATATTCCTTCTTGTTTCCAGGCTTTGGTCTTATAAATATATTTCCTGGATGAGGATCGCAATGAACAAAACCAGTTATAAATATTTATTCAGCAAATGCACTTATAACTGTATCCATAATTTATTTTGTATTAAATCCTAATTTTTTTATTTCATCTTAATGAGATATTTTTATTCCATCAATCCATTCAGAAATTAATATTCTTTATGTATTTATATCTCCATAATATTTAGGAATATGAACATCTTTTCTTCCTATAATTTATAATGCTTTCCTACTAATCTCTCCATTCTCATATTCTATTCTAAAATCAATTTCTTTTTATAAATTAGATTGAATTGATTCTTAAAATTATAAAATTGGCATATCAAATGCATATTCCAATATTGCACAAGTTACGTGATGCATGAACATATCGCTACCAAATTGTTTCTTGATATTTGGTTTTTACACTTTTACAGCAACAATATCGCCATTCTTTAATTTTGCTTTATGAACCTAAGCTATACTAGCAGATGCAACAGGAATTTCATCAAATTCATCAAAAATCTCCTCAATTCTTTTCCCTGTTTCTTCTTCGAAAATATCTTTAACGCGATCAAAACTGACTGCTTTTGCTTTATCTTATAACAAACTCATCCATTTAAAATAAGGAGGAGGTAACATATGTTCAGATGCTGCTATTCCCTAACCAAATTTAACATATAATCCATCATTTCTTATACATGTTTCATAGATATCTTTAGCCACTGTTTCATGTACATCATTTGCATTTTCAGCATTAAATCTAATTTTATATTGGTATAGAATATTCAATCCACATCTAATAGTATTTGCATTTCTTCTGATTATTTTACTAAATTATTAAAAATGAATGTATACCTTTCATTATATTCGTCATAACCAAAAGCAACTAATCCCAATCCTAAAGAGTATTTTAAAAATCTTCTCATTTTAAAGGCTTAATTTAATCAAACTTTATTTATGGTACCTTTTAACATAATTTAATGCAGTATTCAACAGTAAGTATTTAAAAATTACATTCTGAAATCCAGAATTAAAATATTTAATTCTCAAATAATATAAAATAAAAATATCTTCCATTAAATTATAATTCCTACTTAAATAATCATTTATAAAGGTTCAAATTTCCAATTTAATTTATTAATATTTATTTCTATTCCCAAATATAAGTAAAATTGTCATAAATATTAGTTAAAAACTTTGATTTTAAACTTTATATTCAATAATTAGAAGAAATATAAAGTCTATTGAAGCTTTTAACAGCACGAAGAGGTTAACTATTTTATTAGGTATCGAAATATATTGCAAGTTGTATTGTAAATAAAGTCTATGAAGTCATTATTAAAAAAATAAAGGGCAAATATTGATTCTATATCAATAATAGATGTAAGTGGTTCTGTGAATGGAAAAATGAAAATATTGATACAAAGCTCTATGAGATATATTTAAAATATTAAAACCAACAGTTAGAATAGCAAATTTTAGCTTTGTTATTGAAGCTGTGCATATTTATAATGGACAAGAAATATTCCAAAAATAATAAAAAGACTATAAAGAAAGCAATAAAAAATATTAATAATAGAGATTCTGCAATGCAATCATAATTATATATGCTTATGAATAATTGAAGAATTTAATTGACGTTTAAAATTTTCATGAAAGAGCA
>JPFM01000017.1:333824-567613 GCA_000733375.1 Paramecium sexaurelia
ACTTAAATAATCATTTATAAAGGTTCAAATTTCCAATTTAATTTATTAATATTTATTTCTATTCCCAAATATAAGTAAAATTGTCATAAATATTAGTTAAAAACTTTGATTTTAAACTTTATATTCAATAATTAGAAGAAATATAAAGTCTATTGAAGCTTTTAACAGCACGAAGAGGTTAACTATTTTATTAGGTAGATGTAAGTGGTTCTGTGAATGGAAAAATGAAAATATTGATACAAAGCTCTATGAGATATATTTAAAATATTAAAACCAACAGTTAGAATAGCAAATTTTAGCTTTGTTATTGAAGCTGTGCATATTTATAATGGACAAGAAATATTCCAAAAATAATAAAAAGACTATAAAGAAAGCAATAAAAAATATTAATAATAGAGATTCTGCAATGCAATCATAATTATATATGCTTATGAATAATTGAAGAATTTAATTGACGTTTAAAATTTTCATGAAAGAGCAAAAATGGAATAATTTTTTTGATTAAAAATATATATAGGAATAATCTTTTTCAAGTATACATTTAATATATCTTACACACACCAATTTTATCTAAAACATATCAGGAAGAAGACTTAGAAGAATTTTTAATGTTTTTATAGATAAATTATTAGGATGATTGAAAATGTCTTAAAAATATTTGAGAATAATTTAAAAAGAGGAATATTAGAATAGAAAGGTTAAATTTTCTTTTGAAATGACAAAAATGTAATCAAAAAATCAAAAATGATTTCTAAATTACGCAATATTTCGATTTTCTATTTTATCAAACTTATTCTAACAAAATTGAAGTCAAATTTTTTGAAAATTATTTAGTAGTTTTCAATAAAATAGAGATTGAGAGAATAGCTAAATCAATTGAAAATTTCTCACTGAACGGGAAATTGAAAATTAATAAAATATATGTTTTAAACTAAAAAAAATTATGCTATGCTAAATGACTAGATTAATAAATCCGTTGATATTTGCAAAATGAATAAAATGAGTCAGTTCAGATCAACCTTAAGAACTTTAAATCCTTATTAGAAATTAAAAAAATACAATATCTAATAACATTTGAATATTTTAATTAATTTTAACTAAATAGTATTTTACTTCTTTCTTCTGTAGATACGAATTCCTAAGCTTTTAATTATTATATAAAACTAGCTCTTTCAACAAACACTTAAAATCCTTAATAAAAGCTGATATATTTGGCTCTATTCAATCATTATATATATAATGTTGATAAATTAAGAAAGCTAACATTTAAAAAAATTAGACTTTATCATCTTTACTGAAAACTGAGAAATTCAGTTTTGATGTAGATTTTAAGAATAAAGTGAAATACATATAAAAACTAAAAAATAGTATTATTAGGCTTATGAAATTGTTTATGATATTTTTTGTTTCTCACGATTTGAATTAATAATATTGGTTTATGATTAATACTTTTTTTTTTCTTTTATTTTCAAAAAATATATTAAAAGATTTTCATTAACTATGGTAAATTTGATAATGATTATTCATTTAGCCAAAAGCTCCAAAGACATCAAAGGCTAAGAAAGTTTAAAAGAAAGTAGCAGAGAGAAAGAAGAATCCACTCTTTGTTAAAGATGCTAAAAACTTCAGAATTGGTAATGATGTCCAACCAAAGCGCGATTTATCAAGATATGTCAGATGGCCTCGTTATATTCTTTTACACAGATAAAAAAAGATTTTATTGCAAAGAATCAAAGTGCCAGCAGCTATTCATTAATTTAGCAAAACACTCGACAAGAATCAAAGTAAATTGTAAATTTTAAATTAAGGCTCAAAGGTCTTGGCTCTCTTGAAAAAATATGCACCTGAAACAAAAACAGAAAAGAAATAAAGATTAGTCAAGGCTGCTGAATCAAAGGCTTAAAATTAGAAGACAGATAGTAAAAAAGTGACTGTCCTCAAATTTGGATTGAATCATGTTACTACATTGGTTGAAACAAAGAAAGCTAAATTAGTTTTGATAGCTTATGATGTTGATCCAATTGAATTAGTAGTTTGGCTCCCACAATTGTGTAGACGTCAAGAGGTCCCATTTGCCTTTGTTAAAAGTAATTAAATGAAATTATAATTTAGACAAGGCTAGATTAGGAGCTTTAGTACACTAAAAAACAGCTACTTGCGTTGCTTTGACAGATGTCAGAAAAGAAGATTAAGCTGAATTTGATAACTTAGTATAAAATACAATTTATTAAAGGCTCGTGATTTAAGATAACATTACAATGAAAACCATGAATTATTGAGAACAATTGGTGGAGGATAAGTAGGAATCAAATCAAGACATTAATAAGAGGCTTTAAAGAAGGCTTTGGAATTGGAAGAACTTAAGAAGACAAGTTAATGATACATTATATCAACATATAATAAAAATATTTAGAATTGTTTAAAATTTCTATTGATTAATTATTATTCTCTAAAATTTATCTATCTTCAACAAACTAATGAAACTGATAATATTTTAACAAAATTAGTTTTCTAAAGATATAAATAATATTTAATTTAAATAAACACAGAATAAATTCAAATATTGAGTTAATATAAAGATTTACAAAAAGTCATCTAAAATTTTAATGAATAATATTACTTGAAAATATTTAGAGAATGAGAAGTAAGTGGAAAAAGAGTCTAAATACTATTATCAATTATTGGAAAATGTACTAAAAAAAATGAATGGAAGTAAATAAATTAATTTAAATTTTTAGTGGAATGATGTAGGTTTTAGAGAGAGGAAAGATTTGAAAAAGAAGTTGATTTTTCTTAATAAAATACATTTGAAATATTATAGTAAACATGGTAGAGAAGTTGAATTATTTAAGTACCTTAAAGTAACAACAGATTAAATTCTGGAATTTGATTAATTTAGAAGCTTACTTAGACTATATTGTAACTATTTATTTTCACATCTTATTTGTCTTTCATTTAAGTTCTCTGACAATTTAATTTTTTTTTCTGACTCACCATAAAATGTCAATGATATCAACATCTAATTAATTTTTGAGCAAGGGCAAAAACCTTTGGTAGTATATAACATTATTGATGATTAATTACTCCATTCTTGATTGAGTTCTTTTATTATTATAATCATCCTTTATAATAATTATTATTAAACTTAATTTATCTTTATTGTTTTTTGATTTTTAAATAGATTAGTGAAATAAGATAATTTTATTCTATTGTATGTTTGATTTTTTAAATTTCCTAGACAAAGCAACTATAGCATTGATAAGTATTATATAAATGATTTAAAAATATTTTATATTTAACAAACTCAATTGATATTACACAAATCACACACTTGACATAAAATTCCTTTTGAAGAATGTCTGCTTTTATCGAATTAACAAAAATAAATTTATTTTACATCATTGTTGTAAGTGAGTGTATCTGCGCACAAATTGTTTACTCCTTCATTTAAATAGTAGGGCTCAAAGTTAATTTAATGTTCATTCTTAAGATTCTGTTAACAACTGTTAAAAATCTTCATTAAATTTAATTTTTACTTTTCTGACATTATCTAATACTGGTGGTTTGGCATAAGCTGCTTCTTTAGGAGCTTATTCTAATAAATTTATTAGTTATTTTGCTAATTGTGAACCAGTTAGGTAATTCTTATTTTTATAGGATAAGTTCATAGCAACTCTCATTGTTAATGAACGATGAGCTGGTTATAGATCGCACATTGCCATATAACATGATAGTTCTATTTACCTAGCAATATCTTTATCTTTCTTATTTAATTCACATTTCATAGCCATTATATAATTTAAGCAGATTGGAACCACTTCATTACACTGATTTTAAAATATTGCTATTCCTAAAATAGATTTAAATGTATTTAAAGAGTCTTGAAATTTTCCTTCACTTGTGTATTTATAACCTAACTTCAATTATTCAGTAAAGGATTTATTAACGTAGATCTTATCCTAAGTAGACTAAACAATCAAAGGAGATGGCATTAAAAAAGGAATTTAAGATACTTCCATTATAGATCCCAAAGATAATTACTTTAAATAGTCTTTGCAGGTTGTTAGACTAACGAAATTATAATTTTATTAAAGAATTTAAAAGCATTATTTATATTATCCTGTAACCACGTATTCAATTGGCTATAGAGCTTATTTTAATATTTATTTTTATACTTTTTTTATAATCTGGATAACCAAATTGCAATGAAATTAAATCCAAAGTTGATTGGCTTTATTAAATATTTTATAATAAATCCGCTTCATCTAAATCCCATTGACAATCCTCAAATTATTGATCATCAGGCTCTTCTTTTTTATCTAGATTTTATTTAGTATCTTTCTTTTTATCAAAAGGATTAGATGTTTAAATACTCTACTAATTTTAAGATTTTTCAAATTTAAGATTATCTCCAGATAATTAAAATAATTAAAAATCATCTACAAAATTATGTGGCCAATTTATTGAAAATAATTCATGATTTTTTGATCTTATTATTGGAAGTGGAGAAATTAAAACTTCAGGTTTTAAAGATTAAAGCCATTCAATATCTTCAGAGCAATTTTTATTAACATTATATTCTAATCCATGAGCCATTTAACTTAGGTTGGCTAATTTGTCCAAATTGCAACTCTTTAAAAATGATATTCTTTAGTTAAAATTGTTTAGATTGAGTAATGTTTGAAATCTTAAATCTAAATTATTTTGTTCTTCTGCAATTTTACTCATTATATTAAGTTTTTCTGTTTATCCAGTTATTAGATATAAGAAGAGTAATTAATCAGAAGCCCTTAATTTTTATGAACAAACCTCATAAATATTATGATTTCCCTATCTCATAGCTTCTTACGATAATAATTTATACTATTTTGGATGTTTTAAATCTTCACATGTTTTATAAGCCATCTCTAAATTATTTGAAGAAAGAGCCAATTCAAATTTTGCGCTTTTATCAGTAACAAGTTAAAGAGCAAGTATTGAATATCCTTTCTAGAATAGATAGGCAATTATTAAATCACCTAATTTTTAATGTTTTTTTAAGAAATCTTAAACATATTAAAGATTTTTTTCAATTAAAGCATATTTGAAAAATAACTCTTAAAAATCAACATTAATATTCAATAATTTTTCCATATTGTCCATATAAAACATTTTATATTAAAACCCATCTTTATCTTAAATATGTTAAATTGTAATTAAGTAAGGGACAGTTTCCATACTACAAATGATTCCATTATCTCCATTCAATAAAAGATATTTAACATGTACTTTAGTTGAATATAGTACAATATTTATTGATTCGCTTAAAAATAATACTGATTTAATATTAATTTTCTCTAAAATTTAAGTTATAGGTTAAAATTCTCTTGTAAATATATATATTCCTTTTTTTGTTTATATTAAAATACAATATTCATTGACTTTTATTTATTTTATATTCTAAAATTCAGTCGTACAAGGTAACTAATTAATAATTTTATTTGCAACAGGATCAAGTACATTTATCATCTAATCTGAATAATAAATTGCTTTTCCACCAATAAATGTAAACAGTCTATCTGATTTATGACCTAATAGAATTTATGAATCATTTTCAAAATTAAAAATTTCTAATTCTGAATTTTCTTTTGATTTTAAAATCTTGGATTTTCCTATAAATATAGCAGATTTAGCTAAAAAGAATTTAGATTAATTCGTTTATTATTCAAAGACTAGAAACTTTGAAACTCCTTTTGATTTATTATGAGATTGACTTTTTAATTTGACAATTAACTAAGTGTTACTATTATCGTAAATATTATATAAAATTTTTTCTACATTATCCTAAAGTAAATTATCAGATATGCATGATAGCTCTTGAAGATTTCTTATATTTTTATCTGATCCATTTGACAAATCTAAAATTTTAATTGTTTTTCTGATTCCAAAATATAAAATATTATTATTTACTAAGTTAAAAGCTGGTCTATTTTTAAATAATGTAAATATATATAATGCAGAATCGCTACCTGCTGCAAAATAATTATTTGTTTGATGCACAGCACAAATCCAAAATCTATCTAATTCGTAATTAGTAAAACAATCAACTTCAAACTTTTTCTTCAAATCCCACAGTCTAAGAGTTTTATCCTCCGAATTGGATATAAAAAAAGAAAAGTCTCCAAAAGGATGGAACATAGCACAACTCACATTATTCTATAAATTTAATGTAATAATTACAGTATGTCCACTGTATGAATCCAATTCATATCCTCTAGTGTCGAAGTATTTCCAAACTTTGATTTTCTTATCATCTGATGAAGATATAATTGTATTATCTTTTGGATGAAATGAACACCAATTTACACCCTAGTTATGTCCTTCTAAAATTTATACTAATTCTAACTCATTAGTTTATTCTCCTAATTAGATCTATCTAATTAAATGTATATGATTACACTTTTTGATGTAAATTTCTTTTTAAGTTGAGCTATTGACCATAACCTAATTGTCTAATCTAATGAACAAGTAATCAGATAATCTTTGAATGGATGAAATTCGCAATGCATAACATAATGACTATGCCCAGTAACAATAGCAATCATTTATCGAGATTAATAATTCCATATTCTAGATGTTTAATCATCTGATCCTGAAACACACCATGGTAATTCTGGGTGAAAATTTACGCATCTTACAAAATCTAAGTGACCACGCAATACAAATTAACACTTTTTTGTTTTATAATTCCACACCCTTACAGTAAAATCATCAGATCCAGATATAAATAAACATAAAGATTTATGAAATTAAACTGATCTCACAGGCCCTTCATGTTCATAGAATTCATTTATTGTCTTAATTTTAGTGATATTATAAATACTCTTCCATATCTATAATCGATCATTTAAATTTCTCCTGAATGAAGACCTACCAAAAGCCATGGTTATTGAGGATGAAAAGACAGTCCTTTTATTCTCTCTGTTTTTTTGTGAAACTTTACAATCATTTTTATTAAAGTTTATATTTATCGAATCAAAATATAATACATTTTTCCTTGTGTTTTTTTTCCTATGGTGGTTAGGAATTTTAATAATCTTAGTTCACTTATGTTTGCTATTAATTTGACAAGAGATTTTCAGATTATTGCTTTTGTTCCATTAATTATGTAATTTCTGCTTGCTTTTGTTCAAACTACCATATTAACTTTAAATCATTACATTTAATTACAGATCTTCTAAATTCTTTTTCTCTTTCAAGAGGTTTCCATCTTACTCTTCTTTTTACTTTATCTTGAATATTATATCGAATTTTTTCCTCTCTATAACACCACTTATTTCGAAAATTTCTCTTCCTAGTTCTTCTATTATACTTTTTTCGCCTTCGATATTCTATTCAAGTCTTTTATTACTATCCATTTGTTATCTGATGTTATTGATTTTCTAACCAAGCTAATCATCCAAAATTTTCTCTTGTTATTCATGCTCTTTTTTTTATCTCTCAAATAACTATTATAACTCTGTTATCTAAATCTTCATTAAGTCATTTTTTTCTTCTTGCACTTAAACCTACTTTTTTAATTCTTTTATATGTTCTTTTTTTGTTTTTATTTGTTGTTTCTTGAGTTATTCTTAATCAACCATCTAAATTCTTTTAAAACATAGATCACACGATTTCTTATCATTGATCATTTTATTTGAGCAACTCTTACAGACTGAGTTCCCACATAATCTACTTTGATATTTATATCATATAAATACCAGTGATGAGCTTTTCCATATTTAGAAAAGCTTAAATCACAAACAATACAATCATTTCCCTATATCCATTCTCTTTCATCCTCTTTCATCTTAATGCCTTAAATATAAAGTTTATTTTCTTAAGCAACTCCATAGTTTAGTGATTATTAATCAAAAGAACTTGTTTTATTAGCCATTTCTGAATTTTATTAAATTTTTAATTAAACAACAAATTTGATATTACTCTAATTATTTTATCAGCCTAAACTTTTTACAACTTATATTTTCTATATTTTTTCATAGAATCAAATGTTTCATCTCTATCCAACCAATTCAAAAATTTTATAGATTCAATTCTTATTGTGTATAAAAATATTAACTTAACAAAAAAGAAAATGAGTTAAAAACATTATTAATAACTTAAAAAATGAATGTATAATTTATGCAAAATTATAAGATTAAATTTAGTGAATTAAGGTTATTTAAATATATAAAAAAGAAAATGCAAAATTAACTTAATTGATCTCTAAAGAAGAGTTATCTTTAATAATATTAATATTAAATATTTAATATGACTTAGAATCAAATAGTAGGAGCTATAAAAATAAAAGATGGGTTGTTTATTGGAGATGAATATGCATCTTAGGTTTGGTATTTGATTCAATAAAGGATCGTGAATTCATAATGACAAATAAAGTTACTCATATCATAAATTGTGCTGGAACAGAAGTGCAAAATAAATGGACATTAATGGGAACAAAGTATTTGACTTTTAATTGGTTAGAATAAGATAATGAAGTATTGATTAAAAAATTATATATCTAGGTTTTATTTGATGAAAGAAGCGAAAATGTTAATAAAATATATACATTCATAGAAGAATGTTTTCAGTAAGGAGAGAGTTGCTTAGTCCATTCAGTTAGAGGGCAAAGTAGAGCTTGTTGTGTACTTGCAGCATATTTTATGAAAAAGTTCGTTAAAATATTTAAATTTAATAGGTATTCATGGACACTGTATAAAACACTTGAATACTTAAACTCAAGAAGACCAGATCTTGAAATTAGAGCATCTTTTTTTTATTAATTAAATGCATTAGAAAATAGAATGAACAAATAAGGACCTAAAAGAACAGCCTCTTGGAATGAATTAACTTCTGATGATTAGAACCCTTCTTAAGTTTAGGATGAATTAATCATTAGAAATACGTTTCTAAATTCTCACAATGGACCTGTAGATGAAATATATACTAATTTATAAGCAAAACAAGTAAGAACTCATTTAATAATTTTAAGGGAGTATTAGCAAAACTTACTAACTAAAAGCTTAAATGGAAAGATTAACTCAACAAAGAAAATATGTCTTTAGCTACTATTGTATACTCTGGTTCTCCTGATTTTGTTCCCGTTTCTGATATCAATTTCAAAGTTGATCCATCTACAGTGCCTATTCTAAAAGTAAATTTTAATCTTTAATTAGGGAGCTTAAAAGAACTAAACACTTAAATAGCCTCCAAAACAACCTTAAATTTAATCAAATTTTACAAAATCTTCTCAAAATGCAACATAAGTAAGGTCTGCTAGCAGTAAATCTTAACAATAAGATTAAAGTGAAATTTAATTGAATTCAAATATCACCTCAGCAAATTTAACAAACAATCCATCATTTTAAAATTTATTAATGTAGTGTGCGAATAAAACAAGAACCCCATAGTAATAATAATAAGAATAAGTTATAAAGAAAAACACTTAAATTAAATCTTAAGTTGAAAATTAAAATGGTTTACCTAATTCTTAAGTTGCGAACAATTTAGTTCAACTTTAAGCATAAATTAATCCTTCTACAGGAATTAGAAGCAATTCTTTATAATAGAATGATGAAAAAAAAATTAAATAGATAATAACAATAATAATAGACCAAGCTCAGTAAAATAGAAAGATAATTAAACTTCCATCTTAACTAATTTTTAAGAATTCAAAAACCAAGTTTAACAATCGCTTAATTATTTTAATAAATAGCAAGAAACAATTTTAAATATGGATAAATAATCTTTATAATCATAAACAACTTAGTTAACAACATAATCAAATATAACTTAGTAATAATAATAATAATTATAACCTGGAGACTAAAATAACATTTAATAAAAGAGTAAATTAGAATAATTAATTAGTCCAACATTGATTTAGTAAATGAATTCAACAAAACATTCTGAAATTTAAAAAACTCTTACATAATCAATATCATAATTATAGTCTAGTTATCAAAAATTTCAATAATTATAATAAAAAAGTCAAATAAAGTAGACATAATCCTAATCGAGCATTTAAAAATAAAAAGCTTAAATTAATGAAATTTCAGTTAATGCTAATCCTTCTATTGGATTAAATTTAGTTAAAGTTTAAGAAAGAAGCACTTCTTTAACAAAAAATTCAGATACTACAGATTAAAAAAATAGGCCTAGTAGTGCTGAAGTGAAAGACGGTTTCAAAGGAGTCATTTAAACAAAGAAAGATAGTTTGTCTCCATTTTAAAAAGATACAGTTAAGAAAGTACCTTAATAAGGTCCTCCTTTGCCTTAATCAAGCTCTTAAATTTATTTAAGAAATGTTTAATGTAGAAGATAGGCTGCATCAACTTTAAGAAATCAATAGAAGCCTAATAATTCATTTTAAGATAAATATCTAAATTAAAGTGCTAATCAGGTTTAAAATAATAGTAGTTTCAATAACAATAGTAATTCAGCTATTGAAGCTGAGTAAAAATAATCAACTAAAGGAGTGGTAGCAGATTTAAATCAATTCAAAAAACTAATATCTCCTTAAAATTTAACAAAAAGTTAAGCTTAATTTGTTAAAAATTAACCAATAAGAGTTTTGTAAGAATTAACTGAAAAAACTTAGTCTTAAAAATAAGTGTATGTTTTTTGATTTAATTAATAGGAAAGCTAAAGATAACATTTCTTCGACTAGTTTTACTATAGTATAAAAACCATCCACTGTGAATACAAGAACTTTTTCTCCAGCAATAAAAAGTAATTTATTGAATTTATAAATTTAGATGAAACTAAAAGTAAAACAAACAACACTACCAATGTAAGATAAAAAGTTAGAAATTCCTCTCCTGGAATATCCAAAGATCAAGATTCTTCTAATTCATTATAAAATATATCATCAACTTTTTAGGGCAAAAATAGTTGGAAAATGCTCTGATAAGTTTTATTAAACCTTTTTACAATACTATTATAATTATAAATTTTATTAGTATATATCATCATTAATCATTAAAAGAATTGTATAGTTCCAATTCTTTTTACATATTTCTAAAAGTATCCTCTACAACAGCGTTAGTTGCTTATGGTTATTAAATTGAAATGTGATACATGCCTTATGTAAATTAATGTTCTCTCGGATTATTCTCCTTTTATCTAATATCACATCTAACTAATCATTTAAGTATAATTACATATCTGATTATTAATCTAAAAATTATTCATTAAAGTTAACACTATTTTTCAAATATTAACTATCCTATTCTGTAGAGTAAAGTAAAGTTTATAGGTTTTAAATTTCATAATGCTGGTTCATAATAGTCTTTTATTAAGATTCAATTTATTTTTTTTAAATTTGAACTATTTACTTTAATTTATTATGTTGCTTTTATTAAATTATATTTGTGTCAATTGATCCATTTATTTTTTTTTCATTTAAAACAAATTAATTGATTATTGATTAATATTCTATCAATTTTTATTCACAAATGTTTTTCTCAGATTAAATTTATTCTAATTAAGATTAATAATATAAGATTTCAGATTGCATCGATGATCTTTTTGAATTGAAGTCTTATTGTTAAATTTTTTATAAATTTTCATTTTATTGATCTTTATTAATGAAATATGATTTTTCTGAATTCTTTAAATATTGATTTAGATTCTTTCTTTTAATTTCTTATTATTCTGATATATCAAGTTATTGTTTTAAATTTGAGATTGTTAAATCTTAGTTTTAAAGTAATTGTTTGTATTCTCTAAGTTCATTCTAAAGTTACTATATTTCAAAATTCTTAAGATTCAAAATTTAATCACTATGGGTTTAAGTTTGATTTCTTTCATTTTAAATGAGTCTTACATCTTCTATCAATTATTAGTTTTACTACTTTAGCATCATATACTCATTATTTTGCTAATCAAAATTTTATCTCATAATTTCAATATCCTTAAACATATCATTACTTGAATTGTATAACTTTTAATTTTCTTATGATAATTTTTAATTTATTTCTTATAATTTTTAGTTTTCTTATTCTTTTTATTATAATAATTATTGTGTTTCTTTTAACTGCGAAATTATTTATTCTCTCCTGTCATCTTGTATTATATTTTATTTCTGAGGATAACAACTTAAGATATTTAGTTAATCATCTACTTATTTCATTTAAGGTTTCACATAAGCATATGTATGAGGACTCAAAGATAAATTATTTTATGATGCAACAGGTATTTTATCAATAGAAGTGCAAACTTTTGTTCTTGTAGGTGTTTTTTTTATCAAATTTTCAGTTGATCTATTCACTGAATTGTCAAGTCTTAAATTGCCACTGCTACTTTAATGACTTTATCTTAGTATTTCTAAATTTTTAGAGGATAACTAAGAATCCATTCTGTTTTTGTTATTATTAATCATTTCAATTCTCATATGATGCATTGGAATAGTTAAAATTTCAACATTTGGATATATTTATGGCCTATCTTATGGACCAGAATTTTTTGATTTTAAATTATTCATTAACGACTAAAATATTATATATATAAATAGAAATAAAATGCTCTTCAATTCTATGTATTATTTTGATTAATTTTCTTAATCATGCCCACAACTTCTATTTACAATTTTTTAGCTATTTCTGTTAGTTCGTCTTTATTTCTTTCTAATAATTTTTACATTTTAGGCATTTAAGCTATAATCTTTAATTGTTCAATAACTTTATCATATTTTTTTATTCTTTCTTCCCTTGCTAAGTCTGCTTTAGATAATTAATTAAATAGCTTAATGTTCAATATTTCCTAAATGTATTTATTTTAGCTCATACTTCTCTAAATTAACAAAGAGTTTTATAAGCAAACTCTAAACCTGTTTTGATATGAAATGCAAATCTAGATTCAATTAATGATCTAGCTTTTTCCAATAATTATGGAAAACTTTCAATAGGAATTTAACTAAATTTTGGTTATTATAAATATAAGGAAAGAGCGTCCTATAAAATTGTAGGATCTGTTACTCTATATTAATTAAAAACTTTACTGATTAATTGCATTTATCGCTGATTTAATATTGTTATTAGACCACCAACATAAAATTGGCTTCATGCACTTCATTCTTAAAGATAAAATTTAGTTAATTCTAGTATGGTCTTTGCTTATTTCATGAATAAGATCCACTTATTTAAATTTCTCTTTATTTTAATCTCCCAACATGAATTAAGATAATGTGAGTTCGCTTGTTTGCATGATATCTGTATCATCTTCAAATTTATCATCATATTCTACATTTTCTTACTATATAATTTATGGCATTTATAATGGAATTTAAGGTTATTATTTGTTCTTTTACTAAGCTTAATTATTTACCTAGTGATCTTAGGTTTATTGTTGTATCTAATTTAAGTTAAATTATTAATTCTATTGTGATGGGGATATTTAATATTGATAAAGTTATTATTGTTATTGTTATTATAATTATTATTATTGTATTTATTATAAGTATCCATTTTAATTATTATTTATATTATGTGAATTATTAATATATGGCGAGTTATTAATTTAAGGTTAAATAGGTGGAAACATTAATTAAGGTTATCCAGATTAATAATCTTTGGAAATTTCATTTTATTTTTATTTTTCAAATTAATTATCTTGATTTATTTAATTTTGCCCTTAGATCTATTAAGATGGTTTACTTTTTTATTTGATTTCGGGTTCTTAAGCTTTAGGTGTTAAAGTCTAAATTTCTTATCTTCTATCTGGAGTTCTCCCTCTTTATTTAGAATTGTTATTAGCTATTTATTTTTATTCATTTAACTTATTAATGTCCTAACAAATGGATTTCAATGGAACTCCATGTAGACTAAAACCTGCTTAAGGATTATAAGATAATCCTAATAATTATTCTTGTTCCTGTGTAATAATCATATCTTAAACTCCTCTCCACATACTTTCAACGTTATCTAACAATTAGCAATCATGGTCAAGATCCCATACCTTCAAAGATTCATGTGTTGCTGAAAATAACAATTTGCCATTCTCATTTATAAGTATGCTTTGGATAGGTGTAGAATCTGTTCTAGTCATAGAGATCTATATAATTAAATTCAATATACTTAGTTAAGTCTATCTAAATCCCAAACTCTAATAGAGCGATCTGCACCTCCAGATGCTAAAGATTTTTCATAAGGATTAAATGTTAGACATGCAATTTAACTATCATGTTGTGTAAAAGAGGCGATTAATTTTCCTTAAGCAATATCCCAAACTTTTACATGTCCATCATTAGAGCCTGAGGCTAATAATTTAGAATTAGGAGAGACAGCTAATGAATTAATTTACATAGTATGTCCTTTAAATTAATTTATTGGAGTTTTCGATCTCAAATCCCATTATTTGATCGAAGTATCATATGCTCCACTAAATAATAAATTTTTATTTTCGTCTGAAGGATATATGCAAAGTGCATTTACACAAGCAGAGTGTCCTTTAAGTGTTTGAAGCACTTAATTAATTAGAATAAATACGTCTTTTATTTTCTACATCCCAAACATTTATAATTCCTCTATTTGACCCTGAGAAAATTTCTGCTTCACAAAAACTAAAACATATGCTGGCTACTTCAACTTAAGCATTAGAATTATTTTAAGAACTTAATGTCTAACATTCGATCATTGTAATACAGAAATTGGTTTTGATTCTCCTATTTGCCAAATTTGAACACAATTTTTATCATCACCACTTGCGATCATTTTTTTTGAATTTGTTCCAAATTTTGCACATTAAATTTTAGAGGTAATATTAAAATCGCCTTATTTATATCTTAGAATTTATTACATATTTTCTGGTTTCTTTTTTTCATTTCTTTTATAATTTTTTTATATATAATATAATCAATTTTATTAATTAGAACGATAATATTGATAATATCATCAATTTTTAACTCTTCTAGTTGAATTTAAATCTTTGTCTTTATCTTTGCAAAATTGAGTCTTAAACGCATAAACAATTTCACATAATCTTTAAATAATAAAGTTTTTAATCTAACATTAAAATTAAAATAAGTCAAATTACAATATAAAACTAATTAGAATGAACTATCTGAACTCTAAAATACTTAATTTTATTCAAAAGACATTTTTATGTTATTAATGAATACATTGTATCAAAATTAAAATAAATTACATAATATCGTTATAATATTATTATATTAATATCAATTTAATTATCAATTTGTGGTTCTAACAAAATAAATTACAAAAAATACAAAGAAGATATATAAAAAACCAATAGTTAATTAATATGTTAAAAGTAACAAGAACTCTAAATTGAATTTCTAATAATTAAGTATTTATCAATTAATCTAAAACATACATTTTAAATTGAAATTAGATTATGATAAACTAACTTCAAACATCTATATTTCATTTTATTTTCAACAATTTGAAATAATATTATGTAGTTGAATTAAATAGACCTTTTAAAATGAAAAAAAAAGAAGAAGGAGGAATACCTACTCTCTATATTGAATGTTCCTTAGGATGAGATTTTAGAAATTGCTACTTCTAAAGTGGACTTAATTATAAAATTGGCACATTCTGTAACTTATCTATCCACTTTGAAAAGGAATATATTTAGATTTCCTAAAAGGGTCCAATATCAAAAGATAAGAATACATTCATAAAGTAGGTTTTAAAATGCATAAAGGAGTGTGTTAGGAATTTTAAGTAAGTCTTGATAGATTTAATTTGGAAGATACAATACTTAATTTCATGTGAAAATTTTAGATCTTAAAACGACATTTTAACATTGTGGTAAATAGATAGAGAAATTAAGTTACTGTTTAACTACAAACCTATTGTAAATTGTATGTTCTCTTTAAAATGATTATTTAAGTAATTTTATTAAAAATGAATTTTGATACATTTTTCATAAGTATATATAAATAAGTCTCAAATTTTTATAAAAATAATGGAAACTGATAAGCAAAAATATATTAAATATTGTATATAATTTATCAATTCTATTCTTATTGGGCTGCTTATAGCTAATTATTTGGATAAAGTTGATTACTTCTTTTTTTAATTCAGCAATTTCTCGCTTTAATCTTATGTTTTCATCTTTCATTTTCTCATACTCTAATTTCAATTTGTCAACATCAATATCAACAGGAGATCCCAAATACTTTTTGACATAGCTAAATTTAATTCTAATTGATACTCTATGGCATTATTAGGCTTTTCAGGCTCTTCATATAATCCAACTAAAACTCTTGTCAATTAATCAATAACTCCTGCCTTTTCTAAATATTTTCTAAATTCCTCCTTTTTTGAATCGGTTGTCTAATTCATAAGTTTAGCAATACCTAAAAGCTCATTAGTTTGAATAAATTAAATATTAATTAATATTTTATATTCCAATATTTTATGAATTATATAATGAAAAGGAATGTTAATTAATTATGATAAAATTATCTAATGATTTGATTGATACTTATTTAGAAAACACATAAAAAATAGAGACAGATTGAAAATTATTTTTTGACATTTGATACTTTTATAATAAAAGTTTAAATTAAGAGCCTATTATTTAGCTTTTAAAGTCTGAAAATAATGACTTATAATGATAATTAATAAATTCAATTATAGATGTTAAAATACAAATTTTACAAGATTTATGTATGTCTAAAAAATAGAAATTACTATATATCAATATTTATTAATCTAATAGTTTCTTTTTGTTAAGTAAAAAATACTGAAGAATACGTATTTGATTCCATCAATATATATTAAAACGAGAGTAAATTATTAATATCCATCAGGAACTAAAAATTATTTGCTAACAATTTTTTCATTGAAATTTAACAGTATTAATATGATTGGAGTAAACATGACTATTTCTATTGTTTTAAGTATAAAACTAGTAACAATATATGTTTTGAGTCCATTTTTGAGGGATTTTAATTAAAAGTATGTTAATTCATTAGGAGTTAATAAATAAATTATTAGTTATCTGATATTAAATTGGGATGATTCATTCCTCCAATCATACCATTCTTTTGATGCTTCTTCAATCATATTTTTGTTTGTAAAATTTTATCTAAATAACACAATTATCATTAAAATAGGTTAGTTTCTGTACAAATGTAATTTTCTAAACAACATTCTTATTAAACTCAGAAAAAAATAAAATCTTGGTATAATTATTAAATAATATAACATAATCTTACCATCACTATCTTCATCAGTTAATAAAAGAAATAAATATATGTAAGAATTAAATCTAATCAAAGCATCTATAGTGATTGAAATCATCATCATAAATTCCAATTTTCTATAAATTTTCATTTCTCTCAATAAAATAATTGATAATTCTAATTCAACTTTGTAGCTTTATTTCTTTTTATTTAACTTTTGTTGACTATCAAAAATACGCTATATTCTATTAGCTTTGACAACATAAGTTTCTTCTTCCAGATTTTCAACGTAAGTATCGTTGGTAAATTGTTGCTCTTCTTTAAACAGAAGTGGAGAATCAGTGAATGATGCTACTGGAATCATTTCATGATAACAATGAATTAGCGATTCTTCCATAAAAATTATAAATAATTTAATTTAAAATATTATTAAAATCAAAAAGGTTTAATCATATTCCTATATTGTAACACTTATTTTAAATAGAGTATTAATTAATTATTAGAAAAATATATAATGGTTACCCGTAATCATTAGGTTACAATGAAAATATCGAAATATTTTTATATTAGATTATTTAATTTTAAATCCTAAAATTAATTTAATAATCAATTAAATTTTAATAGCAAATTTTTTCTAGGATGTAATGAGTTTAGGTCAAAGGATTATAATTAAAAATAATTTCAACCAAAATTAAAGAATCTTTAGACTATTAGCATCGAAGTATAACCTATTGAAATTCATTTATAAAAAGTTATATATTTTTCTATTCAGAGATAATTAATATGCTATAGTAGGATATTCAATTCAATATAAAATAGTTTCTCAATTTATATTTTCTGTTTAAATTCATCAATATCTTTAAAACCATTTCAACAACAATAACAACTAGTTTTTATTTTAAAATAATCTACTTTTAATGACTACAAGTAATACAAATATTCAACGGTACTAAGGAATTTAAAGCTTCTCTTTTAAACTAATCAAGTTCTGGATTTTTAATATATTGATGGTCGTTTGAAAATAAAATAATTTTTAAGAACTATAAAATATTTTAACTATTTTAATGGCTCAGTGATAAACATAAAAAGAAAACGATTAAGTAATTAAATAAACTTATGCATAAACATATGCTAGATGTAAAGTTTAGAAATTAATATCCAAAAAGAAATAAAAAAACAAATAAACGTAATTTATAGATCTGATAGATAATTAATTGAAAAAGATAAGAAAATAGAAAATGAAAATATTTACGTCCTCACGAAGAAATGGAATAATAAACAACGATGAATTATAATGAAAAAGAAATTCATAGATTAGAATAAGTAAAATCTATTATTAAATAAACTAATAAGTTTAAGGGATTTCCTTAAAGTATAAGAAGGTTTTATGTCTCTACAATCTTAATTATATACTCTGAAAATTGATGGATAGCATTAAAAAAATCAAGTGATTATCAATAAAGTATATGACTCAAAGTATAATTTGGCATTTGTCAAAGGATAGATTAATTTGATTATATATTTAATTATATAAAATGTTGTAAAGATGCATGCAATTAGCTAAGTCAGCCTAATTTTCATAGGTTGTGAAATCATACACTAGTTTAGCTTAACATAAATGGTTAGATTATGATGAAACTCATAAGGTATTATAATTTATATTAAGAAATCCCTCTAAACTCATAAGAGTAGAGCTGAAGAATTTATTCATAAAATTCCAATAATAGAAGTAGATTCAGATGTTGTCAGATGTTTGGTAATTTAAAACAAATAATTGTTTAAGGGTGGAACCCATATTAATGCAGGACATCCTTAAGTTTATATAAAATTAGACACAAGAACTGAAGGAACACCTCAAACTTGCAAATATTGTGGTTTATAGTATGTTAAGAAAGGGCATGGATCACATCATCATTGATCATTAATCAAAATATCATAATACATCATTAATATAATATATGAGTATAAACAAAACTACTCATAATTTTGGTACGATGGTATAATCTAATAACGATCTTGCAATATCTATTGGGTTTGATATTGATTTAGAATAATTATTCTTAAGGTATTTTTTCACCTAAGCTTCTACTTCCAATAACTACATAATATTTATTATAAATACTTCTGAGTCGGTGAATAAAATATTCACTTGTTCTGAATCATCTTTTTTATTGATATTAATACATCTCATAGTCGAGTATGTATTAATAGCATTCTTAATAGTTTCAATTGAACAGCTCTCATAATGTTCCATTATATGCTCACCATACATTTATTCAGCAAAACCTTAAATTTATGCAATTAATTCTGCTAATTCAAAAGTTGTGCTTATTTCACTAACCCTTTTTAATTGATATAAATAAACTATAGTTGCCCAATAACATTCCACTAATGGCCATATAATAGAACATGTAAATTGGGAAGCTTAATCACCAAATTATTGATTGACTCTGATTTTATCTGAAACTTTTTCTAATACACTTTTGTCTATCATATATTAGATAAAATCAATCATTTATTCTTTTGTTGTTATTCTATTTCTAATCACGTATTCCCTTTTTAATAATTTTAATAAGAAATCACTTTCTTCCCATAATCTTTCTATACTAACCCCTTCTTTATGAGATAAGAAATGGCCGAAACCATTTAAAGCAGAACATACAATGCCTTCACTAAAAAAGATATGAGCTAATTGATTTCTGTAATAACTTAATAAAAGAATGCTTTTATATTCTTGTTTTGGTATTAAAGTCAATTCAAATACATTTTTCTTCTTCTTTTTAATTAAATCTTATAGAAATCCTATTGAGTTTCTTACTGTTACATCACTTTATCCATTATTAGTTACTGAAGTTTTAGCTCCTCTCATTGTAATTTATTTTAAAACCCATTCAAATCTTTTTATTAATTGATCTTCAGTAATGCCCCTTCTATTCATTAACAATAATGAGGATACTATTCCAGTTGGCATAACAACCATCTCTTCAATTAATCTAAAAGCTACTTCATATCCTAATGTTTCTACAGCTTTTTTTCTATCTCTCATATTTTCATAAGAATCTAATCCTTGATTTTTTGACCATTCTTTAACTGAGATCATTTTGCCAAAACCAACATGAATTCTACCGAAATTAGTGGATAAGATTTTTAATGCTTTTATGACTCTAATTAATGATTCTTTGACTTTTTCCTCTCCTAATAATTCATAAGGATATGTATCTGCTTCTAATACTTTCTCATAGTTAATGGTGATAGGTAAAATTGTTGCATTTGGAATTTTTTTATCAAATACAGCATCACTAACTATACTAAGTAATCCAAATTTTGGATTCAATGTTTTACCTGTTCTAGATCTTGTTCCTTCAATAAAAAATTCCAAATAACACTCTTCAATTAATATTCTCTACACATATTCATAAAATATAGCTTTGTAAAGTATACTGTCTTCTAATTATTTTCTTTTCAAAAAGAATGCTCCAGAAGCTCTCAAGATTATAGGTATAAGAGACATTTGTAAGAAATCTTCAGCTGCTGCAATATGAGGACATTTAATTTTATATGCAAAGAACACATATGAACACTATTATATAAAATGCATAAATTTACCATAATAAAATCTATATATGATCTATGAGTTGGCATAAATATCAATGGTCCTCCTTCTTTTTAATCATAATTTTGTAATTCTAATAATGCTTATTCGTTGATTTGAACTTTCTCATAGATTTATCTAAAGACTTTTGTAATAAACCAAGCAAAAACACGAATAATACCCATATTGTAATTTGCAAACATTACTTCACAAATATCAACTCCTTACTTCTCAATGTTTTAATGAAATTTCTCTAAGTTTAAAGTAGCAGATTAATATTTTTTTGATTTTTCTTCAACCAATTATTTTATTACAGATTAAACTCTTTATGAATTCATCACTAAACTTATTTGTTCTTTTGTAGTCTTCGTTCTAAAATCTTGTCCATTATTGAGACACCATTCAATATCACTAAAATAAGATTGCTAATTTCTCTATGTCAAAACATCAGTACTTTACTCACTGAGTTCCTTTGTTTGATCTTTTAATATATATTTCTAGATTCCCCAATTAAACCTTTCTAAATATTTTCTCCAATTCAATTTTTCAATATCAATATTAAAATCTTACTTTTCAGATTCACTCAAGAATTTCACCAATAAATTACTGTTTGAACTTTCAAATATCCATTCATTAATTACAAATGGTTTAAAAGTCTCATTGATAGATTCAGCTCTGTCAATTATTTTTTTTAATCTTTTTGCTTAGATTTTCATTTCTTTATTTCCTATCCGATTAGCAATCTAATAATACATTAAAGCTGGAGTATTTTTTATTTTTGTCATTATTCTATACAATTTTTCATTTTTATAGAACGTTAAATTTGGTTTAGAGAATTATTGAGAACTTGGAGATCTTGTCCAAAATTAAGCATTGACTTCTTTAGCCAAAGCCCATGTCATAGGATTTTTGGCTGAAGAACAACAATGATACACAGAAACTTCTTTTCTTCCATTCTAATATGCTCCAGCTGCTAAAATAAAATCTGATACATAATCAACAGGCACTTAATCTCCAATTAAACATTCATCTCCATTTAATGTTTTGATTAATCCTAATCCCACAAAAAAAAAAATTGCACTACTTGCTACCAAACTATCAATCCATCCTGGTACGGGATCTTTCCAAGATGCCCCTACTATAGAAGGTCTTATTAAAGTTAATGGAAAACTTGGAGACCTTGTTTATACTAATAACTTCTCTGCTATACACTTTGTAAATGTGTATGTATTTGGAAAATCCCCTATAATATCTTTTACATTTTTTTCCAAAATACTTACTGGTGTTTTCAGTAATTATGTGATTAACTATTCTAAATTCTCTTAACCTGGATCATAAATCTTTTCTTCAATATAACCTTCTCTATTAGAATTTACATAAGCTGTCGATATATGAATGAAATTCTCTAAATTTTTTATTTATTAAGCTAAAGCTATAAATCTCTAAGGTCCTCTTACATTAATTTATATAGCATCATCTAATCTTGCATTAAAATCGACGCTTGCTGCACAATTAATTATAATCTATCTAATATAATTTTACACTTACATTCACATTATTAATTATTATTTGCATATCATGAAATGATAAACCTAAGCCGTCCTTTAACATATCTCCTTCTATTGGATAGATTTTTTCACTTATAAATTTCTCAAAATCAATTCCTTAAATCTTTCTTAAACGATCGAAGCACTACATATATCACTTATCATACCTAAGAGTCCAAAATCTCTCTTTTAAATCTTTCCATTAAATTACTTCCCTTTTTTTATCTTATCAACACATAAATGCATGCTATATTTGGAAGACAGCGTAAGGTCTTTTCTAAAAGTACTTTACCAACAAACCCTATAAAATTATTCTTTCTCCTTACCTGTGCACCCTGTAAGAAACAAGACCTTTTTGTTGTAGTATTCTTAAAGCATGTATATATAATAATTAATTTATGGAAATGATTTAAAATTTATTCAATTTTATTATATTTAGAAAAATATCATTCTTCTTTATCAAATATTTAGCTTTGACTTTATTTCATTAAAATCTAGTTAATAATAAATATCAATCAAATAGGTGCGATTTTATAAATTTTACCCTTATTTTTATTCTTATAATGGTTCTAGATATAATTTACATATTGATATACAAACGCATCAAAACTCATTAATATTTTAATGTACATATATATATTCAATCAAAGTTATTATTTTAATTTATTCATTTCCTCATACACCTTTGAATAAAAATGCTTTTAGTTAGTTTCCATCTATTCTAATTATAAGTGGTGATTCATAACTTCATTTTCACAACAAAGTAAACTTTTTTTTTAGTTCATTTCTCCTTATTGTTAAATTTAGTTTTATTATTATGACAACTATTGTTATTAATTTGCTTATTCTTATGAACTTATATTCATAATTCCTGTGAAAGAATTTGAATGGTTTTATCTTTTGCTAAATAAAATTTCTTCATAATCAGAATTATTTCCAAAATAAGATTATTATTAAGTTTTTAGGTTAGTTCTACTTGTGTGTCTGATTTTTTACAATAAATCTGCCACTCTTTGTTAGCATTCGTTAATACCACTTTTTGTAGTTCTTGTTTTACTAGTATTTGGTATTAATGCAACAACTTTATTGATTTATCTCTCCTACATTTAAACTTAGATTATCTATTCTAATAATTTATTATATTTCTCTATTTTTTCTCCTAATTCTAATTTTTATTTTACAAGTTCTTCACTTTTACTCTTTAATTCATTTGAATAATTTTTCAACTCCTTAAACTTTTATTCTAACTAAACTATTAATGAATGATGTGAATACCTATGCTTCCCTCTACTTTAATTTTAATTCCCATTAGTTATAATAATTTTCTTTTTCCTGTTTAAATTAACTTTCTTAAATGTTCCTATTTTCATTGTTTAAAATTTTGAGTTTTTAACTTGATGCATTATTGTTAATAAACATATTTCAAATTTAATAATATAATTTTTATTGTTATATTGAAATGATTAACAATATTTTTAATAATATTATTTTCTGTCTACATCTATATTTATGGATTATAATTAAATTAAATAAACCATGTAATAACTGTAAGTTTATAGAATACATAAATTTTATAATTAAATATAATATTATCGAATACTTTATTAAGTTCATTTAATAAAATAGAATAATCAATAAAATCTTATTTATTGTTTAGAAGCTGCAGTAGAATAAAACGCCGAAACATGAACTGAACTTCTCTTGCCTATTTCTTAAACTGATGATTTATTCATTCTTTTTAATTCTTTCTCCCTACTTTAAACAAGTTTCTAAATTAAAAGAGAGATATATTACATGTTATAGACTTTAAAGATTTTCACACGAGATGTTTGAGACAGTTTAAGGCTTAATATGATTGTATGAATATTGTTAAAGATCTTAAGAAAAGTTTCTTTGATCTTTGAACATTTCATTCATAATTTTATTCAATCTGTTCAATCGAATTTGTTGGCCAAATGAATTCACATCTTTGACTTCAAATAAGTAGTATTAAGAATTGAATTCTTAAGCAGCATTTTTTTTATCTTATTATTTGCTTGATATAATTTAGCTAAAAGCTCTTTTAGGTCTTTAATTATTTGCTTTAGTTATTTCAATATCTTAAATAATCCCATCTTAGTTAGTTCCTTCCTATTCATCTTCATAATGTTTAGATTCTTCTATAAATTCCTCAAAAACAAATTTCCTTTCAATTTCTTTATTAACTGTTTAATCCTTTGAAGCAAATGGATCTGGTTGAATAGTATCAATTTTAACTCCAGATTGTTATAGCATTTAATCTAATTGATTCAGTTGTTCTAATTATACTTTGATCTCCTTTTACTGATTTTTTTTATTTAGATGCTTAAATAAATCGTCGAGATATTTTTGTTTTTCATTCAATTTTTCATCAGAAAGAGGTTTAAAAACTTTGAATTCATCTAAAATAGTGGGTGTTTTAGAGACTTATTTTAATTAAGGTACAATCTCAAAAAATCTAGTTCCTTTAAGTTTGACATAAGTCTTAATTTCCTCTCTGCTTTTTCTGTAAATACCACGTAACTTTTTAATATCATCTTTAAGATTGACTATATGAAACATTTTGTTAATTTCTTCTATATATCTTTTTAGGTATTCTATTCTTGCTTTGTAATTATGTTTTTATTCACCTTCATCCATAAGAACTTTTCTCATAATATTAATATCTTCTTGAATATCTGTACAGATGTCAGCTAATCGAGTTTTCCAACCATTTTCATAATCATAGGAAACCTCTCCACCAACATTTTACCAACCATTAATTTTATTAGCATCTGGAGGATGAATCTTGAGAACTCTGCATTTGGCAGGTCCATCATGTGTTTGAGTTGCATCTAGCTTACAGGTACGTCTTTAGCTAAAGGTTTTACCGTTAATATTATTTTGCTTTAAAAATAAATAAGAAATAATGCGATCTAAACTGCATTTAGGATGATACATTTTTTAAAATTTAGGACATGGATCAAAAAAAGGAGCCTATACATAATTAAGACAGAAGTTACTTCTTCATTTTTAGGAGGACTTAAAATAGGATGGAGCCGTGTAATTCTTGCCTGTTTCATATTGAAATATAATTTATTGAGCAAATAATTATAACAATAATATAAACATAAAAATTCATTATTAGGCACATTGAACTCGTTATCCTCTAGGTTAACTTTCTTCTTCATCTTCATCTCGCTTTCCTCCCTCAGGATTTGAATTAAGATTATTAACATCATATTCCTGCATATAAATTGTTTTACTGGAATCAAATTTCACTTTACTTTCAGAAGGCTTAGGTAAAATCTAAATTTATTATGATAATAAATACAGTTTTTAGGATATTTATTTATTCTTATTTTAATTCAGTTGGCATTTCAATTTCAAATTAGATATGTAAATTTCCTTCTTACATAGCATCTTTATAAAAAGGCATACCTTTATGTTTGACAGTCCTAAAACTATCTAAAAATATTAATTGAAATATATTACTTGGAGAAATAATTTCCCCTGGCTTTGTAGCTATATTAAGATAAGATCCGTCTAAAAACTTAAGCGTAAACTAACAACCAGTTAAAGCTTCCAATAATGTTATCTTTTTGATAGTGTATAAGTCTGCTCCTCTTCTTTCATACATAGGGTGTTTCTTAATTTTAATTCTTACGTATAAATCACCAGCCATAACTCCGGGATATTCATCTGATTCTCCATAAAATTGATAATCATGTTCTTCAGGCACACCTTTCTCTAAAGGAATTTCCACTATTTTTTCAATATCAATCACTTTATTTCCATTGCATTATTTGCATCTATCCTTCTCTGAAAATATTGTACCCTCACCTTTACAATCTGAACAAGGTCCACTTGATTGAGAATACATTCCTGGACCCAACATTGTTAATTTCTAAACAACTCCCTTTCCTTTACAAGTTGAACATTATTTTGAGTTTGCTCCCCCCTTTCCTTCACATCCTTCACAAACTCTCTTTCTTTTATGCTTTAGAGGAATTATCTTCCCTTCATAAACATCTTCCAAACTGACTTCTAATTCTCTTAATTTTGCTTTCATTTTCTTTGGACCTGTTTCTTTACGACCTCCTCCAAAAAACTGACTAAATATATCAGACATGTCTCCGCCTCCTCCACCATTCTTAACTCCTTCCATTCCGAATCTATCATATAGATCCTTCTTCTCTGGATTTGACAGTATTTCATAAGCTTCTGTTAATTTTTTAAACTTATTATTAAATTTCACTTTATACCTTTTCAGGATCTCCTCCTTTATCTGGATGTTCTCTAACTGCTTTTTTTCTAAATGCTTTCTTAACTTCGTCTGTTGTTGCACCAGGTTGAACTCCCAATAATTCATACAATGATTTATTATCAACATTTTATCCTTAAGAAGTTGAACTTTCTTCCTCTGCTCCTCCGAAGGGAAAACCGCTAAATCCTTTGAAACCTCCTGTAAACATGCAAACTAATTTAATATTTCTTCTCTTTTTCTTTTCTAAGATACCTTTTAAATTATTTAGATTTTTCTAGAAAAATACCAAAAATTCTTATTTATCATATTATAATATAATAGCTTGATTTACATAAAGATAATATTCATTTACCTAATTCAATGCTCCTTCTATTCATTCAAATATTTTTTGCTAAATTTTAATATTTTCAAAATTAAGAATACAAAGAACTCAAACTATATTTATAATTTAATTTTTATTTGTATAAAAATTAGTATATTATATGAACAATTATTATAGTTGATTTATTGAAATTCACATCTTTAAAAGAACTAAATTATTGGTTTTACATTAAAATTAAAGCTTAGAAAAAATATAAGTTCAAATATCAGTCTCAACAATCATAATTAGGAATTGATAATTCCAATACATTATTCTTATAAAATATTAATTAAAATTTTGAATAATCATAAAAAAGAAACTGCTCATTTGAACTTTAAGGTTAAGATCTATAAAAATTCATAATTTTAAAAGTATAGCAAATAAATTAGTAAAAATTTTCTGTAATTTTTAAGAATATACTTTCCCATAAATTTATATAACAAAGTAAATGAATCCATGTGGATTTAGCTTTTAATCATTTTAATAAAAATATCTTAACAAAAACTACTAATTTAAAATAGGTTATGTATTAAGAAAATATGAGCTATCAATTAAATATCTAATTAAATTTAACTCAATACTATGAATAAAATAATTTGAAATATAAATAATAATCAATGAGATTTTTATATCTATAAGAATATATGTGAGGGGAAAATCTAAAAAGATTATTATTTTATATTAAAATTCTTTAAGTAATATATTGTGTCTGAATTCTAATTTTTAGTTTAATTTATTATTAAAATTAGTATTATTTTTTAAAGCAATTAAAATGAATTTTATAGATATATTTGTAATTAAACCATCAAAACAAAAATAAGAATATGGCTTCATATTTCATATGTAATTTCCATAAAAGTAAAAATCCCATTAAAATATCAATATTCTATCAATACTTTTAGACTAATTTCATAAGTATATTTAATAAAGATTTTTATAAATATTTTTGTATAAATTACATTTATACCAATTATAGATAATTTTGAGATCTAATTTGTAAATTGTGTATTTAAAATAAATCATTCAATTATAGGTTCAGAGTTTTGAATTAATTATCCCTAAACGTTAGAATCTTGAACTTAAGTTTCATCTTTTAGGCCTGGCTTAGCCATTTTACCTCCATTTTATAAATCGACAACCCATAATCCAATATTACTTATGAGTCCAACTATGGCGGTACAACCAAGAAATAATATCATATGTTTATAGGCAGCAGGAGTTTCATCTGAAATTAAATGACCCACAATAACAGGAAAAACAGTTAATCCAATATTTTACACAGCATTTACAACTCCAAAGGCAGTTCCGACTGCTCTTTCTGGTACACATAAAGGTACACATGGCCACATAACTGCAGCATATAATGAATAATATATTCCATTTATTATTTATCCAATAATTGGGGCTGTAAGACAAACACTTTAGTTTTCGCAATTAATCATTATAAATATAATGTTAACTAATACAAGTAAGGCACCACATAATATTAATAAATGAGTTCTTTTACCAAATTTATCAATAACATAACCAAATATAGGAGTTAAAAGTGCAGCTGAATAATATGGTATACTATAAATATTACTTGCTTAATTTGAGTTCATATGGTACCTAGAATAAAATGTTATTTTACACAATTTTAAACATCTCAACATTATTATATTAAAATAAAAAGAAGGCAGAATAACATGCGAGACAACTGATAGAAAGAAGAATAAAATCCAACTTAAATTCTTTGATATCGCTAAATTTAATTTTGTCTCCTTCAATTTTAGCTTCTACCTTATCTCTTTTATCAGAATATTTATCTAATAATGCTAAAATGATAGCATCAACCCAAGCTATTATTAAAAGAGCTAAACAAAAAAACATAGAAGCTGACAAACTATCTCCAAACCAAGTATAAGTTTTTCCAAGAACAATTGCTCCCAAAACTGATCCAAGTCTTGCAAAAGTAATATTCAAACTAGATGTTATAAAATACATTAATATACCCTAAAGCAAATGCTAATTCACTTCCGAAAAACCATTTGCTTACAATATAGGATTAAGCAACCACACAATTTTCCCCTCCTAATCCAAAAACTAATCGGCCTATCAACATGACTGTAAAATTGCCTGATACTGCTGAAATGTAACAAAGAACTTATAAAATCGTAAATAATATGTACATTAACCCACTATTAGGATAGCAAAAAACCCAACCATAGCAAGTCTGATTCCAATGGCATCAATAAATAAACCTCCCAATAAAGGCAAAATCACATTAGGCATAGAATAATAAGTATAGAGTAAATTCACATCAGACTGAGAATTGTTGAAAGTATTCTTAATTTCCTCTCCTAATACAGATGGGAAATCTGTGCTGAAATAACTTCCAAATTAAAAAAAACAAGCTAATAGCAGAGCTATCCATCGAATATATGTATGATGCCATGATTTTTAATTACTATCTATCAATTCTTTTTGTTAATCCTAATTCTCAGATTCATTCATTTGTAGAAAAAAATTATAGATTTTAATAAGTGGACATTATGACGATTATATAATTATACATAATATATATAAACATCATTTTCTAATAAACTCATAAAGTTATGATTCAACATCAATAAAAATAAATTTCATGATGTCAGTCACTACATCTAATAATATAAAGTTAATTCAAATAATAAATAATTGTAACAAAAATATTTTTATAAACTATTTTATAGGTATTATTATATACTTAAATAAGTTTATTAATAAATTTCATTAATTATTTATCTGTTAAACATAATTATACAACAATGAAAGATACTACCAGACGTATATTTGAGAAGGAGAACTAAGCTGAAGTTTCAAATAATATTGAAAAAAGAACTAATTAAAAATCATTTACTTAACTTGTTTCATTAAGTTTACTCAATAGATAACCAAGTAATATAATTCCAAATATTTTACAGAAATAGAATTCAAAAGCATAGATATCAAATAGTAACCCTAGTAGCAAAACTATTTAACTTAAAGAAACCCAAATGTATCAAGTTTACATTATCGACCTGAAGTAAAGTAAAAAACAACTGCTTGTACAACTGAATAAATTGTAAGAATATTTTAATATAACTTTTAGTATTCACCTATCACTGTAAGATAAACTACTTCAATTAGTTAATGTAAATAAGAGTTTTTAAATAAGGAATAAAGTAATCCTTAAAATAAATTATTTTATCTTTATGGAGATAATATTCTTACAAATTATTAGACTTATGATTCCATTTAAAAATTTGAGTTTTTGAAGAAGCATTCTATAAGTAGTAATTTAAGAGCTAAAATGGTTGATTGGATGGTTGAAGTTTTGACATCATATAAATGTAAAGATTAAACATTTTTTATGGCTGTAAGATTGATGGATACATTTTTACATTAAACAACGAAATAACATGTACCGCAAGATTTACATTTGATTGGTGTTACTTGTATGTTTATTGCAAGTAAATTTGAAGAAATTTACCCTGTGAAATTATAAATAGTGCATGAAAAGATTGCACATAAAAAGTTATCAAAAGAAGAAATTAGGGATAAAGAAAGTTAAATTGCATAAGCTTTAGATTTTAAATTTGTTGGAACAACGATTTCAGAAATAATTTAAATGACTCTTTAACTTATCAACCAACATTAAAAAATGCATTAACTTGTCATATATTTAGCTAAAATAGTTTTATATGATTATGAACTAATTAGTTAATATAATTATTCATCATTATCAGCTGCATGTATAATAATTGGATGCAATCTATTATGTCAAGAATAAAGTGATGAAATTGTAAAAATTTATTTACTATTTAGATCCCTCAAATTTTATCAGTGCTTAATGTTGATAAGGATGAAACAATTCAATTATCAAATAAAATATTAAATTTAGCCAAAAATTTTGATAAGCTATTTCCTAATCTGGAAAACTTAAAGAAGTTCAATAAAAATTCAACCTTAGACATAATCAAACTATAAAAATGAACTTTTTACTTTGAATGTTTATTATTATATATTACTATATCATTTGATGATGCTCATAAATTGACTTTCTGTTATGAAATAACTTTATACAACCTTATTTCCGAATTTTCGGTTGTTCATTAAAACATTTACCTATTTTGCTGCTTCCCATTATTTAAATACAACAATAACATTACCTTCATTTTTTTTATCAACCCAAACCATTTCTATATCTCCATACTTTTTACATTCATCTATAATTAATATAATATATAAAAATAACTTTCTACTTCTTTATTTAACTCTACAATAGCTGCTTAATTTGAGATTTCCAATTCAGTCCACATATTAGTTAATACAATAACTTTTGTAACACAGGGACATGCAGGAGGATTATGTTTAAGAGGCATCCAACCAGAAATGCAACCTAGTGTTGGATTAGGAGATTGAATGATATTTAAAATTCTTTAAACAGTTAAACCTAATTATGTCATCAAAGGAGGTAAATTAATCTATCAGAAATTTAAGAACATTTACATTATCAATTAAATTATCATCCATCAACTTCTTCATTAGAGTGATTCTCATAACAGGATTCTATACTAAATCATCATCCAATTATAATTCCATATAATTATTAGCACCTGAAACTATTTATACTTTAATTGGTTTGCCATTCAATAAATAAGGTTAATTGTTAATGATTTCTATCATATTTCTAGCTGCTTCTGCTTTCTCATATGTAACATATAAGACTCCAGTCATTCTTCCTTATTCGTCTTTGGGAATTTCAACTGTCTCAATAGTACCGAAAGGAGCAAAAGCTTCTCTAATATCTTCTTCGCTAATTCTTTAAAGTTATTCAGCCATTCCTGAAACTTGCACTCTTGCAGGCCCATTCATATTTTATAAGTCTTAAATTGATTATAGTTTATTTTATTTGATTTGCATATTTTTCTAATCTCTGGCGGCTCTATTTTTTTCTGCTTGACTCAATTATATTTTGACTGGAATAGTTCCAATTTGTTAACCATCCATAATAAATAATCTATCATTTAAAGCTAAAGCCATAGGAATTGATTCTTCTTGATAAAATTCAACATATGCTACTCCTCTAGATCTGCCTGATTTTTAATCTCTTATAATTCTAATATCTCTAATCCTACCGCAGTTAAACTATATAAACACTAAATGAGATATATTATACAGTTTAGAAAAACTAATATATATGTTTTTCTTTGGCTTTTAATGGTAAACAATACATTAAAACAGTTAGATCTTATCTATGCGCTTCTTCTAATTCTCTTTCTACCTCTATAATCTTTCTTTCTAATTCTCTAATTTCTGCTTCCATGATTTCAATTTTCCTTTGTTTTGCAATTTCTCTTTTCTTTTATATGTCACTCGTCATTAATAATTATGTTGTGATTGTTTATTAATGCACCTCTTTATCTTTTTTACTCTTTTTTTTCTTAGATGATTTTGATGCTGATCTTGATCTTCTACTTCCTTAAAAATTATTTAATTACTTCCTTTTGTCTTTTTTCTCATCCTTCTTCTTTTTCTTTTTTTCAGCACTCCTGTCTTTTTCTCTAAGCTTTTCTCTCTCCTTATGACTTTCTTTATTATCTTTATCTTTATTTTTATCATTCACAAATTCTCTTTCTTTTTCATTCAACTTTACCTCATGTTTTTAACTGTGAGGATTTTCTTATTATATGTATCGCTGGAATTGCTCGAAATCCAAATCATCCATTTTATATTAATTAAATAATGAGATCAAATATGTATAATAATAACGCTCAAAGACCTCCAAGCACAACAAAAGATAAAATTTCATCATAAGGATTACCCAATTATCCATTATTACTTAATAAAAATTAATCAAATCCATCTCAAGAGATTAAAACTAACTATCCTTATTACACTTACACAACATCTACTTAATCATAATAAGTAACTTATCATTTCTTATTTCTATAGACAAGACTGATTGAATAAAATTATGAAAAATAATATCCGTCTCAATTCAATTAATAACAATAATAAACTGCAATGACAATATCCCAATAACCTACTCAAAAGAGTTCTTATACGCCCTCCTCTATGTCATACTCTTAACCAGAATAATATTAATCAAAATCTATGCAAAATGTTAGCAAAGGAATATGTGGCTTAAGAAATATTGGCAATACATGTTTTATGTAATATTATTACATAATATTCAGGAATTCAGTTTTATAATGCCTACTCAACATTCCTTCTTTTAATGAACATTTTTTAAATGGCGAATACTAAAAAGACTTAAATTACAAAAACAGTTCTGTTCCAAATGAGTACAGTAAATTAGTATCAACTATAAGAAATACTCCAAATTTTCAATCAATTGCTCCATATGGAATCAAATCAGCTGTTGGTTACTCTTTATTCATTATTTATTAGAAAATGTCATGCCTTGTTTTAGAGGTTATGCACAATAAGACGCCTAAGAATTCTTAGTAGCACTTTTGGATGGTCTTAGTCTAGGTTTGAACCGAGTAAAAAATAAACCATCTTACAAAGAAATGAATGATAACCTCAACGGAAGAACATTACAAGATCTTGTATTTAATAATTTTATATAAATAGAGTAAAGAATGGTGGGATTATTCAAAAAGTAGAGAAAATAGTTTGGTTCTAGATTATTTCTAAGGACAACTTTTACATACTATAAAATGTTCCATTTGTGACTAGAGTTCATATGCATTCGACACATTTTAGGACACATCTTTAGCAATCGATAGAGCACTCAAAATGTTAACAGAAATAGAATTAGAGAGATTGTTAAATAAATATGTAATCGAAGAAGCTATTGATGATTATCATTGTTCGAAATGGTATTTGATTTATTATTATTGTTTGTTGAAGCAAAAAAAATTAAAAAGTAAAACGCAAATTTATAATTTGGAGATTGCCTCATATTATGATGTTTCATATAAAAAGATTTGATTTCAGAAGATTTTCCAGTGATAAATTAAACTTTAATGTAAAATTCCCATTAGAATTAGATATGAGGGAATTCGTTAAAGATTCACGTAAGACATTCTTAATTTTAGTTGATTAGTCTGTCAAAAATTGTTAATATTCTTTATGTGGAATAGTAAATCATAGTGGAACATTATATGGAGGACACTATACAGCGTATTTATAAATTATTATATTAACAAAGTGACAGTAAGAATCCTTTTAATTAAAAATGGTATCGATATAATGATTCTGATGTAAGAGAGATTGACATAAATTAACAGAGATACAATACAGAAGGTAGCAGTAGTCCATATATATTGTTTTATGCAAGGAAATCATTATATTGATTAATATAATTGTAATAAAATTTTTGTAATATATGTCACAATTAACTCAAAAACCATCTTATCCATTAATTTAATTATTATTAATTTTACAGTTCTTGTAATTTGTTTTGTAGCTATTTATATTAATAAGTGTTATGTATCGTTAATAGTACTTAAGCATTCATCTCTTTGCATTCAACTAGGTGAGATATATATAATTTGGTATGATTTTAACAAGCAGCGCATTAACAGCAAGGATTAATTGGAACCTTTTAAATTATTTATAAATTTATACATTTTCTTTAACATCTGAATTTATAGGAAAATCCAAAGCATTAATTTTTTTGCCTTCCAATTCATAAAAATTAATTTTATCGCCAGAAAATGATTCAAGTTCGCTTTACTCTGCTTCAAGATTAGGCATTAAAAGTGCTTTAAGATCTTGGGCACATCGAAAAGGTTCCTCAACTTCAAAGCCTTAAATGCCCCAACTCAAACCCCAAAGAATAGATAAAATATCTCCATATCCTGCTAAAATGTATTGTAAGTCATATCCATCAAAAACTGATTATACTACAGATATAGCATCTTCTTTTTCTTACCAAGAGCTTCCTTAATTAAAACCATAGAGGGTAAATCCTCTAAAATTTGGAAAATCAACTGCAAATTTCTATTCTTCTGCTGCCATAATTTTGAAATCTATGTGTAAACCACCTTAAATTGCACCAAAAATACTAATTTTTGTATCTTGTAATTCTGTTAAAGTTTCTTTTAAGAATTATGCTGATTTTTAAGAAGCCCTCTTTAAAGTTTTATTACCTGCTGGGATTTCTGGTAATTCAGTTAAAGTAACTAATATTTCTGGATTAATAATTCTTGCCAAATTATTGTATTCTTAATTTGTTACAAATTTTATTCCATTCATTTAAGTAAGGTTTACTCCATTTTACTTTGATGTCCCTTCAACGCATTTTAATTTATATGAATCGATGGGACTCATATATAAGGTTTTACCTTCTTAATTGATGTATTATCTAAAATTTTTATTGGTTTCTGATTGAAGTTTCTGCAATATTTTTTCCATATGAAAAAAGTCTCCAGCACTTATTAGACATGTATCTAAATTCAGCGTTTGTTAATTGAATGGAGTCAAGTGATAATAGGCACCCATTCTGGTAGTATAAATAAACAATGGTGATTTTTTCATTAATATAATAAATTCTTTTTAGTGATTCATGATTTTTTCATTTATAAAGCATGAATTAAGATAAGAAATAAGAAAAAATATAAAATCTAAAAAAATTGCATACTCTTAATAACTATGTCAGACGAATAATTAACTATTCTTTACATGAACAACCCAGACCCAATATTTTATGGCATGATGGACTAATTAATCATTGAAACCTTCTAAAGGTTAAAAGCAACAGTAATTGTTACCGAACTTGAAGAATTAAGCTTTATCGTTGGGAATGTAAGTAATTGATAATATCCCAATATAGGAAATTACATTCTACAGAAAGGGAGAACAAATTCAATTTGATGCATTTTTAGCATATGGATATATGGCCCCAAAGCACTACTAAGACTACATGTATTTTAATTTCGCTGTTCATTCAGCTGGAAAAATTACTCTTCATAATCCTAACACAGAGAGTATTCTTTAAAATAAATTGCTTCAATATGTCAAATTTAGTGAAAATTAAGTACCTATTCCTAGATGCGGGGCATCGTTCACCCTAAATACTTTCAAATAAAATCTTAGAAGATTTAATAGCAAATCTATTATGAAAGAAGTTGTGGGTTATGAAGGTACTGGTGTAAAACTATCACAAACTCATAACTAAAGTACAGAACTATTTTGTAAATCAATGTGGAATGGAGAATAAGCAATTATTTAAGATTTCATTGATGATACTATTGGAAGGTCAATCAGAGTTCTTGTAATTGGAGGTAAAGCAGTCTCTGTCACTGAATTCTAAGATAATGTGGTAATGATATCTTTTTATTTTAGGATTTTAAGTCTAATGGATATAGTGATGACTTTAAAATAGAATCTATGATGGATTCGGAGAAAAAATAAGAATATTTTAAAATTGCTGAAAAGGCTTGCGCTGCTATAGATCCTCATTTAACAATTGGAGGCGTGGATATATTAGATTCAAGAAAGAATGGGATTGTCATTTTAGAAATTAACAGTTGGCCTGAAATGACATTCTCTTAAGATGCCACAGGTCTTCCTCTCTTTGACTAATTTGGACAAGAATTTATAGATAAAATAATTTCTAAAAGTAGAGAAAGAACAGACTCAACTTGATTATATGAAATATAGTATTATTTATAATGGATACTGTTCTAACACATGTTTTAAACTAAAATTACATTTAAATGAATATTCCGATTTCCTAAAATTTCATACTAATTAATTTTAATAATGTAAAATGAATTTAAAATATAAAAAACTATATAACTAAGTGAAATTCAATAACAAATAAGGGTTTCAAAATACTTTTTATGCTTAAAAAATATGTAAGCTTTTTTTGATTATGAATTAAGAATTATGGATTGATTACTAATAAAGATTTTTAAATGTAAAAAAGGAGATTTTTGAGGTAGAGCGCCCTAAGTATTATGTGATTTTATTAATTTTCTAAAATTATTTTTAGCAAATTGGTAAGAAGTAACTCAGTGGCATGACCTCGTTTATTAATGAAAAAATATATTTATAAATTTGGATAACTTAATAAATTACTTTATGGGAATAAAAATGTTTCCGTTAAATAAATTTAAATACCATCTAAATTAAGAATAGGTATTTATGGCATCATTTTTTATAATTATAAAAATTATGATTTTTTCTATAATATTTATGTTGCTTTTAATTTAAACAAATAATAAAACTTGAATAAGATTTCTTTTTTTCATAGATTTTGTAGTCTAAATATATTTAATTGAGTTGAACCTAATTATTTTATATTTCGCATATTTTTATTTATTATAATTTATATAGTCGTTAAAATAACAACGATGAAATCTGTGAATATTTTGAAAATGCTTGAAGCAAACAAAGAAAACAGAAATTTTTAATATGTTTAAAATAGATAAGTTAGAGTTTAATCTACTCTCTATATAAAAGATGAGTTAACTCAGCAAAATATAAAACCAAGAGTAATAAGAGTATCAAAATGGAATAAATAATAAAATACGCGAGATAATGGAAAAAGAGAGGATCAAAGACATATAAGTTATGAGATGCCCAGATAAAAAACAGATTAGTATTAGCATAACTAAAGAACATTAAAAAATAGAAGTTTAACCAACATCTAAATTTGTATACAAAACTAAACTCAAAATAATAACAATAATAATGCATCAATATCATTACCTAATAGCAATAAATGTATAGAATAATATTTTAAATGTAGATCTAGTTTCAAAAGGGTTAGATAAATTTTCATCAACAGAAAATTATGATAACCCATAATTAGTTAAATCATATAAATAAGATATTTATAATTATCTTGAAGAATTGAATTAAAAGTAATAAGAATAATTATAAAATGCTATCTCTTATAATGCATTTTATTCATAAAGTTAAATAACTCTAAAGATGAGAAATGTGCTAATAAATTGGCTTTTTGAAGTTCATCATAAATTAAAATTGTAATTAGAGACTCTTTTATTGACAGTTTGGCTAATAGATAAGTAAGTTTACATTAATAATTAAGATTTATTGAAACTCATTTAGTTTAAAAGAATAGATTTTAATTATTTGGAATAGCTTGTTTGTTTATAGCATCAAAATATTAAGAAGTTTATGGTGTACCTAAAAGTGGTCAATTATCAAAGTTATGTGATGAAGTTTATAGTAAAGAGGATATATTGAAAGCAGAAGGGTAAATTTTGTAAAATTTAAATTTTAATTTATCTTTCATATCACCGCTTCGAATATTTGAACATATTGCAGATGTTGATGATTAAATTAGGTTGATTATATAAATTTAATTAGTTGATATCTGATATAATTGGCTTCATTTAGTTATGGATTTGCTAATGGGGATCCTTTTTTAATTGTGGCAACTATTTTAAATGTTGTTGGGAAAATCTCGAACAAAAAGATTGATTCCTCAATGTTAAAGGTAGTATAATAATCTTTAACTTTTTTTTAGGTTGATTCTAATGAAATTAATAAATTAACAAAGGAATTAATTTAAACTTGGAATTTAGATGAAATTAATTAACCATTTCCATCATTGGTGAAAAAGTATTAGCTTTCTCATTATAATCATGTTTCAACAATTAATTTTAGTTTAGATCTATTTTTATGATTAGGAATAATATATTATAGTTACAGAACATCATTTTCATATAAGGAAAATAATTTAATTATTTATATATAATAAAATCTTATGAAACGACCCAAAAGTGCATAGGCCTAAAAGTTGTCAGCTAGGAATAGAGAGGATTTTTTAGAACAGAAATTATCTCCAAACAGACCAACAGATCAAAAATAATCTTTAACTAAAACTATTAAACTAAAAGTATAAAATATTTCTATTATGCAATCTAATTAAATAGGTATAACAAAATAACAATGATATCGGGGATGATAATTAAATAACAAGATCAGATCTCTTCACTAGAAAAAAATCTGACCATTTTAATATGTTTACTTCTATTTAGCACAAAGTTAGATTGCAACAAAATGAAATTGATATACTTAAATAATAAGTGTAACTCCAATAAAGATTAGCTGAAAATATACCAAAAGATTATGAACTTTAAATTTAACAATATGAAGTTGAGATTAATCGTTTATAATCTTTTCTTGATGAAGCCTTATCAAAAGGATCTGAACCTAAGAAAAATTAAATTTTAGGTTATTTATCTAAAATTTAGGAATAGAAGGGTGAAATTAATAGATTAAAACTTTTAAATGATAATTTACAAAGAGAGCTTGAAAAACTTTAAACAATAGTAAAAAAACAATAAGAATAACTAATGAAAGGTAATTAGTAAATCTATAAAAAATAAATAAACTAAAATGATAATCAAAATAATGATGATATTAAAACAATCTAACATTAACATTAATTTAATTAATTATTATAAGAGAAAGATAAAAAATTATTAGAATTAACAAAAAATTAATAATAAAATTAAATTAAGTTAAATTCTTATATGTAAAATGTAGATTAATTAAATTCTTAATTGTAAGCTAAACAAAATGTTATGTATAAATTATTATTATTTAAGAAAAATTTTAGAAGCAGAAAATGAAAAATTAAAAGAAGAATAGAAATACTTAGAGGATCAATTACAAGAATAATAAGAAAACATAAATGAATTAACTTAAGACAATTAATAAATTTAATAAAATTTACAACTTAAAGAATAGAAACTAAATAATTTAATAGAAAAGGGAGAATTAGAAAAATAAAGTTTAAGTAATAAAAAGAAATTATCTTTTCTATAATCAGTTTCATATTTTGATTACTATAAATATCCTTAACAGTATAAAATATTATATTATTAGGATTAAAAAATCACAAAAGCATTTGGCTTTTTAAAATCTTTAAAATGTATAAATAATTTATAGAATATAAAAGAAAGATGTTGAATGTTAATGTGATTTTATAATTCTTAATTAAAAAAAGGAATAGAATTCTTAAGAATAATTTCAAAATCAAAATTAATATGAGATTAATAAAAAAGAAACAAAAAATTTATTGATTTAAAAAGAGAATCAAAAAATTATAGATGAATCAAATGTGATTAAACAAAAAGATAAAGATTTATTAACTAAAAATGAACTTGAAAAGGAAATAATTTCAGAGATTGTTCCAGAGTATCTATCTTCATTCTTATCCAATCATGAAACTAGTTAAAATAAATAAAAGAGTTTAAATCATCAAGATGAATTAGTTATTGCAAAATAAATCTGTGATTAGTATTTAAATTCTTACGTCAGCAATTTTTCTACAGAATATATTTAAATAGTAGAATTAGAAGTAGAGAATTATTTATAATAATTTATAGAAAAATCAAATCTATGATAATTTTAATGAAGTATAAAATTAAACAATATTAATTATGTATCAATGTGGTTTTCTTAATAACATTTATTCTATATCTAAAAACGACTTTAACAATTCATTCTTCATTTATTGATACTATCCTAATCCTGATTACATCGATGAGGAATTAAATTCATTTTATTAAAAATCATCCTTTTTTTCTTAAATATCTTTTATTGCTTTTGTTTTTGTATTAACAAAATTAAAATAGTCTGTATTTAACATTGATGTGTTTACTTATGGTTTAGAAGAATTTTTGCAAATAAGTTCATAATCAGGAACTAATTCATTAATCTAAAACTTGGAGCAACTAAATGTTTTTTTTTGCTAAGATAATTTTTATGTAGATGATTTTGCAACAGACACTTTCATTACTGATTATGGTTTTGAAATTTTTTTATTTTGAATTCTGTTACTTTAAATAAGTTAAAGCTCTTTCTCTTTTTTTACTTTATCAATAATTTGTTAACGTGTCAAAAACATTTTAGTATTAGAAGACTTGTTTGTCAATAGTAGTTAGAATTACGAGAGGGAATTCATTTTAACGGATTTAAACTAATGCTATGTTAATTTAATTAATTTTATCAGAGACTTTACAATAACTAAAAGGAAACACACTCAAAATACTTAATTATATAAAATAGATTAAAGTTAAACTCTTGATTAAATATTTAATTCCTAAGACCTTACATGAATAATCACAATTTACCTTTAAAAAATCTATAATATATTTTCTTGATTTTAGGTAAAATTAACTAAAAGAAAATTTTATTCTTCTGGTAAATAATATAAATTAATATTTAAGTATAGTATTAATATATTCGATATGATTATTTATTTAATAATCTTTAGTAATATTTAAAATTTATTCTTTAAATAATAATATTACAATATGATTATGAATAAAATAATAAAAGGATTTAACATATTAAAATTTATTGAATTCGATCAAATTTTAATATCATTCGATATAATTTTAGGTTTAAGAATTAAAATATATTTGATAATTCTATTTTTCAAATATATTACCATAATTAGAATAAGTAAATTATTATTTTCTTTTTAATTTAAAGTAATAATAATTATAATATTATTCATAATATTAACATGAAAGTGATAATAATGGTAATATTAATTATTTGCTCTCTTATATGTAGAGCTAATGAAGATGATGATTTATTACTAGGATTAGAAATAATGAAAGAGGAAGATGCAATTAATATAAAATTTAAGCCTCAAATTTTTGCTGAAAATAAACTAAATACTAAATCTTAATCTGTTGAGAGAATTGATAAAGATGCAGAAACCAAAGAAGAAGAAGGTGAAGGAAAAAATAATGATGAAAAATAAAAAGAAAATCCTTAAAATGATGAAGAAGAATAATAATAACGTGATAAAGAATAAAAAAAAAATAAAAAAGGTGATGATGGTGAATAAGATGATAAATAGGATGAAAAAAAAGAGAAAAAGAAAGCTTATGAATAAAATGAAAAAAAATAAAAAAACAACCATATGTCATAGGATGATGAAGAAACTGAAAACGAATAAAAAAAGAAGAAAAATTCTAATAAAAAAAGTTCTTAAGATGATGAAGACGAAGGAAAAGGAGAAGATAATAATGTAGTATATGATAATCAAGAAGGAGGAGGAGAAGACGAAGCTTAATTTGAAGAAGTGAATTGGGATGAAGGAGGTGATGAAGCTGGTGGAGAAGGTGACGAAGGAAATTAAGATGAATAATATTAGGATGAATAAGGTGAGAAAATAATAGAAAACTTATCTGATGAAGATTTGGGAAGAGTTGTTAGAGATTTATTAAGAGGAGATGGTTATAAAGGAGAATATCTATTCGAAGATGATACAAAAGCTACCAAACCAAAGAAAGCTAATTTAGAATAAAGTAAATTAATAAGCTATAGTTAGATGTTGATGATGTTTGTTTCTATGCTTATGAAGAATGTAATTATTAAGGAAGAGCTATTAGACTTTGTGGTAGATTTCCAACAATACCTGCTCAATTATCTAGAATGACAATTAGATCCATTTAAGTAAATTAACAAAAATTTATTTAGATTCCAAGACATACAAGAATTGAATTTTATTCATCTCCTGAATTTAAAGGAGAGATGTAATCTTTTATTGGGTCGAATAGATGTCTTATTAACCCATTTACGATAAATAATCTTAGTGGAGGAATATTTGCTTATTGATAAATATCATTTATTTTTTATAATTACTAGCCAACACTCAATTTAAAGTATTTTGATAAAATGATAAAGATTCTGTTTACAGTTTTTCTTATAGTTCCAACATATATGTTTATGGAACTACTTTTTCCTTGAAATCCCAGTTAAACATCCAAATTTGTTATTTGCACAATTACATATGTATTTTGTATTTGCTTGATTTTAAATTATCATTTTAATTAGTATAAAACAATTGTCTAGTTATTAATTACACTTATTCTCTTCGTTCTCGATATAATTTCACTATTGGATTGAATATGGATCCTTTCATAGGTTCAAATTAAACATTCTCTTGACTCTCCATTTTACTAAGTATATAATCGTTCTTTTTTGGTTGACATTACCATATTTCCACCCAACATTTCCACATCGTTTATGGTGATAATTCATCAAAAATGGATTTTTCATTCCTTTCAAGTTGAATATACTCAGTTTCTATGTTTTTTAACTTTAAAGCTATACTTATCAATTTTCCAGTTGTTTAATCAACTATAAACTTCACTTTTCCATTATCAGATAATCTAGTGACTGTAAATTAAATTTAATTCTATCTGGTTATCCAAGTTAACGAATATTCTACAGGATTGAAAACCTAAGACTCAATTTGTTATTCTGATACTCTTTAATCTCCTTCTGAAAGGATCTTGTTTATTAAATTTCATAAACTTTTAACTATTGCATAGTCCACACTTCAATTTCACCTTTACTTGGCCAAAAAAAATTGTTTTATAAGGATGGCTATTGTCCCATTGAATAATATATAGATATTTTAATTCATTACAAAAATAATACGGTATATGCAATTAACAAAATATGAAAAGAGTTTTATTTCTATTATTTTTTTAAATTTATCTTAATCATTTTAAGGATCATAAATCTTAATAATACTTCACATTTAATTAACTATTTCAATAGTTGTCAACTTAATTTTAAAAATTATTAAATTGCAATTATTTGCAAATTACAACATCTTTTAATATTTAAAATTCTTAATTCACTTTAGAATCTTTATTAATATAATTTCCATTTTATATAATATAGTAATATTAAATATAATATATTTTATATTATAAAATTGCAATTAATTATTCAAAAAATTATTACCTACAAAATACTTTGTGTCACAGCAAAACTGTAAAAACATTTCTGTATTAAAATAACCAATAACTTTAAATAATTAAGTAGCGATTAATTAATATTGAATATTGAGTAATTTTTCCCTTAAATTATTTTTTTGATCATTATTATTTACCTAATATTATCATTATTAAACAATAAAAATGATGTTTTAATAATAAAAGAAATTGTTTAGCTAACATTAAATATATAATATTATTAGAAGCATAATTTCATCTTGATGCAATTATGAAAAAAAATAATGAATTAAGATTAAAATTTTAATATATGAATAAATATTCATTCTATTTTAATATTTTTTTTGGATCCATTTAATTGGAAAGAAAGCATTCTAATTTCAATGTTTTTGATTTTAAGATCAGTTTTTTCTTCATATATTTCGTTTAAATCATCTTATTAATTTGATTTACTATTCTATGTTGACTATTCTGATATATATAATTATGTATTTGATTCCTTAATTTATTATTAAGTAATCATATCAAGCCATTGTACCCTTTTTTTCTTAATTTCTATACATGTTGTATTTATTCTTTTATCTATAGATATTTACTCTATTTTAGACAATTTAAAATTACTTTTTTTTATTTAATCTTCTAAACAAGGAAATTGACAGTTATATAAAGAATTTAAACTGTCAGGTCCTTAACGATTATCATAATTTAGTTTCTAAAGCTAATCATCTATTTAAATAACAAAGATCCAAAGAACAGTATCTTAAGACCTTGGGTCTTTTACATAATTAATTATAGTATCATCAAAGTAGTATAGTTAGGACTTTTTAAACTTGACAATTAATTCAACCTCTTTTTCAGAAATTTTAACACATGAATAACATGTATTATTGAAATATACTCCACATTTAGGTTTTGATAAAATAACATCAGCATTTTATTATGAAGATTTAAAACATTTTGAGTAATAAACAAGCATTCCATTTTTTAGTAACGCTATCATTCTTGAATTATGGAATAGAAAGCTATTATTCAATTTTTTAGCTTTAAATACTCTTCCTTGTAGAAAAGATTAGATTTTAAACTATTATTTGCCTTAATGAGATATAAATTGGTTGTTCATATAAATAATAATATCATTTGACTAAATTTAATTGACTTGTAATAAAGTCCTCCATCTATTCAGGTTTATTGGCTTAACAATAAAGGTCATATAGAACTGATATCATCTCATTTCTACCAGGATGATCTTAAGGTAATTTATTTTTTAATTGTGTGGAAAGATCAAAAAACTTTCGTTTGAGTGTTTTTTCTTATTATTAATTTTAGGGATCCATTTATTTAATTTTTCTTTTTGTTGCTTTCATAGCTTTAGCCATATAATCATAAAGTTGTATTGAACCACAATCTTCTTATGGTATTTATTTGATCATATTTTCAATTTTATAAACAATTGTTTTAACAGTTTGGGCATCATTTGCAATTAAAATTTAGTTTAAATTTGAAATCATATCTGATAGTATTTTTTTTGAATAAACTAACTACTATTTATCAAGCTCATCTTAAAGCATTTATTTAAGTTTTTGAATCTTAACTTCCAATTTATCATCACTATATTAATCATGTAAATAAAATGTTTCATCACAAGGAATTTGATGCATAACAGTTAGATCTAATTATTAATTTGGATTTTTAACTCTTGATTTGGCTAATTTTTATTCCAAAACCTACGAAACATTTAGAACTGGTTGTTTTTACATCTCAAATTTGTTCAAAAATTCAGTAACCAAATTGGACATCAAATTTAATTCTTGTTCCTGAATAAAAGTAAAGGAAATAAGAATACTTTTTTAACTGGATTTTAAGAAACATTTAATTAGGATATTTCAGATTGATTAACTTTTTCAATAATTTATGAATACTCTTTCAAAACCTATTTAGCATCAACTTAAATTTTAGATTTAATTGTAGGATCATTATTAGATTTTTTAAGATCATCTGCATAAGCTTACAGTAAACCCATAACTTTATCTTTTAATACAGACATGTCTTCATACAAATCCTCTTCTATGTAGCTTTTTTCAATAATTTCAGTAACTTCTGCCTTAGGTTGAAAGAATGGATTCTTGCCAAAGGTTCCTCTATAACTTTGATTATCTTAGACTTATTCTTATTATTTTTATTATACTATCTATGTTGGTTAAACTAACAATGGAGATTTTATATACCTATTCCAATAGGATTATTAAATTGATTTTAACATATTGATTCTTCCTATTCTGAAACAATAGAGAAATCACTAAGCATCTTTGAAAGATTGGCTTAATCAATTTCTCTAAGAATCTATACTTAACCATTTCTGGGTTATTATTATTTTCCAAAAGTTTCTCTAGGTGAATTCGGTCTTACTTAAAATGTAAATCTATCTTCATTATTATTTTATTCATATTTGTTAATGATATTCTATGCAGATTATCTAGAATTAGAATTTGAAGAATTATTCATAATATTAATTAAATTAAATTATTTCTTATATTTGAAATAATTTACAGAAAATAAAATATTGGTGTCTAATTGATTGGATCTACTCAAGCTTTTCTTCTTACTATTCATTTATAGACGATTTTTGAATTCAATATTCAACAATTAATAATAAATATAATTAATTTGAATACCTGATATTTTTACAATGAAGTTCTCTCAATATATTTAAATACTTTATATTTAACAAAACTTCAGATATAAAGTTCTTAAAATATAGTTAAATTTAATCATAATTAATGATCCTTAATTTTAAATGAATTAATGACTTATACTCAATTTATTATTTCATGTAAAAACAAAGAACCATGTAAGGAAATTGTTAAATATTTGCAGTTCATTCAGATATTAGAATTGTCTATAATTATCCAAACAATAGCGTAGAACTTACGAGAATTAGTAAACACAAAGGGATAATAATTTTATAGGTTAAAAATGTTGGAGAATTCTGTTTTTTAAATTTTAATTAAAAGGATTTTTTTTTACACTTATGATTCAATCGTAAATTTAATATTAAAAAGTATATATGTTATAAATGATATAGTTTAAATGGTTTGTAAAGCGGATATTGGAGGGCTAATAATTGATATAACAATTTTGAAGATTATTTTTAAAGGAATCAAATATTGACTTAAATTAATTTTGAATTTTTAGTATTTAAGTATAATTTATAATTCAAAGATAATTAAAGTAAAAATTAAGCATAAATCTTCTTATTTCGATACAGTAATTCATTAATAAATAAAATGGTAAAATAATTTTTCTTAATCAGTTTATTGTGCTGTTGTTCGCTGAGTATGTTTTGCAATTTTTATCCAATGGATCCTCTAGCTTGTATTACAAAAACAGAAGGAATAATGTGTAATTAGTTAAAATAAGTTATAGGTCAATTTAGTTTATTTGAGAATGCTTGTGTGCCTACTTAAAGTACAAATTTAGGATGTAGTCCATAATTGAATAGAAAAGCTTGTTTAAGTTAGCTAAAAAATATAGATGGCAAAGAAGCAAAATGTAAAAAGTGAATATATTATTAGGTTATTTTGGAACAAGATGTGTTGAAGCAAAAGAACATTATTTATAAAATCTAGGATGTTCATCTTAATTTAATAGATATTCTTGTGTAAATGTAAAAGGAAATGTATGTTTATGGGATGGAGATTAGTGTTAAGAAATTAAAACTTAATTAAAAGAAGCAGGAAATTGTAAATCAGCATATAATGCATCAGTAACACCTAGTGCATGTGCATTGATCACTGGAGTTAAGTGTAAGAGTGGTTTATTTGAAAATGATTATTTATGTTTAGATGTAAAGGATACAGAATTGAGCATTCTTACTTGTAAAAGTGAGGGGTTGAATAGAGATACATGTCTCTAAATTTTGGGATAACAATGTAACTTTAAATATTATAATCTAGGTATTTTTAAGGATAATTAATGTGATGTAAGTTCTGAAATTAATAGTTGTGATGATTTAATTAATAAAGACTCATGCTTAGCTATTGTATCTACTAATATTACTTGTATTTGGAAATTAAATAAATGTTAAGCATTAAATATAGATAAAGAAAAAACATGTGAGGATTATGTTGATGTAAGTCCTAGTGTATGTACAATTTAAGATGGATATTGCTAATTTAAAGACGGAAATTGCTTTGTACCAATAAATCATAATTAAAAATGCAATGATTTAGGATTAAGCAGATAGAGTTGTTTATCAATAAAAGATGATACTTGCACTTTTATCAATAATAAATGTGAATAATTGAATTCAATATAATTAACTTAAATATAATGCTATTAGTTGAATGAAAATGCTTGTGTTAATGTTTAAACATAATTTTAATTTTGTAAATGGACAGGTGAAGAATGTGTTGCTATATTTATCAATCAAGATGTTGATTGTCCTATTTAAAATGAAAACCAGTTATTTAAATTTAATGGAAACGTCTGCTAAGCAATATCTAAACCAGGTATCAAATGTAAGTACAATACTCGTACTCATTTATGTGAAAAAAAAGTTGATAGTGACACTTGTATAACTCCATATTTAAATTTAAATGCATGTGTATCTATTTTAAAAACAGCATGTTAATGGACAAGTTCTGGTTGCATTTAAGCTAATATAATTTAAGAATAAACAAGTTGTTTAGATCTTGGATTTGCAAATCAAGTAGCGTGTTCGTAAATATTGAAATCTGATGAAAATGGATGTTATTATGATGTTGATGCTTAATAATGTAAATTGGTTAATGATTAATTATTAAATGAAATTAAATGTACAGGTATGGGATTAAATAGAATTGGTTGTGCTCTTGTATTAACAGCTGGTTAATTATGTAGGTGGTATAATAATTAATGTTAACAGATCAAGCATAAAAATGATGTATAAGCTATATATTGCTTATAAATGTAATATGTTAATGCTGCTACATGTGCTTTAGTAGAAGCAGGTAATGAAGTATGCAGATATGAAAAAAATGCTAAAGGATGTGTTAATAGTTTAAATACTGATACTATGGTATGTTCCTTTCCAGGATTAAATGCTTATGCATGTGCTTAGATTTAATTGAGAAGTTGCTATTATGATACCGAATTATGGTAATGTAAATAGATTACAGTTATTACTGCAAATACAATAGTAAAAAAATAAACAGACAAATTATTATTAAATTCTGACTGTGTTTCAAGTTCGCCCACTCCTGATGTTTGTAGGTCAATTACTAAAGCAAGTGCTAAATGTTCATGGTTATTTAGAGAAAGTAGATGTTCTAATTAATTTGTTACATTTAATGAAAGTTGTTTAGATTATAATGCTTAATATACTGGTAAAAATATATTGGTTAATGCCAATGTATGTGCTTCAATTGAAATGGATTAACCTGATTATGATGCCTTAAAAGGTCCATTAATTGATAAAATGAAGGGATATTGTACATATGAAGGTGGTAATTGCACTGTTTTCAAAGGAATTTGTGGAACTCCATGTTGTAGTGAATTTATTGGTATCAATTCACATGTTTGCGGAAGATATTCAACAGGAAAATATTGTTATTTTAGTAATGAATTGAGATGCACAGAACTTACAATGGATACCGTAGATATTAACGTTGAGAAATAAGTAAAGGATTATTATAATACATTGTAATTGAAATGTTCATATATGAATAAGAATTCATGTCATATGATTGAATGGTCAACTCAATAGAGATGTTATTTTAATGGAATTTTATGCGTAAATATCAACTTTAGTTCATATCCCAATTTATCCATTTTTAAAGAAGATACTGCTATTCTCAATAAATATGCTTGCTTAGCAATAGAAGCCATGAAAACGGCAGATAATTCTGCTATGTTTTTTGGTTATGAAGGAAAACATTGTAAATTGGATCCTGATATTATAGATGTAACAGATTGTGAATCAACAGAATTAAATAGTAATGCTTGTTAAGCAAAATATCCGGAAATTTATTGTAGATGGTCAAAATCAGAATTAAAATGTAAAAGCATTGATTCTAATTATGTCGAGAGTTTAAATTATTGTGATTAAAATTTGAATGAATTTGCATGTGTAAATATTCCATATGCAAGTTGTTTCTTTTCTTATTAAACTCATAAATGTACGGATGCACCAACTTTAGTAGAATGCAAATATTTTGGATCCTTAACAGGTACAGTAAGTAGATTAGCATGTATGAATATAAAATTAGATGGTTAAATTTGTGGTTATGATGATAAAAAGCATGTTTGTAAAGATGTAAGTGCTGAATCAGATACATGCGATTTACCAGATGGTAATTCGATAGGTTGTTATGCAAAGACTAAAGGAGATTGCAGATGGGATGATAAAGAAATGTTATGTTATGAGAATGACAAACCTCTAACTCAATTAGGATGCGAAGATAATGTAAACAAGGCTATATGTTTAAAAATAACTACTTAACCATGTGAATGGGACATACTTAAGTTGAGATGTATAAGATTGAAGAGCAATCAATACTAATTAATTATGCCTGATAATTTATATAATGCTGAAGCTTGTGTCTAAGTCTTTGGTGCACCTTATATTTATGATCCAGCTACTTATTTATGTATTCCTATTACGCCTGCTGATATTTATAAAAAGTAAAAAGATCCTAAAGATCCACTTGAACCTAATATTCTATGTGATGGTAGTATGCTACTTAATGTTGATGCGTGTTTATTTTCGACAATGCTTTAAAAATGCTATTTTGATAAAGCTTAAACTGCTTAAAAAAGATGTTAAGCTTTCACTGGAATATAAACATCTTGTGATTCTCCTTATCAAATAAGTTTGTAAATGTGCGCAGAAGTCCCATCATCATGTTATTTTGTTAAAGCATCTTATGAATGTAAATATATTAAAATGGAAGATTCTACAAAATGCAGTGATTTAAGAGATTAAGCAGATCAATATTTATTTAATAAAATAGCATGTTCATCTATCAATTATGAATTTGCTGAATACGGCGGAGAATTATAATGTTATAAATCACATAATTATGGTGAGCCTGATCAATAATTTTTACAATAATGTAGAGTAGAAAAATATTGTAAATGGGATCAAATTACTACTACATGTTAGCTTATATCTTTAAAGAATTTGGTTTGGAATGAAGAAGAAGGAGATATTACACTAGATGATGGCTCAACAGTAAAGGGAATAATAAAATGGTGTGATGAAGAAACTAATGTTTTTGAAGATGATTGCTCTAATATTTATAGTAAAGGAGCTTGTTTATAACTTTCATCTATTTGTGCATTTGATATATAAATGGGAGGATGCTTTGAAATTGATGGAAATGAAAAATAAATCTTATCATGTGAAGGTCTCATGGGTGATAATTGTTTAAGATCTTTAAATCCAAATGCACCTTGCGTTATTGATGATTCTATAAGTATTGTTTATCCTAAAATTGATACTTGTGCTGGAATTGAAAATAGTGAAGAATAAGTTTGTAAATAGACAGCTCCTTCTAAATGTAAAGATGCTGAAGCTTTGGGAAAGGTGAGTCCTATTGTATGTAGTAAAGTAAGTGATAATTGCTATTATGATGGTAGTAAATGTTCATCAGATACTAAAAAGAAAAAATGTAATGAAACTTTTAGTTAACTTGCTTGTCTATCTAATGGTTGTGATTTTACATTAGGATTCTGTCAAGAAGTATTTTAAAATCCTTAATTTGATAAAACATCTCCTTTCTACCTTTATTAATGTTAATACATTAGTAAATTGAGTATTGGAAGTTTGATCAAAAGATAAGTTTGTGTCAGTATGAATTTTCCTTGTGCTTTTTAAAATGAATAGTGTGTTGCATCAGCATAAGCTAGTTGTTCAAGTTTAAATTAATTACCAGTAACAAAATAAACATGCATTTACTGTATTGGAGGTTCATATTCTTATGATTAGACAACAAACTTTTGTAATATGTTAGTTACTTAATAATATGGATGTAATGATACAAATAAAGATGGTTGTTTAATAATGACAACAGGTAAAAATTGTGCATGGAAAAATGGTTTATGTATTGAATAAAGTGATTCTGATGTAGAAATATTAAAAGACTGCTCATAAACAAATTCTTATGGATGTCCAAAGATTGCAAATTCATGTTGGAAATCCCCATCAACATAATTATGTTCTTAAGTAGATGTATATTCTAGTTGTAAATTGATTAAACAATAAAATGGAAATCAAATGGCTTGTATAATTAGTAATTTATAATCATGTTAATGGTTAAATAATGCATGTGAAGATTATCCACTAGATAGCATGGATTGCTCTTAAGCAAATAAATATGGTTGTTTAAATTTAAGTTCAGTTCCATGTGGATGGTCTGAAGATGATTAAAAATGCTTTTCCATAGCTTATAAATCTACAGTTTCCAAATGTACAGAATTCTTTGATTCAAATAAGAAACTTATTAAATTTAATTCTTAATCTTGCCAACAAATTAAAGATGTGCCATGTTTTAGAGATAGAACTTAAAAATGTAATGAAATTGGACTGAAAGATAAAATAACATGCGAAACAACTGGATTAAATAAATTAGGATGCTATTTAAAATCAACTGGTTATTGCTAATTTGTTGATGGATAATGTTAAACTATACCTGATATAAGTAAAGTTAATTGTACATCACCAATCAACCTTGTTGCATGTTTCAGTTTAGATTACACTTGCAAATTTGTAGATAATGAATGTAAAGATCATGATGTTAGTAAATTCACATTAATAGCATAAATTACAAAGGAAGAAACATTCCCTTATTCTCCATCTGTTTGTAAAGCGCATAAAGAATTGGAAGGAAAATCTTTATAATTAATCTATGATTCTGTTAAAGGATATTGTGTGAATGGTGATTAAAGTAAACCCTTCATATATAGTTGTAATTCACCAGGTTTAAATGAATTGACATGCTTAAAATAAACAAAACCAACTTGCTAATATTTGAATGATAGCTGTTAAACTGTAACAAGTAAAACAATTAATGATTCCAAGATTTGTGATCCAACCTTTAATTGGAAAGCCTGTATCTCTTTAAAATTAAAATGCAAATTTTATTAAAATAAATGCTAATCAGTCATAGATTCTGAAACTTGTGCATCTTTAGCAGGTATTATTGCTTCTCCATTAACATGTTCTAGTAGATCTATTGATCAATAGACTTGTATTTTCGATCCACTTACTCAGAGTTGTATCATATCTACTACTACAACCTTTTCATGTACTTAAACTGGACTAAATAAATATGGATGTACTATGAGTACAGATCTTGAGTTCTGTAGATATAATGAGGCCTCTAATACTTGTATTTCCACTTATGAAACTAATTTAACTTGTTAACATTTCACAAACAAAAACAAATGCTTATTTATCAAGACACCTAAATAATATTGTAAATTTGACAAGGGATGTATAGCTATAGATCCTCTTGAAACGATCTAATGTTATAATTCTACTCCTACTAATCCTATGACATGTACAGCTGCAGAATCAAAAGCTTGTAAGTATGATAGAATTACTTAAAAGTGTGTTACTGTTGAATTAGATATGGATAAAAGTGAGCCGTCATCTAATATGGTATCATTCAATAAATTAGCATGCATGAAATATTAAACTGATAATAAATAAGTTATATATACAACTGATGGATGTGTAGAAGTTGATCCCGAAGAATTACCTAATCTTACATGTGATTAACCAGTAAATTAATTTGCTTGTTCTTAAATAACTAATCCAACATAATATTGTATTTATAAGGATTATAAATGTTAATTTATTTTACCAAAAGACATAACTGTTAAGTCTTGTGCTAATATAGGTTATATTAATTAATAAGAATATTGTGAATAAGCAGATGATGTACCTTGTAAATTTAATTCATTTACAAAGTAATGTGAAGAGGTTGATTTAGATTCAGATCCAATAACTTCTTGTATAAGAGGAATAAATAAATAGGCCTGCGAATCATTAGCATAATGTAGATTTGATTAATTTTGTTTGGAGAATACTCAAAGTTGTTCAGGGAGTACAGATTGTGTAAATGTAAAAGCACAACCTTGTATATTAATGAATAATATTTGTTAATTAACTTCTCAATTAAATACTCTTAATTGTAATTAAATAATTAATAAATTTGGATGCATCTAAATATCAACTCCACTTTAATATTGTAGATTTTTCTAATAAAAATGTTAATCAGAAGATTTGAATACTTTTAAAGATGAATAATGTGAGAATATAACAAATATAAATTCACCATATTTCTGTGAACAACCAAATGACATTCCTTGTAGATATGATCAATTTTAAAATAAATGTGTAGAATCTTTGCCAACAGATAATATGGACTGTATAAGAGGGTTAAACGAATATGCTTGTTTAAATTACACAAAATCTAGTTTAAGATGTAGATTTACAGATTTTTGTTATGGTCCAACATAACCAATGTTTGAATGTGATAACACTTTATTTGATTGCTGTAATAAAGCTCCTGATATGAATACTTGTTTATTATAAAATCTATTAGATTGTTAATGGAATGGTATTAAATGTGTCAAATATGAAAACCCAATATCTACATGTACATTAATAAATACTTCCAAACTTACATGTGTAAAATCTACAGATAAAAATTGTGTATTAAATCTATCTACTAAATCTTGTATTCGAATACTGGAACCTACTTCATGCGATTAATTACAATCAGCCCAATAATGTTAAATGGTTCTCTAATTACCATGTGTATGGCTCAACGAATAATGCAGATATCATGAATCAACAGCTTATGAAGAATGTGCTGACATCTTATCTGCTTCCGGATCTATGAGAGCCTGTCTCAATATTGTTAGATCTGGATAAATGTGTTAATTTAAAGATGGTTAATGTTCTTCTTATTTCCATGATTCTGATCAATGCTTAGATAATATTAATAAAGTTGCTTGTATTAGTTAAGCTACTACTAAATGCTTTTGGAAAATTGAAACTGTCTAAATTAAAAAGATTAAAACTTCATAACCTATATCTATCGACTTTGGCACTTGTACTCCTTATATTGAAGATAAAATCACTCTATGCAATGATAATTTAAGTTATTTATCTTGTTTATCTATTACCACTCTTATGTAAAAATGTAAATGGTTAAATGGCAAATGCATTTCTATACCTGAAACTGATTCTATTGTTACTCCATAAACTCATGCACTCGTCAATGTAAATGCATGTGCTCTCGTCAATACAGAACCTGTTTATTATGACCTTAAACAGCATCTTTGTGTTAAAGTTTAACCTACTGATTCAATAGCCTGTTTACCTCCTACACCAGGATTAAATATGAAAGCGTGTCTTTCTATCACCAATTAAAAATGCAAATGGAATTTCGATAAATAGTAATGCGAATTCTCTGTAACTAAAATTTACAGACATCTTTGATTCAAAATTATAAATCTTTAAATTCATATCATTTATTTAAAATATTCATCTAATAATAATTATAATTATTGTAATTATAATTATAATTGTAATTATAAAAAAAAAGAGAACAAAATTTTTTAAATCCAAAACTTAATATTTCCCATATTCCTTATATGGTCTTTGTCTAATAGTGAAGTAACTTAAACTCATCTTGTTAATTCAAACAAATAGTTTCATCTGATTTTCATCTTAAATGAGATTCGATTAAAAAATAATAGATTTATAATATATTGATTAAATTCCTCTAACCTTCATAAATAGTTTCTTCGACTTTATTTTATTAATACGAAAACTTGAATTGTAATATCAATTATCGTTCTTCTATTTAATTTTTTAGACATATTAGACAATCAAATTTTTACTCTCTCAATACAAATGCAAAACCCATAAAATTAATAATAAGTAAAAATTCCTTTTATATATATTCAATAATCACATCTATTGTGTACATGCTAAAGAGTTACTTCATTTTATCAATTCAAAATTTTATATACTCTTGGCGCTCTTACACAAAATACTTTTTTTACATTTTTACATTCTTTAGTAAAGAGTTGATTATATATACAATAATTAATTAATTAATACTCATATTTTATATTCATTTACAAAACATATCACTTAAGAGGTGATTATAATTTTTTCGCATTATTAGTAACTTTTAGTATTTAATATAGTATAATTTACAAACTTTACCATCAACATATGAATATTATATAGGTAAAATTTATTGATAAATGGTAACTCTAAATCAGAATTTAAATAAATAAAACCTATTTAAGCAGTATAAAAGTAATTAATAGATTGGCTAAATTTAAATCTTTAGTCTTGTTTTTTAGTGGCAAACTTGAATTTTAAAAGTAGCCAATCCTGATGATGTAAGTGATAAAATTAAGATTATAATAAATTATTGTTTAGAAATGAAATTATTTGAAATCTTTTTAAAAAGCACCAACTCGTCAGTTTTTAATGGAATAAAGAGAGAGAAAATAAGATTATAATTTTCTAAGAAAGGTTCTGATTTTAAAAAAAGATTATCGACAAGATCTATATATAATAAAGTATAATTTTGAGTATTTGTTATAAAATCATCTTGCTAAAAATGAAAATATTAAAATCAAATATTGGAAGAAAATCTATTATTTTTGTTTAAGAACATGAATTACCTGGGAACAAAATCCTAAAAATTGTATGATTTCTAATGAAATCAATTAGCTAGATCAAATGAAATATGTAAAATTTAATATTTTTAAGTATCATCGAAAAATGAAATTAAGTTATTTGAGTAAATAATAATTTCTTATTATAAATATATGCATTTTTAAAAACCATTTAATAATCCTAAGTTGAATTTGAACAGATATTCCTTTTATTTGTTTGTCTTTTACTTAATGAGTTCTAGTATCAAAAAAGTTAAAGGGTTTTAGTTTTTAAAAAAAGAAAAAGTTGATAAAAACTATATCATTTACTTTTATTTGAATAAAATATGAACTAAGATTAATATGTAAATATTATAATGAATTAAATAAATAAGACTCAGAAGATGAAACATGAACAATCATCAGCTGCAGCTTTTTCTTGATTTACATTATATATTTTCCAATTTTCTACTATTTAAACATCAACAAGACCTTCCTTTGGAAAAATCTCATCTCTGAAAGTTATTGAGAATTTTTTATTCTAACTATTGATTTCATTATTATTTTTATCTGTTCTTGTTTTAGTTTCTTGTCTTTTCGCACTAACTTCTGTTTAAAGTTACTCAAAATACCAATTGATTTCTTGATCTTGATCAATACATTAATCTCCTTAACAAGTTTGTACTCTTATCATTTCTTAAATAAAAAATATGTTTTAAAGGAACTAATTTTTATGAAAATGAATATCGTAATCAATGAATAAATAAATAAAATTATTTAGAAAAGAAAACTTCTTCTATTGAAAGAATAATAAATTATAATTAAGGTAATTGCTTTCAACTGTTAAATTCATATATTTAATATAGGTTTTCTAAGAAAATTTGTAGAAAGTTTTAAAAAACTCAGTATAAGTAATTTCTTAAATTAAATAAACAAGATTATTCTAACACTTAAAATTATGTTTTATCGAGACTTCAACTTCAGTGAAATTATTTGTTTTAAAACATAATGTTACTAGTTAATAATACTATTTATAATGATCATTCACTAAAAGTAATCAATATCTTAATTATTTTTCAGTTTTTGATATTGATAAAAATATAGATTTTGTTTTATCAGATATTTAAATTAAGATTATAATGAATGTAATATATTTTGTATAGATATCTATCAAACTCCTTACATTTGGAGTTTAGAGGCAACATCCAAGTCTTTAACCATCTTCTTAAATTCTGCAAAGGAAATCTTAGAATCAAAATCTTCATCAGCTTTGATTATTGTTCTATCAACTAATTGTTGTAATTGAACATCAGTTAAATTATTTCCAACCATCATTTAAAGTACTTTGAATAACTCTCCATTTGTAATAAATCCATCTTAATCTATATCATAAATTTTAAACATAAATTTTAACTTCTCCTCTTCATCATTTCCGTATAAGCTAGACAATCCAGTTATAAATTCTGCAAAACTTATCTTACCATCATTATCCTTATCAAATATTTGAAACACTCTTTTCACCAATGGATTTTGTGATAGCTCTGGAACATCAAACAATTCAGATGGTTCTAATTGACCTGAACCATCCTTATCTAAGAATTGAAATCTTTTGTAAAGCCTCTTTATCTCTTAAGGCTAGAACGTGCCCATTTATTCTTCCATTCCTTGACCATTTCCCATTTTTGATTATGCGATTAAAATAATAATAATAATCCTTATTTTATTAAAATAATTTGCTATAAAACCTAATTATAATAATATTCAAGATTTTAAAACAGCCATAAATTTTATGATTATTACCTTAAAATATTGATTATATTTCTTATCATTAAAGTTTTAACTAGGTTTTCTAATAATTCTTTCAATGGAAAAATTATTATTTATTGTGTTCCTGAAATATAATTTGTCAATCATATTTATAAATTGTCATTCAAAGAACACCTTTATTATAGGAAATATACTTCAAGAAAATCTATTCTATTAGATAAATTTAATTAAGTCAAATATATTTATCCAATTTTTAATATCCTTTAAAGATAATTAAGTCATTATTTTTAATCAATATATCACTTCTATTTTTAATATATTGAGTTAGGCCTTAAAGTAAATTAAATTTATAGCATCATATTTTAAGCATTCTTAATATATAGTTTTAAATGTTAATAAAAGAAGGTATGAATGAAATATATATAATCTTCTCATGAATTTGATTGTTTTTATTGGTTCCTTTAAAATTATTAATTAAATTTATTTTTTAATAAAAATGAAAGTATGCTAGAATTAACTAAAAATTTCATAAAAATAAAAAGAAATGATTCCTTTATTTAACAAATACAGAATTTTGAAAATTATCCATCCTTTGAAACAGGTAATTAAATTTATTATGAATTTTCTTAAAAAGAATGTTTTAGCCTAGGTTAATTAATTGAATCAATGGTAATTTAAAATATAATGTTAGTAATGCAATTTTATCAAAATCTATAAAGGATAGATGTTAATTATTATTCTAGAAATAATGAAGCATCTTGAGAATTTACATATAAACCAAATAACACATGGAAAATTAACACCTTAAAATATTATAATATAATTAACAAATGATGCAAATTGTAAATTATATATTCTATAAACCTAATTTACTATAAAATAAATTTATTTCATAAATTATAGACTTGTTGAAGATGTTAATTACTAATTCGATTATTTTTAAGATTTTGAAGATATAATTAAGTGTTTCACTACATTTATTCAAGCACTTTAAGATAATTCTTGTTAATTATTAAATTATATTGTAAATACTTTTCAGAATTTAAAAAAAGACAAAACCAAAAATTATGTAAAGTGTTTAGTTGACTTTATGGAATCCTTAAATTATTAGTAATTCATAAATATTTTTTAGATATGTTGATAATAGGTAATAAAACTAAAACCTTTAGATTAAATAGCCTCTCAAAATATTAAATGTAATGAAGTCCAAGAATATAATTGGATGTCAAATAGATATAGATGTTCTACATTGATCTTACACCTTATTGATGATATTACTAAATAAGAAGTGAATTAAGAAATAAAAGATAGAATAATATAAACTATGAAGATTGTCAAGAAAAAAGGTATATTTATGACACATCTAAATTGAAAGAAGACGAAAAAAAGATTTATAATATTTTTAAATCAATCTTAAAGTAATAAATGTCGAGAACTATTTGGAATCATTTCGGGAGCTATTTAGAATTTGATAACAATTAAGACTATGAAATATCAGTTCAAAAAGTTCTAAAAATAATAAACTAAAATAATAACTAAATCTTAAATAATCACTTAGCTCTTGTCATAAAAGAATTCAATAATGTTGATAAAATAAATAATCAGATTAAACAACAAATAGAAGAGAATTATAAATTTGAAATTTTTTATGATGTAAAAACGGCTTAAGATCTATTTATCATTGAATTATAATTAGAAGCAAACAATTATGATTTCAATAATATTTAAACTTTTATTAACAAAGTTAACTCTAATTTGAAATAAGAATTATAAGAGCATTACAATAGCATCCTAATGAATCAGATCTTAGAATAGAGTTTTAATTTGATTTGAATTTGATTAGTATTAAAATAAATTCTAGTAAAATATTTTAAGAATGCTTCATTTTTAATAAAAAAGCTACAATAAGAAATTTAATTAATATTATTTAAAAAAAAAGATTAAGTAATTCTTCATTGTCAACAATAAGCTATCAGAAAAAGAAATTCTACTGATAGAATTTTCTTTTGATTCATTGATAGATGGAAATAAAACAATAGTTAAATGTTATATTTTATTTTTAACAACTACTTAAAAGAGCTTACAGTTATTTTTATGTCTTCAGCTTCAGTTATCTTAAACGAAAAGTTGGAATAATCTGTGTTCTTACTTACCTCTATTAGTCAATTTATATTTGAATTTTACATTTTAATAATAATTATATATAATTAGAATATTTGGTTACAACAAATCTACTTTTTTAAATATTTTACATATATTAAATTAATAATTATTATTATGTTGTTTTTTAATTAAAAATAATTAATAACAAATTAAGTCGAAATGTAAAAATCTACTTTTAATCTTTATCTAAGAAGCTTTAATCAATTTAAATTAAATTTATTATATATATAAAAACAAACAAAAATTTCTTTATTTAGATCTACCAAATATAAAACTTATAGTTAATTCATTCATCAACTAATTAAATTTCCACAAGCATTTAATATGCATTTTAAACTACTGAAGAAATTAAACAAGAATTTTCTTCAATCTATATTGAAAGTAATAATTATTGTGATATTTCTATTATTCTTTATAATTGCACTTCATATTATTATAATGTTTCTCCATTAAAAGAATTACATTTATGAGAAAAGCTCATCTATTTTTTATAAAAGCCGCGTCTCTAATTATTAAATAAGCTTTAAATTGACTTATCTTATTAGCATACAATTTCAATGTTTAATTTAATCAAAGAATATTTAGCATCGACTAAATAATAAAATTATCCTTAATTATTAAACTCCTGTTGTAAATCTGGAATACTTACATATATATTAAATTAATTTGGGGATTTAATCTACAAATTTCTTGTTATTCTAAATTTTTTTAAAACGAAACTAATCATTTTAGTCTGATCTTCTTATAACTGTAATTTATCTCCTTCTTTAATACATTTATTCATATAAAGATAATATCCATCGAAACATTCATAACATATACCTTATATACAATTAGAACAAGCATAATCACAAGTAAATAAGCATTAATGACAACCATCATTAAATAACATATTACCATCATCACACTATTCATCTTCAGTAACTATACCATCCCCACATATTGTATGACATAATTTACCAACTTTTAGATAACCTTCCTTGCATTAAAGACATGCTATCCCAAGTTTTTTACTATTACTACAAGTTAAACATGATGATTAACATTTGGGTCTACAATATTTATATTCTATAGATTTTAAAGGCGTTGTGCATTCATTTTTTGTTTAATCCTCACATATTGTTGTTTAAGCAAATAAATAGTATCCAAAAGTACAACTTTAACATTAACGATTCTAGCAATCTCCACATATATCTTAACATTAGAATTGACAATTATAAGTGCAACCATGATAAAAGTCGTTATTATTTCCATAATCACATTCCTCACTAAAAAAGTTTAATGGGTCTTAAGCAAGTATTCCATCGCCACAAATGTTTCTACAATAAAACTTTTCTGGTTTAAAACCTTTTAATTCACAACTTAAACATAGTCCTTTATTATAATCGCATTTTGAACAGCCAGTTCTACAATAAAATTTACAATCCTTGCATCCTAATTCTTCATATTTCTCTAAATTATTTTATCCAAAATCACATTATTCTCTACCAACAATTTTACTATCTCCACAAATTTCTTTACAAACCCATGGTTTAATTAAAGGATTTAATTGCCATCCATCACTTGCGCATTCATAACATTCTCCTTTAATACACTTATAACAAGAATCTAGGCATTAATATTTACAATTATAGCATCCATTATTTTGAAAATTATTACCATCATCACATTCTTCGTTTCCAGTTACGATTCCATCCCCACATATATCAGGACAAGGTAATTAAGTATTTTAATCGCAAGTTGTACAATGAATTGGACATAAATATTAGCAATTAAAGCATAAATCATCTAATTGATTATTACCATCATCACATTATTCATATCCTTTTACTTATAAATCTCCACATTATGGTTAGCATTCTTATTCGACTAATATAAAACCAGGGTCACAATAACTACATTATTATGAGTGCCAAATCAAATTATTTCCATTACATTATTTATAACATTATTGAAGTTCTAAATCTTCATTAATTGGACATACTAAAAATAATTAAAATCATATTTACATTAACAAATTAGATCAATCTCATAATATCCAGGTTTACAAACACAACCTAATCCTTTTAATATTCTATTTTATTCTGGATTACATGATAAACAACTAGTTACTGCATAGCAGGTTTCACATAATTTATGGCAATTTAAACATGAACGTTGATGAAAATCATAATAAGTACCTAAAGGGCACTAACATGTTGAATCAATTTATTAAATGTTAAGTATGTTATTACATAAAATACATTCCTATTATGAAGGACCATAACAAGTCTTACAAAATCTATTACATTTCAAACAAACAGGATCATTATCAACAGAATAATATCCATCATAACAAATACATTTAGCATTTGATAATAGTCTATTATGAATAGCTAAACATTCAAAACAATGTGATGGATTCAAGCATTAGTTACATTCCTTAGGACATTCTCTGCATTCATTTTATTCTTCATACTCATTTATTTTACAAACACATCTTAATTTTTATAAACCATACGATTATTTACAAGTTAAACAATCAAATTCCGAAATGCATGTTAAACAAGTAGAAGGACATTGAAAACATTACCATTCATTTTGATCATAATATTCGTTTGATTAGCAATCTTCTTATTTTAATAAATATTTAGGTTCAGTATTCCATACTACACAATCCAATTCTGATTCTCCTGTACAACTTTAACAAGATGGATAGCATTAATGAATAACTATTGAATATTGATAAAATCCGCAATAAGCATAGATTGGTTCATTGTCAGGTCCAAAACATTCAAATTAAACTTTTAATTAACTTTATGTATGATTAACTCTTTCTGAAATTCGAACTTATGAATTATTTTTTGATATTTCAACTGGTTAATAGTCATCAATAGTATATATAAACAAGCCATTCTCTGGAAATGATGGACCAAATAAAATAGTAAAACCAATTGTAATACCATGATGTGGTTCGCTGATATTGTAAATTTATTAAAACAGAGCTTAAGCCCATATAAACTATCCCCCAAAAATAAAATTACCACTCCTTTAATTTGTGAAATTAAATTGGTAATAGATACCATTTCCTTTAAGAAAATTTATACCGCTTTGTTTTATTAATTAGAATGATTAGTAATAAATTGGATTACTATATTATTCTTGCCTGATAAAGAATTTAGAAACTTATTTCAAAATAATAAATACATTGCGTTTCCTCATCAGCATCTTTACAATAAATTCCTTATTTTCTTTAATAATATTCAGAGCATGAAGTGCACGTACCATCTCTATATAAATAATATCCTTATTGACACTCTTTGCACTTAAACGATACTTCACATTTCTTGCAACTATGAGGGCATAGTCCTGATGAAACTACAAAATTATTCAATCCCCATCCTGCTGTTGGATCACTATTTTAAATATGCTTTTTTTACTTGTAGGATCCAATTGCTGTAAAAATGAAATCATATTTCTAAATGTCAGCCTATAAAATTAATTATAAATATTAGCAAAAACCTTAATAGAAATAATTACATTTGGTTTAATTGAAAATTGAATACAATTTTATTTTATGATATTAGTAACCTTCTTTCGTTCTAAATATTGAGCCGATATAAGTATTATTAAGTTTGAATTATAAAGAGCATCCTAATGGCATCTCTTCAAAAAGATAAATCGCCAAAAAAATATCATTTAAGAATGTATCTTGAGTCTAATATTAACTATGAAAATAAATGTTTATTCCAGAATTGTATTTGAATATACCTTAGATATAATTGACAGTAATATTTATCTCTCCTTGATTAATATCGGTGTAATTGTAATCATAGATTTAGTTAATTTATTTATTTTGTGAGCTGTAAAATGAAAATATATTAGCTTTAATCAAATAACAATATTACATGCAAACTAATTACAAAATCCATCATAGGTCTTATATGACTAAAATTAGCACATTTATTAACATCCTTAATATCTTACATAATACTAACCAGAAGGACAAGGTGGACAAATTGAATTCACAGGATTTCCATAATAACAACTTTTGCATTAGTTATATTCTTATCCTGTACATTCTCTACATCTTGGATAACAGCTTAATCTCGATATAATTACATTTCCTATTGAAACGGTTCCATTTCCAGCTATAAATGAATTAAAGTTGAGTGCATGTGAATAATCAGGTGATGTAAAATTTATTGTCTTAATTTCTGCCTATTATTCATCACAGAATCCACTTTTAATAGGATATACTTATGGTGATGTATATGAATAGTTATATTGAAATTTTTCTGCTTAAATCATTAAAAGTTAATTTTACCATGTACCTGTAAAAGTTAAATCCATTTATATTAAACTTCCAGGCCACATATAAAAACAATATATTGAATTTTACCTTGTTATATTTTGAACTTTTGAATTTAGAGTGATATAACTAAGAGTAGGATTTTTACACTCTTAGGATATGCTATTTTGAGCATAACAAGCTTAATCAATTGTTTAAAAAGCTTATTATAGCGATAAATCCATCTATGAATAGGTAAATTTGATTATTGTAGTGAAAAAGAATATGAGGGACATATTTTAATTAATAATTTTAATTAAATATATATATTAAAAAATTAATTAATTTACAAATCATAGAATTTATATGTTTGAGCTATAATAATAAGCAAATTTTAATTATAATTAAATTCTTAATAAAAGTTTAAGATTCTTTTATAAATATAGTTGTAATATTGAATTAAAAGATATATTTAGAGTAGATAAAACTTTGATAAATTAGTAATAAAAATTGTTAATGAATTTTCTAATTGAATTTTACATAAGCCTCAATATAAAATCAACATCAATGCAATTATTACTATACTTTTATTTTGGAGGCTGCTACCTGCTTTTTAACCTGTGCTGTCTTGTTTATTTATTACTGTTGATTAAGGTTTTGATTTACAATTTCTATTGCTTTCTATCCATTCGCATTCATCAATATTTTAGCATTTTTCTTGTTCACTTATATCTTTGCAATTAGTTTTTGATATGCATTTATTGTTTTACATAACATATTTACAGTATTGCTATTAAATAAGACATTCACAAGAATTAGAAATCTCTTCACATGAAACACAAGTGGAATCCTTCAATTCCACACATATTTAGTTATCATAATATCCAGAACATGGTTATGATTTTGATAAATAACGACATGGAGTATCTGTACAAAGTTGATTTTCATTATAATTAATCCAAAAACATTATCTATCCTTAAACTTCTTAATAATACAATTATTTTGATCCCTTTTATTGCATTCTATCTATTATTCGCAGAGATTAGTATTTGAATTCCAATCGCAGTTTTCCTTATTGCATGTTTAGCTATCAAAATCCGAGCATATTTTTTCTTAACAAGTCTCTTCAAATTTACAATAATATGGATACTATAAACAAAGCTCTCGACTTAATAATAAGCAATTTATTTCTTGGCATTAATTAGTACTTTAATTTATGAAACAAGGTTTATTATTAAATGAATATTTAGAGCAACCAGAATTGGGTGTTACTATATCCAAACATTTATAAGCAGATTAACATTTGTTGAATTAAGTCAGATAACATAATGAATTTTAAATAATTTGACCGTCACATTCATCTGCAGTAAAATGGAAACATGATTTATATCTGCATCCATTATTTTATTGCAATTAAGAAATATTATTATTCTATTGTTGATAATAACAATATTATTATTTATTACATTCATCTAACTTAGTAAAATTATTGCAAACATTGTCTATATATTTACATTGACAAATATCGTTTTAAAGAAGGCAATCATTTTAATTTTAACACGCAGCATTGCTAAGCGAATCATTTGAACATATTTCGTTTTATGCTTATGAACAACCATAACTAATATCATCATACTTACAAGAATCTATTGCATTTTTACAAATCTACTTATTTGCTATTGGAAATTCTTCACAATTGTAATTATTTTTATTTAATTTTTAGCATTTCTGATTGAAAAAACAATTATCAATTTAAACACAACCTTTTATGTTCAGTCCAATTAAATCACAACTTTATGATTCAGGTATTTGACATTTAAAGTTGATTTGATCATAATAGCAAGCATCTTCTTAAACTAATTAACAAACTTTATAATTAACACCTTGAGGTACTTAATTACAATTAGTATAAGGTATATAATGTTTACAGTAATGTAAATCCTCATTTTAATCTTTAGTCCAAATACAAGAATAATTGACAATATTAAGACAAGCATACTTATTCAATCCTTAATAATCACAATTAATTTAATTTAAATCAACAAAGTCACATCCATCATCAAAAAATCCACAAGGTTACTATATAGTAAGTTATGAACATAGATGTTATGACCAATTAGATATTTTACACGATGGTTATTTTTAAACTTCTTAAAATCTTTTAAACCTACATACTTTTGAAAATTAGTCCCAAAAGCAATTTTAGTTTTTGATTTTAAGACACCCTGTTTTATTTATTCCTTAATTATCCTCTAAACATGAGAGTTTAGATATGTCGTTAACTTAAATACACTTATTCAATTCTTAATCATATTTTACAATATCGCCATTATTTATTAAACTACATGCTTATGAATTAACTTAAATTAAACTAAAGGAATCATAGGTCATTACTTTATTTAATTATATACTTTAACATTTTTAGTTTTACCAAGTACAATAAAATTATTCCCTATTAATTTTTAAACATGAAGTGTAACTAAGATTCTAATCACACCATTATTTATCATACTACTAAAATTGAATACATTATCCATATTCTACATTTGATTCAACTTCATCTTGCCCCTTTTTTACTTTAATTATTTCAGATTTCCAATAACAATCACTTATTGTTTATTATAAACATGAGTTAATATTAATATTATTTAAACAATTATTAGTGTTTTCTACCTATTAAAAAGTTTGGCATTAATTATTCTAAAAAATACAAAATTGTCCTTCTTTTACTATATTCATACAAGCTCTTTAATTGCCAACATTATTTGTTATATCCTGACAATCCATGTAAAATGAACTTCTAAAATTGACTGAAGTATTAATTTAAGACTAATTCTCCAAAAAAATGCAAGACTAACTATCCTCTTACCAAATACAAGCCAAAGTGGAAATTCTTCTACATTATGCAGATGATTATAACTCATCGCAAGATTTTGGATTTAATGATAAGCATTTAAAATTTATAGAATCATACATGCAATATTAACTTTCAATTGAATTGCAAACAGATTTGCTTGAATTATTAATTTCATTACATTATTTCGATTAATTGAAATTATAACCTTAGCATTTATCATTAATCCATTAACATTTATACAAGTTTTAATTTAGACAAGTTTAAATTTAGCTAGCTCTTCTGCAGCAGATATTTTAGTCTTTACTTGTGCAATTATTGATATCAGTATTTGGACCATAACAATAGCCAAGATATGCACATTATAATCTTTAATCTGTGTATTATAAACAAGCAATTTTATTAAGTCCTCTCTAGCATGTCAGATACTCCTCCTCGTATACAATTTTACATTAATTTAAATCTTAATCATAGACGCATCCCACATCAATAGTTTATTCACAAAAAGAATAGTGATTGATATTTTTTATTTGAAGGCAATTTTTTTTTTTATAATCATTTAAATGAACAAAGTTACATTTTGAATCATAAAATTAACATAATTCTCCTTTAGTCTTAATATTAACACATCCTGCCTTATTAACAGCTTAAAAGCACTTAATTGTTTCATATTCAGATTTTGTGATTTTTATGCATTATTCCTCAATAAATTTACAATTTTCTATTTAGACTAAAGAACATTAAGCTTTATCATTTGCATTATCACAGAATTAGAGATAAGTTTCATTAATTCTGTAGCATTTGTCTTAGAATATACAATTTTTTTAATCTAATTAACACCCCAATTGATTATAACCCATTTAATCTGGATTTGTATCAACACATCTAATTATTTCTGAATTTTCAATAGATTCACACCTATATAGTTACTAATTAAACAAACAAGCAACATCTTTAGTTTAACTACAAAAAGCGCCGGAGTTTATATTTTAAATCGATTGACATTTAATATTCGAATAATCTTCTAAATTAGCATTTATGCATTTATTATTTATATAATGACAATATTAACCTGGAGTCATAATACTTACACAAGCATTTCTGTTTAAGTTTTAATTACACTTCAAATACTGTAATTATGATCCTTTAACTTCATAACAACTATCTTACCAAAAAAGTAGGACATCTTATTATTTAGGTAATGCTTCAGTCTAAACTAAGACTTAATTAAATTATTCACAAGTTAGCTTATTAAATGAAGCAAGGTTTGATAATTAATAATTTTTCACACTATTTAGATTTATGGGAAGAGTAAAAGTCTCGTATTGAACACAAATATTTTGATTTTTATCATAGAAGCAAGGAATATCCTGGCTCTCAGAACAAGTACTTGGATTTGTTTGAATAGAGCTTTAGCATTTTTCAATATTAATTAAAGAAGTATTAATATTTTAACAACCTTGCATTTCAATAAAACAACAATTTTCACCTTTTTTTGTTATGCTTAAGCATTTCCGTTAATTTATCAAATCGATGCAACTGGATTCTCCAAAAGAAAATTCACAAACATTTTCTTATTCTATAAATTAACAAAGCGAATTGTTGGATCTAAATATACAAGCATTTTTATTTAAACCTTTACAAGTAGCTATAATTGAAGATAATATTTAACAAGTTTCTGTTATACTATCATAGTAACAAAAATCTGTCTAATCTGATGAGCATATCTTAGGATTAACTTAAGAATTATTTTACGAGAATTATAAACATTTATCGCTTTCTGTTAATGGACCACATTAATTATTTCTGTATTTGCATTATAAGCTATCTAAATGTGTACATGAAAATTTATTTAAAGTATTATAACAATATTTTATGTTGCTAGGATTAACATCTTAGCATTTGTTATTCTTATATTCGCAATAAGCTTCTATATGATTTAAACAAGTATATTTGTTGATTCCTTTTAATGAGCATTATGTTAATTTTAAATTTAAATTATTAACTCTTAAGCAAATTTTTTAGGTTGAACTATATATTAAAGCTGTATTATCTTAATTAAAAATTTCACAAACCATTTTTGTAAAAGGAGGACAGGACTTAGATGTAATTTAAGCTAATGATTGTATTCTAATTGTTTAACATTCTTTATCAAATTAGCAAATATCATTTTATTATAAACAATTTTATTTATTTAAAGTAGATATACAACCTAAATTGAAATTTTAAAGTAGAATGCATGCCTAATTCTAAAATGCACAAAACCCTTTTGTATTTAATATGCAAGCTCTTTTGTTTAACCCTGGAGTGTTACACGCATATAATGTTGGTTCTGAGATGTCTCTACACTTAAAATTATTGCCAAAAACACAACTTTAATTAGCATTATTTAAACTACAAGTTTGAACATTATTATGAGTCACATATGATTATTATTAAAATTCTAAGAATTAATCACAACCAAGAGGTTTATTTGAGAATTTTGCTTCTTCGCATATTAATAATTTGTCTGACCAAGCACAAGCTATTCCAACTTAATTTAAACATCCAAATTTATTTAATCCTAAACATGTTTGATCAGGTATTGGAAAATTTGAAACACACATTTCACCAGATATCCAGGCACAAGATTCAAACATACTTAAATTACATAGTTTTTTATTCATTAATGTATTACAATTCCCTTAATATGGATTAAAATTCTAGCATAATTAGGTGTCTTAATTAAACCAACATAAAATAGAAGATTACTCTAATTTACAAGCATCAAAATTTAAAATGGAACAATCTAATTAATCTACCTAACTTATATTTGAAATTTCTTAACAACTTTATTCATTTCTCTATTAATTACATTTTTAAGTTATAGATTTGTCCCACTTACATAGAATGTTTCTTGATTAGATACATGCCTATTAATTAAGATTTTCACATGAATTAACTCTCAAATCTATAACATTACAAATCTATGTGTTTTAATCATATTTAACTCTAAGGCCTTTGCATCTAATACAAGCTTATTAGGATACAATAAATCCTTATAATTCTTCACATGTAGAATGAGTAGCATCTTCACATTTATCAGTATATTTGCAAGCCTAATCCACACTTCCACAAACATGTTATTTAAATTTTGTCTATAATTATTACACTTCATAACATAAATAATATTAATTTGTGCAATCTTCATTTAATTAGGGAGGTTATTGTTATTATTAACAATATCCTAAGTATTAATAATTACAACCACAAAACTCACATAACTTTTAACTAAAACTTTTATCACACATATCTAAACATTTTCCGTTTTAATATTTAATACTAGAGATACAACTATTACCATCAAATCTACATTCATCTATAGCCTGAGCACATAAAATTGGTTGGGAATTTTATAATTAAATTTCATCACACTTAAATTGAGAACTCGAAATATCAAGTTTTTTACAGGTCTATTGGTCTTTTGAGAAAATCTAACATATATCACCTGGTTGTTTTATCAATTAATCCTTTTAGCATATTGCTTGAATACTTTAACTAATATTGCAATCATTTGAAATACTTGAGCAATTTGGTATTTTATGCTCTTGACCCTTTATTTATATACATCCACCTTATTAAATATCAAACATACATAACTAAGAATTTACCTCTAAGCAAAGGGACTTAGAAAATAATGTATTACAAGTTTTAATTTCATTTTCGACTAAATTACACCAATTAGAAAATAAGAACTTATCTTCAGGGTTGCACTTATCTGATAAAATATAATCAAAAGGAAAACTATATTCTTTAAGACATACATTTTCTTATGTACTTGTCAAAGATATTTATGCATAAGAAGCAATTGTTTTTTTAATTTCGTCATTATATTCTTCATATTCTTCAACCATGATATCGTTGAAAGATTAACAATAAATTTATTCTTAGTAAAAACAAGAAACAATTTTGCAAACTTCAGAAAGATTCATTTTATTTTTATATTATTACTCCATAAAATGTTTGATTTAAAGATTCTAACAAGTGGAGTTATATGATTGCCATTTATTTTCAATTTTTACTATTGATTCTTCTTAAATATACTGATTAGAAGTTTATTTATCGAACACTTCACTTTTACAATCATTCTGTTCTTAAAATTCAGGACAATTACTATTGGATTAATTTTTTCCTCTTCCAGTTTCAAAATAATCAATAAGTAAATCAAAATGTTAACATGTATATTCAGACCATATACAATTTTTCTCAAAAGTACACTTCTAAGCATTCCCTTTATCTTGAGAGCATAATAATTTATCTTTGACATCAGTTAAGGATGAACTTACAGAAGCACAAGCTATTTTATTATGATGCATCTTATTTGTTGAATATGCTTATAAATAGGAACAAGTCATTGTCTCTGTTACTTCAAATTATTCACATTTTAATGTGGTTTCATTAAAAATACATGGAACAGGTAAATTCATACAAACTTCAATATTAATTAGATTTTGAGTGCTACATAAAGATTATTGATCTTCAAAAAATTTACATAAATTATTAGGTGGCTATTCATTGACATCATAATAACATAAATTTTTTCTTGTTTAATATAAACAAGCATATTGATTCAGTTAATAATCATTACATTTAAGTTGATTATTTTTTTCATCTAATTTTATACATTTCTTTAAAATTTTATCGAAATAATATCCAACACCTGAGATTAATAAGCATGCCTTTTCATTAAAAAGATGAGTTATTCCTTGGTTAATTTCCTATAACTATTCGGGATTTATTCTTTAGATTAATTAACATTCAAATAATTTATCATTCCATAAACATGGCTCTTTAACAACTTTAACACAAAGATTGTAATTTAAATTATCTGTACATGATAACTCACTAATTTCAATTTGATTTTCATAACATTCAAGACTTTTTGTATCCCATCTACAATTTCCATTAGTATTTTTATAGCAAACTCTCATGTTAGCAGCAGTGCTCGAAATATTACAATTTTCAAATTAAGTTTTGGATTCAACACATTTTTTCAATAAATTTGAATACTCACATAACTAACCTTCTTTTATAACGCCTTTGCATACTGCTTCACTTATTAATCCTTTAGAATCAAAGTAATTACAATCTGAAGTTTAAGTAGCATTTGTACATAAATCTGATTCGTAAGAGAAAAAGCAAGCTAATTACTTATCAAGCCCTTCAGTACATGCTTTAATATTTAGATTAGAATTGCATGTCTACATTTCCCAAAGATATTCTTAAGTAATCGAAACACATTTTAAATTATCTGAATCCCATAAACAGAAGTTATTTCCTGTATATCTAGTACAAACATTTTTATTTCCATAAGCAGTTTCGCATTTTTCAAATTTTTTTTTTTCATCAAAAATAAATTCTTTACATATTTTAGATTCATTAACATAAGTAAAATATTTTAAGCTCTATTCTTTTGTTACTCTTCCTTCAATTGCTAAACAGGCATATTCATTCAATATAAAGGGTTATTGAGTCAATGTTCTTAAATCCGAAATAATAGAGAAATTGATATTGGTACAAACAAATCCATTATAATAACATTATTAAGAAGTTGACCAATCTATCATGTGACAAGAATTCATATTCATTGAGGTACAAGGCAATTTTAACTCATTAAAGTATTATTTAACCAAATTAGAATTTGAAATATCTACAGTATCTGCTGTTAATTCTTAACATATATTATCTTTAAAGTAACAATAAACTCCAATTTATTTCCTAGAAAACCTACCACAAGTATACGCATTACTTCCGATATATTCTTTGTTTGTGCAGCACTTAGTTGTACACATAGAATTTTAAATTTTACAATTCTTTGTAATCCGATTATAAGCACAATATTCTGGAGTATCTGGAAGTAATGATGCACAAACATTTGGATTTATAATTATTGTTGACCCTACAAAATCTAAGCATTTTAAGTTTTTATAAATTTATGTTTCAGCACAAGAATTCAAAGTGAAAGACCAAATGCATAATTAGTTTTTAGTAATTATAGAAGAGCACTCAATTTTACTTAGAGAAGAAGTAGCGCATTTTTATTTCGAATTGTATACTACCTAATTAATTGTTGTTGATTATTCATCATTGGTCTCCTCTTCAATACTTGGGCCTTATTCATCATTAAGAATATCAATTTAAGATTAAAATTTAACGCATTTTACCTTCTCAAATTAACAATTGAGTTATGAACAAGCTATTGAATTGATTCCTGGAGAATCACATGTACTGTTTTAAGCAATTCTATTAATACAACCTCTTATTTCTTATAAATATTAACAAGGTTCATTTCTAAAAGAAGCTAAAGCACAAGCTTGATAGTTAGAAAATTCTAAACTTTAACAAGGTACAGATTTTATATTCATCTTACTCTTTAAATAAGAACATTAATTCTTATACCATCTACAAGGAGTTGATTAAGTTGTAATAGCTGAGCAAATAACTTTGTTTAAGCCTAAAGAAAAATCTATACAACTTATTGAATCTAAAATTTTTTTAGATTTTTCATCTTAATCTATATCTAATTTTAAGCATTTATATGTTATATTATCGTAATAGCAACCAACATTATTATTTTCATATACTTAAGAACAAGTAAACGCATTAACATTTTCTAAACTTTCGCATTTTGTTTAACCAATTTCAACTTTGACCTGAATGCAACCTTTATAAGTCCATTGACATGATTAATCATATTTTTAAATATTTACACAACCAGATTTATTAAGAAATGGAGTATTACATTCATCATCTAATGAACTATTAATACATAATTTCTGTTTTAAATCATATTTACACATTTTATATGGTTTTGATATAGCTTAACATACATTTCCATTTACTTTTGTTTTTTTCTTTTCGAAAACTAATGGGCAATCTACATCTTAATTCATAAATAATCTTTAACAACTTTTACCATCCCAAACACAATATTGAAAACTTGTTTTCAAATTTATACAAGCCATTTCATTTAATTCCATATTACATTAAAAACTATTAAGATCTGAATCATCTAAAACTTAACACATTCCATTTTGAAATGAACAATTTTAAGATTTTATTTTAAGACAAGCATCCCTTGATAATCCAGGAGCGTTGCATTATAAAAATTTAATTTAAACTTCTTTAAGAGTTATGCATATATTTTCATCTTCATTATACATACAATAACCTGATGATTGTTAGCAAACAGATTCATTTACTTACTTCTATTGATGACATTATATATTTTCAAAATTTAATGTGCTACATTTTGAATCCTTCCATTAACAAAACAATTTATTTATATTTTGCGATTTTACAGAAAGGCAAGCATTCCTATTTAAATTTTGATCACAAGACTTGATTTCATGAGATTTTATAGTTTAGCATATATTACTCTAAAATATACCTAAACAATATAAATTAATAAATATTACAAAGCTGATTTTTATTCGTTATTGCAACGCATCCATTTTGATTTATTCCTAACGAATCACATTAATACATAGACAATTAATCTAACCTCATTTCAGTACATCTAAAATCCCCATCAAATCCGTTACTTAAATCTAGTTAAATGGATAAAATTACAGAGTCCAAATTAAATATTTTAGCATGTGAATGGAGTTACAGGCATGTTAAAAATGTCCTAATTAGAATTACCATCATGATGTTCATTCAAATCTTTGCAGATATTATCCCAAATACATTTTTGTTAATCTACTTTCAAACATGCGTATTTACTAAGTTTATCAGAACAACCTATGTTTTTAAGTTAATCTAAACTGATTTCTTAACATCTATCAAAGAAACCACCTAAACAAATTAAAAAAAATACTAACATTAAATTGGTTCTCCATTCAAATTTTTTAGCTGCATTATACAAGCATCTAAATTAAAATTTTTCTAACAACCTAAATTTATTTAATTGACTTCTAAACATGTATTTTCTTAAAAGTCGTATTTGCCTAAATAGAATTATCTTTTTACATTTAGCAGGGCTAGTGCTACTGATACATTTAAGGGGAGAATATGGATAAATATTACACTTAAAGGCCAATATGATTGTGCAGGCTTAACTTATTGCAATTATATAAAACAATATATTTTTATCCATTAATCTCTTATTTCAATAATTTATTATACTTTTTTATCCTATAAAAAATTCTAGCTTTGAATTCAATAAAATTCAAATTTTTTTTAATCAACTTTTTATTGAATAAATTTATTCAAACAGTATTATTCTTCTTAATTTTATCAATAAAAACTAAGTAATAAAAATTCTTTAACTCATTAAGGTGATATCTAACAATTTATTATTATTATTCAATTTAAATGGTAAAATTATTTAGCACTATAATTACTACATTTTATTGTACTCAATATAAATTTTGAATATAAAGAAGTATGCAATCCTTTTTATGATTATTTACTTTCATCCTAATTAAATTAAATAATTATAAATTCTTAAGAAACTGTATAGTGATTAATTATTTCCAGAATGCTTAAGGCAGTTGATTTTATGAAGGAGATGAAATATTAAATAGAGCATAAATTTAACCATTATTGTAATTAGATGGATAATTATAATAATTAATTATTTTAAGATGGTTCTATGATTTAAATAAAATAATATTTTGATCAATCTAACCTATCTCTAATTAAAAATCTTATAAAAAGTATTAAAATTTTATTAGATGTTATTCTTTTTTGCAAAGTTAAAACTCATTTTCAAATTATTTAGGTTATAATCAAATATTAAAAGTCTATTATCTTAATTATTTATTTTTAAACATTTTAATCTATTTTTTACATGCTCTTATTTAATTAAATCAAAAGAGCAGAGAATGTGCAATTTATTTATACATTTATATGTTTGTCTATATATAAAATAATAATCTTATTTGGATAAGTATTATTTTTTTATTAATTTTAAATTATAATGACAAATATTAATAATTATGCGTTTTTCAATTTTACAGTAAAATATTTTTATAAAACTAACGATATTATCTAAATGAACAATCCATATATTTGTTTTATTAAAGAGTATGATCACAGTTTAAAGATTAATTTTATAAAAAATTATAATAAGATATCACAAATTATATATTTTAGTTCTAATTATAATTCAATTGAAAAAATTTAGTTTTTTATTTGATAAATCTTTGTTAAAATATCTAATTTTATAATAATGAGATCATTTGTATTGTCTTTAAATACTAGCATAGGGAATATGTGTGTGAGGATTTTATAATATTTACTTTAATATTAAATAATGCCATACATTTGTTTTCATATTTTTGAAATATTTAATTAATTAAATGGCTGAACAAGATAAGAATTTAGAGCCTCCAGGTTATGCTCCAGTTTAAGAACAATTATTATAACCAGATATTGAGAATAATCAATTATATGATTAAGATGGATAACAATAAACATAGAAATATAGTGAAACTAATCCAATGGGTAGCGTGCTAAATCAGGTATATTAAGAAGAAGATCCTAAATTGATGAGAAGAGATGTCAAGAAAAAGAAAAAGAAACAAGAGAAAAAATAAAAATTGATTTCTGCAAGAAGACTTAAAAAATTATTGCGTAAGAAACCTGTTGATAAAGTGAGATTGGCATATTAGGCATATTTTTTTTTTGTTAGTATTGCTGTATTGACTTTAAGTATTTTATCATACAGAGATCAGACAGTATATGAAGGGGATTATGAATAATTTTTAGATAACATGGATTCATATGTAATTGATGATATTCAATTTACTTATACAAATAAAAATTGTAAGAGTTAATTTGGAAGTGAAGTATATAAGAATTTGATAAAAATTAGTATTCTTCATTATACGAATATTACTGGCCAGGAACTTTAATTGGATGTGATTGTAGCTAAGGATTTAACTTTGATCTGTTAAATAATACAAATATAAATAATGTAGAGGAGTTCTTTAAATAATCTTTTATGTTGGGCAGAGTATGCAGTTAAGAAATGTTGGCAAAAGGTTGTAATACTGTTGATGAATAATAAGAAAAAGTCTTTAACTCTTGGAATGATGGATATTATGGTAGACGTAAGTGAAATAGTTTTATTTTAGCCTTTGTTTTGTGTGCTAGAAGAAAGACCGGAATAAGTTTAAAAACAAATTAGAGTTACTGTGAATCTGAAAATAAAACAATATGTGGTACAGGAGACAATAAGTTTTGTGTTCCATCTGATATGAGTTGTCCAATTTCTGAGATTGGATTTAGTACAAATTCAAATTACTAAAACTTATAAAAATTAAATAATACTAATATTGGATATATTTCTGATCTAGGAAAAGGATTTTATTTTTACTATTTAAAAAACACATCAAGTTTACCTCTTATTGAGTTCAGAGTTACTGAAGGGGATAAAGTTTGTAGAAGAAATTTAGATTAAAATATCTCTCCAAATAGAGTTGATTATCCTCTCATGATAGACCGAAGAAAATAATGTGAAAATACAGATCCTTTATTTAAATTGGTTCATTCCATAGATGAGGAACAATTTTATTTATCCAATAATGTTATTTATTTATAAGAAAAACTACCTTATTTTAATATTGATACCAAATATAATTGGACAATGCATTAGAAATCTTATATTCCTTGGGCACCTAATTGCAGAGGAGAATTATTTGACGATGTAATACATGAAGGAGGGACGCTATCATTTGTATATATATCTTTAAGAGTTTAATTGGGAGTTACAATTACATATTTTATTGTTATTGGTCTGATATTTAATATTGTTGGAACAATGACTGCTTGTAACTTTGCTTGGTCTTGTATGGCAAGTAATAACTATCCTAAATTATTTAGCTCGTCCTGAATCTTAATATAATTATATATTTTTTATTGAAATTGGCTTTAAAATAGCTTTACAAATAGCCGAAATCATTGTTATTTGCGTTTCATTTGCTATTATTGATAACAAAAGACTCGTTATTAAAGATGTTAATGATAATAATTGTGTTTCTGATCCTGTAAGTGATTACTTTTTCACAAATCTAGAAACTGATTTAACTAAATTTGCTTGGTCCTATAACCTTGCAAATTTAGTCATCTTTGCAGTCACCTTAGTCTTAGATATAATTATTATAAAACACTCTTGGAATCAAGGTCATCATCATGGAGCAAAGAAACACCATGCTAAGGGAGAACATTAAGAATTAGATATTGGATCACATGGAGAATCAGTCAATTAATAAGATGCTAAAAGTGATCAAAAATTATAAGTTAAAAGCGATATATTATAGTCTCCATTATGATAATATTTTATATCACATATATTTTATATAAAAAATCATATCAAATCATCTATTAACTCTAAGATCTGAATCATTAGGATGCTATTGTAATGCTCTTATAATTCTTATTTCAAATTAGAGTTAACTTTGTTAATAAAAATTTAAATATTATTGAAATCATAATTGTTTGCTTCTAATTATAATTCAATGATAAATAGATCTTGAGCCTTTTTTACATCATAAAAAATTTCAAATTTATAATTCTCTTCTATTTGTTGTTTAATCTGATTATTTATTTTATCAACATTATTGAATTCTTTTATGACAAGAGCTAAGTGATTATTTAAGATTTAGTTCTTAGTTTAGTTTATTATTTCTAGAACTTTTTGAACTGATTAATCATAGTCTTAAAAGTTATCAAATTCTAAATAGCTCCCAATATAGTTCCAAATAGTTCTCAACATTTATTACTTTAGGATTTATTCAAAAACATTATAAATCTTTTTTTCGTCTTCTTTCAATTTAGATGTATCATAAATATACTATTGACAATTATCTTCATAGTTTTTATTATTCTATCTTTTTATTTCTTAATTCACTTCTTATTTAGTAATATCATCAATAAGGTTTAAGATCAATGTAGAACTTCTATATCTATTTGACATCCAATTATATTCTTGGACTTCATTACATTTAATATTTTGAGAGGCTATTTAATCTAAAGGTTTTAGTTTTTATTACCTATTATCAACATATCTAAAAAATATTTATGAATTACTAATAATTTAAGGATTCCATAAAGTCAACTAAACACTTTACATAATCTTTGGTTTTGTCTTTTTTTAAATTCTGAAAAGTATTTACAATATAATTTAATAATTAACAAGAATTATCTTAAAGTGCTTGAATAAATGTAGTGAAACACATAATTATATCTTCAAAATCTTAAAAATAATCGAATACGTAATTAACATCTTCAACAAGTCTATAATTTATGAAATAAATTTATTTTATAGTAAATTTGGTTTATAGTATATTTAATTTACAATTTGCATCATTTGTTAATTATATTATAATATTTTAAGGTGTTAATTTTCCATGTGTTATTTGGTTTATATGTAAATTCTCAAGATGCTTCATTATTTCTAGAATAATAATTAACATCTATCCTTTATAGATTTTGATAAAATTGTATTACTAACATTATATTTTAGATTACCATTGATTCAATTAATTAACCTAAGCTAAAACATTCTTTTTAAGAAAATTCATAATATTAAATTAAATTACCTGTTTCAAAGGATGGATAATTTTCAAAATTCTGTATTTGTTAAATAAAGGAATCATTTCTTTTTATTTTTTATGAAATTTTTAGTTAATTCTAGCATCCGTTCATTTTTATAAAAAATAATTAAAAAAATTAAGTTAATTCTAAGTTGTTTACTCTAAACAATATATTGACATTACTTATTCACTTTTTAAAAACCTCTTAACCATTTTATGCCCTAATAAATATTAATGTTTGTTTATATAATCAGTTAAAATTTTTTATTTGATAGTTTTTAATAGAATTTCAAAGTTTAATCATATAATTGTAAAATAGAATTAATGCCTAATTCATTCTTTGAATATAAGAAACAACAAATATTAATAATTTGAAAATCTAAAGATTTCTTTATTAATGTGAATATGTAAAATTAATTCTAATTGTTTTATTATATGTTAGTTGAATTAATAGATTTAATATATTTATTTTGTATTTATTAATTTATCATCAAAAACAATCTAAGATTATTAGCTTGATTGACTCTTTATATAAATAATTATTGGTTGATAATGAAATAGCTAAAGAGATGAGTGATTAAGGATAATTAAATTTTAAATTAGATTTAAAATAAATTAAAATATAATCAATGCCTGCTAAAAAGAGAACTGTGAGAATTGGTAATTGGTATAAGAGTGATGATGAAAATGTGCATTTCGTTAGATAGAGAAAAGTATTTTGAAATAAAATGAAAAAAGGCTCCAAGACCAGCTAAATTAAGAAAGATTGTACCAGGACAAGTATTAATCTTGTTGGCTGGAAGATTCTAAGGAAAGAGAGTAGTATTCTTGAAGCAGCTTAAATCAGGATTGTTGCTTGTAACAGGACCATTTAAAATAAATGGTGTCCCTCTTAAGAGAGTCAACTCAGCATATGTCATTCCAACATCCACAAAAGTAGATGTTAGTGGAGTGAATGCTGGTTAAGTAGACGATGAATATTTCAAGAGAACATAAGCTTAAAGACGTAAAAACGAATAAGGATTCTGGGCCAAGAGAGGAGAAGTATTATAATGATTTAATGTTTAAGCTCACAGCTGAATAATAAACAGCAGAAAAAACAAGATTGGATGGTAAAAGAAAGACTTAAAAATCAATTGATGATGCATTGGTTGCTGCAGTCAAGAAAACACCACTCTTGAAATAATATCTTGGTGCACGTTTTAGTGTTGGCAAAACAACAAGACCACACGAGTTAGTCTTTTGATTATTCCAAAGATATTATGGTACAATATAAAATATTATTAATCACATTAACTTTTATTATTTAAGCTTAAATTAAATACTTCTACATTGCTTAAAAGGATTCAAAAATTTATATATTCAATATTATTTTAGATTGTAGTTTTTCAATTAATGTATATATCTTTTATTTTGTTAAAGTTTAGAGATATATATGTTTATCTTAATTCATTTGGAATATAAAGGAATATATTTTTGGTATGCAAAATCTGTGAGTTAGATTATTTGCAACAAAAAATTTGGAATAAATTATTAAAAGATTTATTTATTATTTTGAAATGGGAAAATTGTAAAAAATAGTAATATAGATAGCTTGAAACCAGGTCGTCTAGTAGTTATGCTTGCTGGCAGATATGCAGGAAAGAAAGCTATTTTGATTAAAGCAAATGAAGAATCAACTAAAGTAAATCATAAAATGATTGTTTTAGGATGCAAAATTCCCAAATGGTTTGGTGGTTGGTATTTAAAGATATCCAAGAAAAGTTACCAAGAGAATGGGCTAAAAGTAAATCAGAAAGCGAACTACATTGAAAGTCTTTATTAAATAATTAAATCTTAATCACATTATGCCAACAAGGTAATGAAATAAAATTGATTCTTTTTAGATACAGATTGGAAGAATCAACTTTGAAGGAAGTCAGAGATAGAATTGAAAGAGTTAAAGAGGCTGAATTAAAGAATGTTGAAAAAAGAAAGGACTTGAGAAAGAACTTAAGAAAATATTTAGCTGAGAAATATAGAACATTACCAGCAGGAAGTTTAGCTGATAAGAAGGCTCAATCAAGATTCCTGTTCTCAAAATTGAGATTCTGATATATATTAGATAAGTATAATATCAAATAAATAAGTATTTTAACTTCATTTTATATTGCATTGTACCAATCCATTAAAAATAAGTTCTAAGGTAAAAATTACCATTTATTAAATAACCAAGAAAAAAAATTTGTTTATTTATTTATGAATTAAATTAAATATAATTTTTGTAAAGTCTTAAAACTTCTCTCATAAAAACTAACTTAGGACTTCACTCCAAACCATCTAAGTATAATCAATGAGAGTAACCTTCATTCTGTTCCTAAAGGTTCAGAGACTCATTTTAAAATAACAATTGTTAGCAATGAATTCGAGAATAAAAGCCATATACAAAGACACAGAGCCATTTATTAATCAATTGATAATGTTTGATATTTCATTTATAATAGCTCAAAAATGACCATAAAATTCATGCTATATAAATAACAGCGAAAACAATTTGTGAATGGGAAAAATCGACAGAAGTCAATCCTACTCCAAGTTGTAGAGGTGGATCCAAGGTTAAATCCACATGAAAATATAAATATTATATCAATTATAAAAATTTCACAATTTAATATTTACTATCAAATTAGAAGTGAAGTCTTAGCAGATGCCCATGAAATTCTAAGATATATAATGAAAATAGTGTGAATAGTGAATTCAAAAAGAATTATTTAATAATCTCATTTTTATCAGAATGAATAAATTAATTTCTTTTAATTGAGATATTATTTAAAATTATGTACCCATAGCCAACTTAGTATCCAAATTCAAAGTTCAAAACACAGCTCTGTAGACATTTTAGTAAGCTTTTGAATAAGAATATAGCATCAAATGGAGTTTGTGCTTTGGGGTTAAGATGTTAGTTTGCTCATGGACCATAAGAACTCAGAGCAAATACTTTATAAGCAGGATATGTTGAATAAGTTATGCCTGCAAATAATTTCAATAAGGTTTAAGGAATCAATCCAATGATTGTTAATTACAAAAGTATATGATCAGAATCATGAATTTAGCATAATTATGCAAGCATTTTAATCCATAGACAGGTCAATGCAAAAATGGACCCACTTGTACTTTTGCACATGGGGAAAGTGAATTAAACACAATGCCATATTTATAAAGCTAATACTAGTAAAGCTTCTATATGACTATCCATTAGATAGATGTAATAATAAATGAAATAAATGAATTAACAATAATTACAGGCAGATCTAACCTAACAGATACTAATTATGATATTAACTAATATGGAGCATATCTTTCCTGGATAGCAAGTACTTTATCATTTTAATAATTTTCAGCAAATTCTGTATCTCTTAAAATAAGGTCAGGACAAAGCTAAGCAAGGAGATACTTAGGGAGCGAGCGATATTATTAAATAAATTATACATGATTAAGAAAGATCAAAGGAAGAGAAATAATAATATTAATAAATCTATAATAATGCTTAAAGGCATTATGATTAAAAATTGAAAGAGATTTAATCTTAATAGTAATAACAGCTTTATTGAAATATATTATTATTATATATATATATACACATATTATTAATAATCGCTTATATTTATGTTATATTTTTAGGTAAAAAATAAGAAGAATTCCAAGAGATAAGTAGAGGATTAAAACATAAATTAATGTTTATATTAAACCATAAGAATTTAAATATTTCTATCATTTTTATTAATTAAAATTAATCTTCCTCATTTAAAAAGATTTTCTAATATCTTTTAGAATTTCTTAAACCTTTTGAGAGTAAATGAGAAAATTAATCCCTTGAATACTATTTTTTAGTTAATTAAAATGCTCTTTGTATGGAATACAAAATTCTTTATAAAACAATTTGTCTTATCGATTTTTTTTATTCAAGTATTTTAAACTTTTTATTCATTTAGATTCTTTAAAAAATTAGAGCAAACTTTATTTTAATAAAAATAAATTTCCATATTATCGAAGCATGAATAAGGGTTGACTAACTCGTTTAATCATTTCTTATAATATTGAGAACTTAGCTCTAATAACTTATTAGAATTAAATACATTTTAATTTTTAAATTTACATAAATAATAAGCACTTCAAGGATGAATAATATTTAAAAAATTCGGTGTGTATGAGTAATTTATGGCCAATACTATTTATTTGAAAGGTGGATTGAAATTGACTTTTATATTATAAATATATGATCCTAAAATGCCACTTTAATTAAAATTTTTCAGTTTTTTCATTCCAACTATTAGGATAATGTTGATATCCATTTCTTAGTTTATTTTCTTTTGAAATATAATAATAACTAAATTCATTATTTTTATCGTCATCCAATAATCCTAGAGAAGTAATTTTTAATCGATTAAATCAGCCTAAAGTGAAATAACGAATTTTGCAAAAATATAGTTCTTATAAAAATAATTGAATAAGTTCAGTGAGTCTTAGATAGAAAAATAAAAATCTTCAAATTTTTGTATTTATAATTAGTATGAGATATATAAATCAGGAAAATAAATTGTCGACTTACATAATTTAATTTAAGATTTATTTACAAATGAAATTTGATGGCTCTGATTAATAAGGTGAGGATTATCTTGATCCTACTGTTAATACCTCTAAACAACAAGAAGGAAATAATTGTTCATAGTAAAGAACTGGTCATTGGGACGACAATGAGCATTCTATATATTTAGAATTTTTATAAAATGTCAGAGGTGCTGACGGGTCATACAAAAAAGGATAACCTTTATTTAAAAAAATGAGTGAGATTATAGGAACAAGATCGCCTAGCTAATGCAGGTATTATATTAAAACTATATCAGATCCCATCATTAAAAATTCAACCCATATAACTAACTTATTAAGAAAAGCAAAAAGAAATTATTCAAAAATAGAATAAAAGTATAAAGTAAACCGATTTTAAGAAGTAAATAAATTATGAGGAAATATTTTGCCTTAATTAGAGAAACAACCGATGAAGAGTGACACTTTTAAACTATATAAATATTATATCATATATTAAAACCTAATTAAAGAAATACATTATTATTATAAATACAACTTTTTTAAACATTTGCTGCAAGATTCAATCAGGATAAATATACTTTACATTATAAATATTTTCGAAGTAATACTTGAACTGCTGATGAGCTCTATAACTTTATTAAGATATTGATGTTAATAGGTTGAGAAATAATTTAATTTACTAGATTTCATCATATTTAAAGGCTAAAAAGAAATAAAAATATAAATGAATACAAACTTTAATCATTACTTGTTGATTAACATAATTTTAGATATGAGAATTAATATGATTGATAAAATAACTGTATTTTGAGCAAATTTAAAAATGTTCAAAATTATTGAACAAATCAAATTAAAGTGTAAAGTTTTACAAAAAGAATTTAGAATATAATCAAATAAAAATGACAATCTTAATTTGATTTAATTATTCTTTGAAAGTCAATTATATTAAAGATTAATGCTAAAAAGTAGATATAATTATTTATCATTAATTAATTACTAATAAAATTTTTTGATCTTCTTAATTTCGATTGTGAAAGTCTTTAACTAACTAGATTATGAGGTTAAACCCTGATGATGTTCTAACCTTTGTTTTGATACATATTATAGTCAAGAATCAATGTAAAACATAAAATGTAATGCATGATAAATATTTATATTACTTTAAGGAAATATTTTCATTTTTAAGATTTTTTATTTTTAAATGTAATTAGTATTCTAACATTTGAGGGTTTAAATATTAGATATGAGTATAATAAAGTATTTTTTATTTGCTGATTATCATTTTAGTCATTATTGATTATATGTAATTAGTTTAAGACAAATAAAATGTTATACTCTTTCAGTTTAATAAAGAGTTTTAAATCATACTTTTAAGTGATTTCTGTTCTATTAATTTACTATAAACTGTAGGTACACACCATTAAATTGTAATTTATATCCTTGAGACAGTAAGTATTTATTATATTAAAATTTTAGTTTGCATGGTAAATAAATAAGAATTATTAGTTAAATTGAAATGTTTCCTCCTTTTTTTAGAAATTTCTACATCATATTACTAATCCATCAATAATGTATCATATTTCTCAGTTGCTGACGATTTTTGACATATAATTATTGAGTTGGTAAATTCGATAATGGGAAAAATTTTGATAAAACTATTTAATGTGTTTTGAGTATGTTTGATTAAACTAATAATAGGGAAAATTGGGGGACATATAATTAATGAACGTCGTTATTAATAATTTTGAAATTATTTAAACTTTTGTTAGATGGATGTTAAAAAAATGCCTTAAAATTTTTAATTGTATCAATAGAATGTTATTAAGTAGCATTTTAAGTGAAAATAAATCATCTTTGTTAATAGTGTATTTTTAAAAATGAACCATTCATAATGAATAGAATATTTTTTATAAATTATGTATTTGTTATTTGTGAATATCATATTAATCAATATTATCTTAATCGATACCTTGTTATCAAACCTGTTTATCTTAAAAAATAAGAACTAATAATGGAGTTCTAAAAGCACTTTAAAAAAATTTTTTTGTTATTAATTTTTTAATGTCGGAAGGGTATTTAAATAAACTAAGGGATTAAGCAATCCAATTTATAGCATAAGGTAAGAAGAATATCGACTGTAGGGAAATCTGAATACTTATCGGGAGCTACTCTTGAAGCAAAATAAGGAGGATATGATAGAATGAAATTAGGATGCCAAGAGTTAATAAAATATGCTAGGCAAGAGACTAGTTAACAACTTTGTTAAATAGCAAGCCAAAAGTTAATTGAGTTTACAGCAGAAATGCAAAATATGAAAGCCTATCTAGACAAGTATAGAGCAAACCTATAAGGTGCGAATGAACTTCCCACTAATATAAAACAATAATAGCCAATAAATCAATAAGATTAATAAAAATTAAAAGTTTCAACCAATTAGAATGATATGAACAAAAGCACAAACTAAAAAGAATAAGATTAAGGAAAATAAAAGTAACTAACTACTTAATGATTAAATTAGATTAATTGAAGGTTAATAAGCTTTGAGAAATAATCTATCTACAGCTATAGTGACTGAGAAACCAAACGTTAGTTGGGATGACGTTGCTGGTTTAGAAAATGCAAAGAATTCATTAAAAGAAGCTATAATTATGCCAATGAGATTTCCTGAACTCTTTTAAGGAGCAAGAAAACCATGGATGGGCATACTATTATATGGGGTATAATATATATATTAATATATCTAAGCCTCCTGGAACAGGTAAAACATTTTTAGCAAAAGCATGTGCAACCGAATGCGAAGGGACATTCTTTTCTGTATCTTCAGCAGATTTAATATCAAAATTTGTAGGAGAATCAGAGAGATTAATTAAAGAGTTATTTAATATGGCAAGAGAATCAAAACCAACAATTATATTTATAGATGAAGTAGATTCTATGACAAGTAATAGAGAAGGTGGAAGTGGAAATGAAGCATCATCTAGAGTGAAGACTTAATTCTTGGTAGAAATGTAAGGAGTTGGCAATAACAATGATTCAGTATTAGTTTTGGGTGCTACGAACTTACCATGGGCTTTAGATCCAGCAATTAGAAGAAGGTAAACTTACTTTATTATTATTTCTAAAGATTCGAAAAAAGAATCTACATTCCTCTTCCTGAATTCTAAGGGAGATTATCATTATTACAGAATAAAATGAAGAATACTCCTAATAATTTAACTCCTGCAGAATTTGAAGATATTGCTAAAATGTTGGATGGATATTCAGGATCTGACATGAATACTTTAATAAGAGATGCCTCATTTGAACCTTTGAGGAAAACAGAGAGGGCAACTCATTTCAAATACACAGATACTCCAGAAGGAATGAAATACATGGCTTGTTCACCTTCTGATCCTTAAGGATAATAGATGAGAATGTATGATATCAAAGGTGGATAACTTTATTTACCATAAATCGAATATGTATCAATTATGTTAATATTTCAGGATGATTTCTTAAGTGTACTTCCAAAGTGTAGACCTTCAGTTTCTTAAGGAGATCTTAAAAAATATGAAGATTGGACTGCTGAATTTGGATAAGAAGGATGATTGAATATCAATAATAATTTCTAATTTGTTGAAATTGATATTTCTTAAAATATTTTATAAATTCTCTGTCCATAAAATAGTAATTAATAAATAAATAATACATAAAATAAAATGCTTTTTATTCTTGACACAATGGTTGGTGCTGATGATTCCACTATTAGTGCTTCCTCATTCTTTGGATTTATGGGAGTCTCAATGGCATTAGTATTAGCAAGTATTAAGATATAAACAATAATTTATTATAGACTTGGGAGCAGGATATGGAACATTTAAGGCAGGAGCTGGAATTGCAGCTATTGGTATTTGGAAACCAGAAATTATCATGAAATCTTTAATACCTGTAGTTATGGCAGGTATTTTGGGTATCTATGGTATGATTGTAGCTGTATTGCTATCCCAGAAAGGTAATAAAATATTGTATAATAAATAAATAGTCAAAGATCCCTTAAATTATACATATTAAGCAGGTTTTGCCCATATGGCATCAGGTTTATGTTGTGGATGTAGTTGTGTTGCAGCAGGATTTGCAATAGGAATTGTTGGAGATGTAGGTGTAAGAGGAAATGCATAATAAGAAAGGTTATTTGTAGGATTGATTTTAATCCTAATTTTTGCAGAAGCATTGGCCTTGTATGGTTTAATTGTGTCATTGATCTTATCACAATCATGAGAATCATTTATATAATTATTAAGAATCAAAAATCATCAGCTCTAAATTTTTCTTGAAAAATTAATATCTCTCTACATTACACTCACTCTTTTTACATATTTTCATTATTAAAAATATGGTCTAATTACAGATTATTTATAAACCTTTTATAGTTTCTATTGCAAAGCTTAAATAAGCTTGTATTGAAATCTCAACTCTTTTTAAGAAATTCAAGAAGCATCTCTTATTAATGTTTAATATAGTAACATCCTTATTAATAAATATGTGACTTTCTAATCAATATAGATTTTTCTTCATTGGTTCTTAAATTTTTTGGATTGGATATTGATAACTTTAATTTTGCTTTATGATAATTTGTATGTTGTTATACAAAATTATAAATTTCTTTACAAAATTTTGTTACAATATGTCATCAAACTAAATCAATATTTTGATATTGAAAAAATTAATATATAAAAATTGTCATTCAAAATATAAATTGTTCTAATTATATTATTCAATTTATTTAACTTTAAGTATATTTAACTACTTATTCTTTAAAAAATAAAAATAACATCGTAAACTCTTTTATATCGAATAATTCTTATAAAGACAAAGAAACTTTCTTTCAAAAAAATTTCAATTAGATGTTAATATTTTATTATATTGATTAATTTTATAAAAAAAAGGATTTAAATACATAAATAAAGACAAAATTATTTCATCGATTTAAACAAAAATATCTTTCTTCATTTTTCAATTTAAAGGCTTTTTGATTTTTTTTTTTATAATATGATTAAAAAATATATTTTAATTTGTTTATGTTCCAACATAGGTGATAGTTTGGTAAAGCTTGTGTATTTAAATCATGAGAGCTTAGATCGAAAATTGGTGGCACTATCATTTTTAAATTAAATATTTACAAGTTTTTTTTAAGTTATTTTTAAATAGTAATTATTTGAAAATTGGAAATTGGTTTTAAAGCTCTCACAATCAATATTTAGAAAGAAAGAATTCACAATATATTACCAGTAAATATAATATGAAGAGTTTTAATTAGATTTTTAGAAATCTAATTGTATTCTTCTTTTTAAAAATGATAAAACCTTAATTATATTAAATTGATAAATGAATATTTATTAAACAAGAAATAAAAAATGAATTTCAATTTAAAAAAATATATCATGTATTTTAGATTAAAAAAATATTAAAATGTTATTATGTTTTTGATTTTTATCGAGAACTCATAAATAAATGTTCAGAGATCATAAGTTGAGAAAAGTTTGACGAATTCAAAAGTTTTCTAATTAGATTTTGGATAAAACTATTTACTTAAAAATAGAATTTTATATAAATACATATACCATTCAATAGTGAATAACAAAAAATGACAGAAATGAAATTCTTGTAAATTAAATTAATCAATAATAATTGAATAAATTTTGTTTTGAGATCTAATGAAAGTGTATATTTTTTGAATACAAATTATATCAAGAAGATTGATAAAATTAATTTTAAAATTATCGTATTTCTAGGATAAAAATTTAACTTATCATTTTTCTATTTCTTTTTTAGATAACTAGATAAAAATTTCATTTAACCTTTTCTTAATCCTTAATAAAAGAAATTTTAAGAAATTAGAGATTAATAATAAAAAGATTAGTTATAAAGACAGAAGAATTAATTATATGATTATTAAAAAAAATGAAAAAATAAAATATGGCTGGTTGTATGAATTATGAAAGTAATTACATGAAAAATTTCCTTTTATATTAAAATTAGATATTTATTTTTTAAATAAAAATGAGCACAGTCACCTAATAGCAATAAAGAGGTTAAAAATAAAAACTCGATCCAGTCGATAATCATTTGCATATCTCTTCTAAGAAAAATGCAAGAGAATTCATATTTATTTCAAAAATATTTTTGAAGAAATTCCAAAATGTGGAATTGCATGCTTTAGGTGAAGCCACTAAAATTAGTGTTAGAGTTGCTGAAAATTTGTAAAGATAAGGTATACTTTTTAATATATTTAAAGGTTTGGTCACAATTACTAAAATTAATTCATTTACAGCTGATATTGAAGGAAGAAAGAGAGTGAAATTGGTTGTCAGTTTACAACTTACCTAAGATGGAAAAACAAGAATCGATTAAGAATTATAAGCTTGAGTGAATAAATGATAGCGCAAAATAGTACACATATATTAAATTTGTTTTATAATTATATTACCGTATTCTGTTCTTGATTTATTGTTATTATTGACCTAATTAAATAATATTAAAATGGATAGAAATTATAACAGTTCCAATTTAGAATGAAAGGATTAGAGAAACCATAAATTTTGATTTCGTAAAATTTAATTGATAACAACTATGTTCTTCGTAAAATAATTAATGATCAAACCAAAAGTGTAATAAATTATAAATAAAACTAAATTATTGAGACTTTGAGTTTATCAAAAATCATTTAATTGAATTCATTCCAGCTATTAGAAGACTTCTTTTTTCTTTTTGTTTTGCATAAGAACCCTGATGTAAAATTTCTGATTTTAACATTGGTCTGTCTTATTGTAAATCAAGGGATTAGGATTTAGAATAGGATGGTCTTGGGATATTTGGTAAAACAGTTTATTTTGGTTAATCTCCTTCTGTATTTTAGACTCCAATGCCAAATTCTAATAATTTAAAATAGTATTACACAATACACTTTTGGGTATTGCAATCAATTCATAATCATTTAAATTAACTGATCCAGTTTTCGAGAGTGGAAATGAATAAATTTCTTTGTCAGGAACAAATTGTGATCTATACATGTTTGACATATTTGTGCTGGGTTTTAATGGAGAAGCATGTGATAATTTCCTATTTTTGTTAAATGTGTTAATGTTAGTAATGATCTATGGATCTTTGCTTGTAGGAGTGACATCATTTGATTTTTAAGAATTTTTTTCGATATCTGAATAATTATAAGCAAACTAATTAGAAATGTAGGAACTAAAAGTGTATGAGGCAGGCATTTTTTCAATTGGAGTACCATTTGATTTTATAATACCTGTAACACCTTCACGTTTATTCATTGTAGAAGTTCTTCCTTTGAAACGCGTTAAAAAATCCACTTTCATAATTATGATTTAATAAAATATTTAGTATATATATCATAGAATTATAAATTAATTATAATGAGATGATTATATAAGAATTAGAAATAGATGTACATCAATAAATCAATTTTAATTAAACATTTATGAACTTAATTCTAATATATAATTATTGAACGAAGTTATGATGATTATAATTCAGAAATAAATACAAAAAATTAAGGATAACAAATTTTAAATTAAATTATTTGTATCCTAATCATAATTTTCTGATTCATATTACAAAAATAATTGAATAATAATAAGTGTCTCTTAATCTTATCAAAATTGTTTTAATTATACTAAGCTTTTTAAACTTTAATTACTAAAGGTATTAATTAAACTAAAGGAACATTAAATATAAAGTTTGTTACAATAAGATTACTCAATTAGGAAAGTTTAAATTACAGCATCAGTGAAATTACATAATTTTATCCAGTCATAGAAGATTAAACAAAAAGAAACAAATCCATGAATTTTTGATATTTTAGTCTAAGGATAATCTAAGCATATAATGAAGATTTGATATGATGAATATTAGAAGACAGACTTTCCCTAAGTAATTGTATGTTTTATTGGTATTATCTCGCTTTATATTTTATTTAGAACATTATTATAAATAAGAATTTCTAATTATAAGATTATCACATAAATTGTTGAACCATATTTATTTTCATATTGCTTAAATATTTTATATCGAACTTAGAATATGAATCTAAAAAGCAATTATTTGCTTTTTAAAAAAACTTAAGGAAAATTCTAATAGATGAAAATTTATAATACATACGAAAAATTCATAATATTTAATTAAATATTCACTATCTTTAACTAAAAGATCTGAGTACAATGTCTTTATATTGATGTAATAGCATTTTTGGGGGAGATTTTTTTTTAGGAATAGGATATATATATTAAGGTAAATAGGCATACTTGGTAATTGGTTATTCTTCACTATTATTTTAAATTTGTATTTTATAAATGAATTCTTCAAATTATTTTTTAGGAGACATATCTTACTTGAACTTAATTTTACTGGTTTAAAATTATAAGGCATTTGATTATTAAATAGGATACAAGGTTTTTTGCTAGTTTTATTAATTTGAATATTAAATTTCTTATTTTATATTATTTTATGATTTAGGAGAGTTTTTATCAGTAGTGGATAAATTTTTATGGCTATCAAGTTATTCAAAATATGAGAAGTGATGTTATGTTTGTTCAGTTAGATTATTATTTGAATTCTCATTTTTTTATGTGAAATTTATTAAAAAATGTTTTGGATATGGACTTGGATACAGAATTTTCTTAAAAGACTTTAATATTTTTGATGGACGAAATGAAGGGTATTTTTACAAATCTTCATTTAAAAAAATTTAATTATCAATTTATTATGGTTTCCTAATTTCTCTTTTTTTATGTAATTCAATTTAATCCATTTTATATTTTGGCACCAACCTAAAAATATCTATTTTATCTTCAGTATTTAATGCTTTTTAGGCAAATGAAGTTATAGATTCAATTGTTGGTCTTAGATCAGGATCATAGCATAACATAATTTTTAATAAATTATTCATATTCAAACTATATTATGGATGGTACGTAAATTTCAAGCCTTTTAATATTTATTTATGCAACATATTAATGTTATTAGCCTTAAAAGGAGCTTCTTTATACATAAGCTAATAAATCATAAAGCCAATCATCCATATATCTGATTTACAATCATATATATCTTATTTAACGAATTCTGGTGCCAACAAATAAATATCCTAATAATCTTCCTAATGTAAATAATATAAAATATTCATTTCTCCTAAAACTAAATGGTTATCTAAGCAAAATATATTTGATAACAATATTTTTGCATGAGCTCTTTTAGGATGAAATAAACTAAGTGCTGAGCATAACTAAATTAATTTAAATAATTACTTAAATAAGAATCATCAATATTTCTTTTTCTTCTAAAGGAAATTGATATTTTTATTCTATATAATCGCTAATAATTCTTGAAAATATAAATTTATATTACCCTAAATAGGTATAGTAAATATCATGAGAGGCTTCATAACATTTTACAATGTGAAGATTGTTCTTACTAGAAATTTTATTTATTATTTATATTATTGATGTAACCTTTTCCTAAGTAATTCCTTCTAAATTAAATAACCTTAAAATATAATTTTTATTTTCCCTTCTCAAAATTATGGTTTTCTTATATACATTCTATCTTAATATTTCGCTAACAATAAATTAAGGAAAGAGAGATTCAATATTCTTCTTTAATAATTAAATCGTTTTTATACTAAATTAATTTTACTTATTATAATCAAATGGAATTCAAGAATTTTCTTCTTAGAAGTAGGAATCCTTATAAAATATGTTAAATTCAAGCCATGTAATAAATGATAAGAAATCAATGATTAGGATATCAATAAATTGATTTATTTCTAAAATAATCAAAAATACATAGTTTTTTTTAATAATTCTCATTATTACAATTAAATATCTAACAAAAATTTCAAATCAATTATTAATAAATATTTTTTATCTTTGTATGTAATTATTCATCCTTTTATTAAATTTAATCTTGCTTTTACAACAATCTTTTAGTATGAATTTATCAACAATCATAATAAATCAATCTAGCCTATCTAAATCAATATAATTATTTAAAACTTAGAGGATAAGTATTTTATAGAAATATTTAGATTTGTTAAATTAAGTTAACTATGAAATAGCAAATATTAGACTTTATATTAAATTCCATTATTAAGTATACTTTATTTTAATAAAATTCAAATCCAACTAAAATGAAAAATGGATGATAGATATTGAATATTTTAAAAATGAATTTTTTAATTATCTTTTGAATAAAGCTAAAAGAATTTATAAGAATTTACTAAAGATGATTGAAAATTAAAAATAGATGATCCTAATTACTGTTTTAAAAAGATATGACTGAATAAAGGTAAAAACTTTACAAAAAGAAAAGATACACAACTGTTTAAAAAGGCAAAAGTATAAAAAATCCTAAAAAAGAGATTACTTTAGGTTTTGAAAAATATTTGCTTGTATAAGGTTAGACCTACAAAAATTTGATGAAGGAAGTATACAAAAGATATGCATTGAAAACTTTAAGCTAAAAACAAAGCTTGATGTTAGAATCAGTTAGAATAACAAAATTAATCCTAATAAATTATTTTACTGATTATATCAAAAATATTAAAATAATAAGTTTAGTTAATAAAAGAATTAAGTTAAATATTTGAAGATTCAAAGTTAATTTATTTATATATAGAGTCTTTCAGCGATATCGTATAGAAATATAAGAAATTTAATGAATTTTGATTAAATTATGATGTTTGAAATTTAAATGAATAATTTGTTTACATTATAAGAATAAAATATATTTCATTATAAAATGATGTCTTTAGATATTTAAAGTGATTATTTAGATTATGCTTCTGTTTTAGATGATAAGTACTATATTATTGATACGATTGGTGTTGGCAGATATGCAAAGTAATTCTACAATATTAATTATTATAGAGTAAAGTTAGCGATCGATGTATAATATAAGTAAAAGTACGCAATAAAAATAATGAAGATCGATCCAACAACAAATTAAAATAAATTATAGCAATTTATTAATGAGGTATCTCAATTAGCTGAGTTTGAACATAATAATATAATAAAGATTATTTAAGTATTTGACATCTCAAATAATAGTGCAGCATAAATGGAAAATACAGAAAAGTGGATGGGAGATTGTGCTAAGTTTCTTATTTTGTAATGGAATTGGCTGAATAAGGAGAATTATTTGAATTACTTGAATAAACTCATTAATTCTCTGAGAAATTTTCAAGGGGAATATTTACCTAATTGATAAAGGGTAGTTAATTTAACAAAAATTAGTATAGGCATAGAATATTTACATGAAAGAGGAGTAGTTCATCGAGATATAAAATCAGAAAACATTTTGTTTAGTTAAGGGATATTAAAGATAGCTGATTTCGGATTTAGTGCTAAATCTTTAGATGAAACTGGAGCCAAAGTTTAAATAGAAGTGCAGTAATATTTAGGATCTCCAGAATATAATCCACCAGAACTTTCAAATACAAGTAAACAATATGTTTATAAAATGAAGTTGGAAAATAAAAACATTATTCTCCTGAATCTGCAGATATATTTGCCTGTGGTGTTATTTTATTTAGTATGACAATGAGATCTGCTCCTTTTAAATCTTCTAAAAATACGGATCCTTATTATTCTTTATTAAAATAGGATAAGTAAAAATATTGGCAAGTGTTCTAAGAATTGAATGATAATGTATCTCTTCAATTCAAAGATCTTATTGAAAAGGTTTTGGAAGAAAATCCACAGAAGAGAATTTCTTTAGAATAAATTAAAACTCATCCATGGATGTAAGGCTAGATATCTAATTTGACTGATTTTAAGACGGAGATTATGAACAGATATGAAATTGTATAAAATAAAATTAAGGCTAAAATAACTTTTAGAAGACAATAAAAGTTTAGTAATAGGAAATATTAAAAAAGAATAGAAATTTCAATCCCTAAACAAATTCAACCAAAATATATATAAGAAAGTCTTGTTGTTATAGATGATGTAAAATTAGTAATTTATATTAGATAAACGTAAAATTATAGAAGAGATTATAAATAGAAGCAAATCAAGATTAAATTAGTCAATAAGCTCAGCCAACTACAGAATTTAAAATTATAGAAATATCATAGAAAACTAAATTTAAAAGATAATTAGAAGGTTCTAAAAAATCTAGTCCAGCTACTCCTCCTAATGATTCTGATAATTGAAATTATTTAGTTAATTAAAAAAATCTTATAAATTTTGTATTTTATTTAACATCTTTATTTAAGATATAAATTATGTATAATGTTTATTCATTTAAATTACATATTTAAAATAATAAATTAATTAAAAATTTAATAATATTACTTTTTTAGTATTTTATAGCTTCCTTTTTAAGTTTTAAATTCATTTTCATTGAAAAATTAGCAATTAGCTTTAGTTTTCAAATTAAGGAGTGATTTTAATATTATAAAATAAAATAATCATTTTATTAAAGAACTTTATACAAAAATATATAATGAATAAAATACTATTAATTTCACAAATCAGATTTAACTTTGAATATGCTTCCATAATTACTTTATTCACTTAACCATTAAGTTAAACTCTCTTCTGTTTTTTGGAGATGTAATGTAAATGGATGCTCTTTTCCAGCTGCGTATAATTTAACATGAGGATATGAATCTATATGAAGATCATCAATTTCATTATTTTCAATATCACATCTTGCAAATATGACTTTTCCTTCAATAGCTTATTTATGCTAAATTGAATAGATTATTAAAATTACTTTTTTAAATACTTCATTATAGTCTGGTCTAAAATCTTTACATGGTTAACACTTTTTAGCAGTATATGTAACAACAACATCTACACCTTTTTCATTTTATTCTTTAATAAATGGATAATATGTAGATCTAGTCAATTTATATATTCCTGCTCCATCATACAAATTTTATAACACACCTTCATCTCTATAAAAGGGTTTTATTAATCCTGATTGAATTTATTCGTAAAATTAAACTGGATCTAATGGTCCATTTTTATATTTATAGAATCTGTTATCATCAATAGGTTTCATTGCTATCAATTATGGCAATTAAGTTGTATTAACATTTATTTCATAGACTCTTTCTAATCTTTCTTAGCAATCTCCATCTACATCAAGAACCCCAAGAATAGCTTTATTTAATAATGTGTATCTTGCATCTTGGATTTATTGAACATATTATTCATGTTCAGGATCTGATTAAATTAAAAATTAAATATACTTGTTTTGTTGTATAATAACACAACTGAAGGTAATAGATCTGATCTTCTGGATAACTTCTAAAATTTAGTATCATCAACATAAACGAATCCTTTTTTAAAGGCATAAATCTTTAAAAATTGAAGAATTTCATCAGTATTTTTAACATCTCCTTTGAATTTATATAAATAAGTTTAATATTTTTTGGTTTTTTCTTCACTTATATCTTCAAGATCTTCTAATTTACTATAAATTACTAAGCCACTTTCTTCTTTTTTCAATCCTAGATGTTAATATAGATCTGGATTAAAAATGTGACAAAATACGTACTAAATAGATAAATGATATGTACTTACCCCTTATGGTAATTATTTGGCAGCTTAGATAAACGCCTTCAAAGGTGATACTCTATATTCTGGAGTGGCTAAGAAAGCAATCAACTAGAAACTATTAATTTTATTGACGAATTGATCCCATTTCTGAAGAAGTGATGATGGATAAAATTCATCTTAAAACATTAGATTTAATGTATACTTAATTCTGGAGAATCTCTGTAGGTCTTTTTAAACCAATTCAAAAAAGCTTGAGCATTGTAGGCTCCAGAGTATTTTATTTTTTAAGTTTCAGCATAAAATAAAAAGATAGATGGAGTGACTTAAATTTATGTTTTTTCCATCAATTTTTTTTCTTCCAAAGAATTAACTAATCCAAAGTTAATATTTGAAGGGTATGTGCCTGTTTTTTAAAGGCTGTGTGATCCTGTGGCAATAGCAATATAATCATCCAAAAACTTTTTGGATTATTTGTCATCTCCATAATAGAAAACAATTAAAGGCTAGTATTCTTTCTTTGCCATAGTATAATTCTTGTAGCCAAGATAGACTAATTCAGTTTAACCTAATGAGAATAACAATGTGAATATCAAGAGCATTTTCTAGATAATATAAATATAACACGTAAGTAATATATATCTCAATTCCTTAATTTATTATAGGCTTGCATTTCGTTTTCAATAAATACAGTTTTATATTTGCTTTGTTATCCTTTGACTATTTTTATTGAACTCTAATCAATAGATAATTTTTCGCTAAGCATTCTTATGACATCTTAATTTGCTTCATTATCAATAGGTTAGGCTTTGGTCTTTACAACAATGAATTCTTCTTAAAATTCAAGCATTTCTAACTTAGATTTTGGCTTAACAAATAGTTATAAATAAAATCCTTTTGGTTTTCCACTTAAGAATTATTGTGTTACTTTAATAATATTCATTTTATGGCTAATATTATAGTGTTCGGAGATAAATTATCTAATGCTTTATTTTCAAAGTGTCTTTATTATGGAGCCTTTAATAAAAGGTTTTATCCAAAGGTAGATTAAATGAAATTGACTGCAGTAGACAAGAGAATCAGAATTTTGGCAGCAAATTAAGTAGGATTGGAATAGAGTTTGTTTATATTATTACCATAAAGTTCAAAGATGATTCCTTCTGAATACAAAGTGATAATCAATCCTAAGATTCTTAAAATTTCAAATGAAATCATAGAGAGTCTTGAAGAATCAATCAGTTTTCCATTTTTTAAAGCAAAAGTCACAAGATATAAAACAATTTTTGTTTCTTATGATGATAAGAAAGGTAAAACAGTTTAGGAAGAATTGAAGTATACAAAATAGTTAATTATAGAGGCATGGAATCAATCTGGTATCAATAAGCTATTGATTAAGTAATGGGTATACCATGCATTAGTTGGGTTGCATCATAGGGAAGAGTTGAGTTGAAACCTGAATATTAAAGGTTAGCTGAATAAAATCCTGAATTTCTTAAAGCTTTTAAAGAATATGTTGAAATAGGATAATAGTAGAAATATGAAGAAAGAAATCTTTACAGAGTTAATCCTCAGGATGAAAGAGAAGATTATGCATTACAAGGACCAAGTCATAAACCAGATAATTATGAACTCTATGTACAATTGTTGAGAAAGATGGAGAATGAACTCTTTTATACTTTTTGATGTTATATAAAATTCAGATTATAAGTCTAAAATCAACTAAATCAAGTAATTTTAATTTCTCTCTATTATAAATCCTTACATCATCTTTTTTACTTAATTCAATAAGATATTATTATAAAAATTTTAATTCTTCATCTTTGGGATCTTAAGTCCATTCTAATATAGGAATTCCATTTTCTAATTATAATCCAAAAGAATGAGGCAAATTATCTATTATTACAATATCCTTAAGATCTCTATTTGTTATTATTCTTAAGTCTTTGATAAAGAATCCATTTTTGGTCTCAAAACAGTTATTTCGACATAATATATCTGTTATATATTATCGTTTTGGATCTAAATGATTGATTATTGCTTCTGCATACATTTCAGAAGAAGCTGTAAATAGATAAATTGTATAGTAATTTGACATCTCTTTAAGGAATTCTTTACAATATGGTCTTACATTAAATGTTAACTAATATTTATGAAATAGAATATATACATCTATATGTTCATTATTATCTTGAATTGTTAATGTAATATGTGGATAATCTCTTTGAGTACAACTATGAATTAATGTCTCATCTAAATCTAAAACTAAAATTTTTTATTTTCTTTTATTTGATTCTCTTAATCTAACTACTCTGCTTTTCAAAAATTTTTCAGAAGGACCTTTTAACGAATTACAAGCATAGACCAAACCACTTTAAACTATTTATAAGAATCTCATAAAATTATTCATATTAACATGTCTACCATAAATAAGATGTTTAAATGGATGATCTTTTAAGCTAAAGTGTTTGTTCGAAATAACTTATTTTGAAGAGTTAGATTTAGAAATAGGGGGATGTAAAGGACCTAATTAAGGCGTTAAAGATTTTTATTAATATTGCTTCTCTTAATCTTCATTTCCATTTGCGAAAGTTGTCTTACTACGCGATGTAAAATCAACTGTTTCTTCTTTTCTTTTTTCCTCTTCAGAATCAAACTATATATCAGAATCTTTTTCAATGTGATGATCCTTCTATTTGAACTTAGATAGCTTGTTTTACCCTTTTGGAGATGTTGGAGTATGTCTTAATTTTGGAGTATTGTCAGAGTCGTCAGTTTAGAAAGGATGAATATCACCTTTAGAAAATTTAGAAGGTTTTGCTATTTATGGATGCTTTGGAGTTATGTCTGCTTCATCCTCCGAATAATAAGATCTTCTATTATCAGTTTCATTCTTGGGACAAAATTTGGACATAGAGTTAGGTTAGTTATCCATTTATAATATATTTATATATGAAAATGTAAAAATAAATTACAAATAACCATTCTTCAAATTAAATATCTTTTTTCCTATTTTTTAATATATCCAAAATTTTAAAGAAATTTGCATAATAATTCGAATCTTTAAATATTTTCATACTATTTTGTTTACGTAAAAATATATACTTATTTTATCATAACAGTCTCAAAGCAACAAAAAATATTAAAAAAAGGTAAATATATTAATCACTTTAAATAAAAATAATCTTGTTATAATGTATTTCTTATATCATAAGTAAATTTTCATAGTTAATAAATAAGCTTTATAAAATAAGGCGATAAATGTAGTAAATAAATTTGATTAATTAATTAACCAATAAATTATTAAAAAATGAAGTAAATCATGACTTCTACATTTAATTAAAGTAAACATGATATTTCAAGGATATGTCAATATTTATGATATCAATTATAAAAATGAATTCTAATCATTAAATTTTTAAATTATTTTTTTTTTAATATTAACAAAAACAAAGTTTTTAATTAATTATTATCTAAAGATGTTTGCCATTCTTTGTATAAATTAAAAAGTTAATTATAAAAGAGAATAATTATGTGAAAATATTATGATAAAATTATTATTAATAAATAAATAATACTTTCCATATTAAAATTTTATTTAATAAATTTCATATAACCAACTGACTAAATAATTTTTACAATTCATCTACTTCTTCTTCATCTTCATCATCACTATCAAAGGCTCCAAGAACTTTATCCTTATTAGCAAATAATTCCTTAAACTTTAACTTAGTTGCTTTTTTGAATTCATTTCCTTTTAATTCCAATTTCTAAGTTTAAAATTAAATAATACTGTAACATTTTCAACTTATTTTGCAATAATCTCATATAATTCATTTCCTTAAGCATCATTTAATTCTGCATAATTGTATCCTAATTTTTCGATTTTTAATAATTTGGTTAATGCTTCTAAAATTTATTTATTCTATTTTCCTTAAATGTTACAGTCAGATATATTAATAGCTGTTAAATTAACACAATTCGTTATCAGATCACTTAATACTTAAGTTGTTGCTTCATGTACAAAATTATCTCTGATATCAATAGTAGTTAATTCAGTGCAGTTTTTATTTAATGATGCTAACAGCTCCATCATACCTTTTTATTTGATTCCATTTTGATATATATGTAATTCTTTTAATTTTTTACATGTTTAGAATGCTTTTGATATTTCAATTGCTCCATCACATTCTGCTCTATTTCTAGCAATAGCTAATATTTATAAGTTGTGTTCTCCTTCTTACAATCCTTCGGAGACTTAAGCTACTCCTCTTATTCCTAAACCGCAATTATTCAGGAAGAGTTTTTATAATTGATGAGCTTATTTAAGAAAAGGTTTCAATGCTTCAGCTCCAAAAGGATTTACTGCATTGTTAGATAGATCAAGACTTAGGATATTCAATCCTATAAGACTATTTCCTAAAAGCTAAATGTTTAGATAATATTATACTCCTAATGATTATGGGATTTCGTCTTTTCCTTTGCCAACAAATATATCATTTCCATTGATTTTCTAATTTATTGATTTAAAATACTTGTAAATTTTTTGCGGTTGTAATGTATTCTGAGAATTGATTGAAAAATTATTTAGAGTAACTATTACCTTTTAAAACAATGATTTCACATTTTTCAGCATTATCTTTGAATTCTTATTATTATTCTTCAGTTAGGGCATCTATATTTTATTTCTTTGATTCGATTGTGAATGTGTAGGTTTGCTCCATTTTTAAATTATTTAAAAATTTTAAATTTCATGAATTAAATCTATGAATTTCATAAATTTTATTGAGATGATTAAAGTTAATAGTCTATATATAATAAATTATCAAATTTATATTAATGTCAGATCAATAACAAGTTTTTAAATATATGCTGATAGGATCAAACATGGTTGGAAAATCAGCCTTTTTGGCTAGATATTGTGAAAATAAATTCATTTAAAATTACGAAGAAAGTAAAGGAGTTGACTTTAAATCAAAAATCTTTGATAATGGGAATTATAAGCTTTGTTTATTTGATACAGTAATTATATTAGTAAATTGATATTTATAGCCTGGAAGTATTAATTTGAGATATGCCTCATATGGATTTTATAAAGGTGCTTATGGTTTTATTTTAATGTTTGATCTTACAAAGTAAAAGTGTTATTTATAAATTATTAGATCATAAACTTTAAAAGACCTAAGAAATGATTTGACTAAAATTTCGACATCTACTTCTAAATGTATAACATGATTTGAGATTTTAGTTTCATAGCTAATTTTAGTAGGAAACAAATCAGATTTGGAAGATAATCCTGATTTAAGAGAAACCCAAATTGAAGCTTAGAATATGGCAAATGAATTACATATTCCATATTTTGAGATATCGTGTTTGACTGGTTAAAATGTCGATTTGGTCATTGAAGATTTAACCAAAAGAGTATAGATTTAGATAGATAATGGAAATTTAGGTAATAGAGCAGATACTTAATAATAAAATCACTAAAAAGATGAAAATATTAAACATGAAAGTGGATGTGGTTGCAATATTTTTTGAATTTAATGGATATTTTATTTTATTTATTAATCATTGCCATAAATTTTCATGTTTTGGACTTCCAATACGATGCTTATATTCAACTAAGAATTCATCCAAAGTTCTTGATTAAGCAGTTGATGAGTAAAGTGCATATAATTTGTAGTGGAAGAAATCAGTCAACAATAAAAATGGGATCACTCCTCTATAGATGCTGAATGGAGTTTTTTAGGCAAAGAGATTGGCAGCTATTCTTCCCTTTTATGGAGTTTCTTAAAAACTTAAATCAGTGCTTGCCAATTATAATCTTGTTTTAATGGTTAAAAATCCATAGCCAAGTGCAAGTAATGGAATAGATACTAACTATTATTGTGAAATATTATTTACTTATTATAGATAATCCTATTCATAAACATTTCGAAGATGATAAATTAGTGTTCCATTGAAAGCCAACTTAAATACTATTCCTCTATAAAAATGACTGAATCCATTTCTAGCATATACCTGTATATAATTATTATTTACTTATTCAATAACATCAAATGCTCCTTTATATCTACCTTAGACATCAGAATAAATTATTGTTTTTATGGTATCAATAGGATATGTAATTAATTCAAAAAGAGAGGAATAAAGATAATGAGAAATGTATCCATTACCTCTACTGTATACTAGTGGATGAGCCCATACTGTTAAGAATTGAGCAGCATTCAATAAGGCTCCTCTAAAATATCCCTTAAATAATCCTTAATTGAAAATCTATTGCAAACATGCTCTAATGATATATTTAATGTGAATTTACGTATTTGAATCTCCAAAAGTAAATCTTGTCTTTAAACCACCATAAGCTTGTCTTAATGTAAGTAACCTTTCAACACCAGCAAGCAAAGTTAAACGATACAAGTTATCAGTTAAGACTTCCCATGTTTTTGGCTCTTCATTGAATTATCTCTCAAATTTAGCTCTTGGACCTAAAAATCTATGAGAATAATTAAAATAATTACTTTTATTGTTCTACTCTAACTGTCTTTGCTAACCAATCATGTCCAGGGCCACCTCCAACAAAGTATTCAAGATCTACTAATTGAGGGTCTCTTAAGATTTTGTCTACGAATGTCCAATTTGGACTGTACAATAAACCACTCAACATTTCAATATCTAAATTATTTATATTAATGAGCAAATAATTCCTTAAAACAAATAAATTAAATTTAGATAAATCTGATCTTCATCTAAATATAAAATTGTGGATAATCTTCATAATAATGCTACTCTTCAAATATATATTAAAAAAGAAAATCATTGTAAAATTAACTCTGTGATTATAAGACTATTTAGAAAATTATAATTGATTGAAATTCTAATTAGAAACAACAATATAAAAAAAATAGAATTAAAATAATATAATGCTTAAAATAAAAGTTAATAAAGATGAATCTTTAATAACCTAGAATTAGTATTTTATTTAATAAAATGAAAAATGATGCCAGATTGAAAATTGATTATAAGTTCAATTAGATATAAACATTTAAAGATTTGGGTTTATTAAATACTTGATGATATATTGATAATAGTAATTATTAATTAAAATATATGGTAACTCAAATATATAAATAGAATTGCACACATTTTAATTAATAAAGAGAATATATTTTATTTTAAGAGAGAAGGTGTAGACTTAAAATGATTATTATTTAAAAATAAAAAGAAAATAGAAATGATTTTACTAAAATTTAATAGACAGCCAATATTAATGTAGTAAGAAAGAATATAGAATAATTTCAATTTAAATGAGAAATAGGAAGAAATAAAGAAATTTAAAATAAAAAAATAATAAAATGAGAAAAAACATGATGAAGATTTGGAAATAATAAGACAATAATCTAAACAAAGAACTCAAAGTTAATAATGATTTTATCCTATAATTTATTTTTATTAATAATTTTGATTTATGTCCAACAGAAATAAGAAGTCCAAAAGTCCGTAGGTGCAATAACCTAAAAGTTTTGACAAAGATTTAATGAAATATTTGATATTTTAGAAAATTGTTAAACCATAAGTGCCAGCTGAATTGATTACTAAAACATAACCAGATGAAGATTCTGAAGTTGAAGATTTTAAACTAGAAATAGAAATGAAGTAATTGATAAGTATTAAAATTTCAAGGTTTAAAAATTGCAAAACTAACCACACTTTTAAATTCCCTAAAGAGAACTACGAATCTTCTTCGGATACATCTTTATAATCCTTAAAAGATGTAACATCCTATAACTTAAATTGTGATAATTTGGATCGGTTGACTGATGCAACCTAACCTCACTTTATGAAAGCTTTGAATGAGAGATTAATGAAATTAACAGATCTTATTGTTGATGAATCTAACACTAAAACTAAATAATTTAATTATGCTCCTAATTTAAAGTCTTCAAGGTTTAAGATTATTGATAATTTAGAATGTAGAAATTACGTGGAACCAATATATCAAATACATCTATTACAAAGCCTACAGAATTATCATTGAATGCAGCTAGTCAAAGTTAAGGTAGAGAGAGTGTGATAACAAAACCGCCATCAAATTTAGGTTTCAGGGCTACCCCTACATTATCATCAGAAAAGAAAAATAAATCAAAGTAAATTCAATAAATCTTGAAAATTACTTAATAAAAATACATGAATAATTAAAAGTAATCTAATTGTAGATTTATAGCATAGGTGGAACTTTTTATAAAAAAACTCCTTAAGTCAACAACAATTATATAAATATTAATTCAAATATTAATAATAGTATAGTAGTTAATGGAAGAAAAAACTTTTAGGAAATTCGAATAAAAACTGAACAAGATGAACCTGAAATAAGTTTATAACAATACTAAGTTTTACCTAATTCTAGGTATTCATTGTTATTAAAATCTTAGACCTAAAATGAGAGAATCTACAATTAAAGGTAAAAAATTAGATATTTCTATTGGTTACAAGAATTTGACTTTAGATAGCCAATATCTAGAAAATTATAGTCGTAATGCTAAAAGTTAAAATAAGAATTATAAGGTTTGATTTTTAATATAATTATTATATATATTTTATTCGTTTTTAAAGACTGCCAATGATATTGAATGAGATTTCAAGAGATGATGAACAACAATCATTTATTAGCATAACTGATAAAGATCAAACACTTCAAACACAAACTAATTTGAAATAACAAATCAAGATGTTGCCTCCAATATATTTATCAATGTCACTGATAGTTTTATCTGCAGCTATTTTAAGTCAATTTTAATATGCAAGGGCTTAAATATTTCCTTTGTTTTTAGAGTTGCCTTTTTAAAAGAATTAATTATTTACTGTATTATATTTAATAAATTATATTTTATAGATTGGAAATGCTTTAATAAGTTTGATGGGAATTATTATATATTATTTGGTATATCAAGCAAATCAAACTAAACCTATAAGAAAACGTTACTCGACTAGATCGATTCCACATAAAGTCTTTTCATTTTAGATATTTTTAAGTGGAGCCTTGTCGCATTTAGCATTTTTAGCTTTTGCTTTACTTCCAATTGAATACAAAAATCAATCCAATTTTCTATGTATTAGAAATACTCTATTTCATTATAATTTTAGATACTGAAGACAGAATTTTATTAACATTTTCGTTTATAATGAATTTCCTTTTTACAAGCTATTACATGTGTTATAAGTAGGGTTCTTAAACATCAAAACTTAGAAATCAATTATAAGCATTTTCATTGAGTTAATAAATAAAAGCAGCCTTATTTACAGTGATTTGCTTTTTATTTACTGCATGTATTTTGATATAGATATTAAACAATTTTAGTTATATCAGTGAATTTTATAAGTATTTTTATGGGAATGCCAATGGCTCAAGGAGAACCAAGTTTGAACGATGGTCTAAGTGCATCAGAAGATTTTATAGCGAATATGGTTAGCGAAATATATTCGACATTATCTTATAGTTTATATTTGATGAATTCATTTTTTATAGGAATGTTTTATTCTGACTTGAAGAAAGTAATATTAATATATTAGTAGTAGATAAATTTAATAATGAGTGTTGATTAAGAAATGATGGTTAACAGGAATGAAAAATCAAAGTGATTAAAATAAATAAATAATTGTATATCACATTTAGAATTGCATATAAAAACGGATATATAATAAAATAAATGAAAGCATTTATCACATTGTCTCTTTTGTATTTGACATTAGCCAAGTATATACAACTTATGATCATTTTAGCTAAGGAATTCTGTCAGTAACTGGAGAATCTGTACATGCATTCCAATCTGTTATTGTGGGTTTATCAGAAGTAGCATCAAAAGACTTCAATTTCCAATAGCTATTCGTAGCTCTTGATGAATTGGCTGAATCTTTCAAAGCAAGAAAGAATGAAGAAAATGCATTCTATGAATAAGAATATCAATAATATCAAGCAGATGTTCAATACTATTAAAATCAAATAACAGACTTCAAAAACAAGGTAATTTTGGAATACTATAAATTCAGATTGCTCAATTAGAAGTTGACGTTAAGGATTTAACAGATGAAAGAAGCAGATTATAATAATTTTTGGCTGAAGCTAAATAAGATCTTTATGATGCAACTAAATTATTTAATGCTAAAGAAGCTTAAATAAACTCTGACAAATCATCTTTCACTAGATAATTTAATGAATATGCTGACACTATTGCAGTTTTAGATTAAGCTATTGCATTATTGAACGAAGTTAAAGACGAAACCTCACTTTTGTAGAAAGCTGATAATATCAAAGATATTTCTTAAAAGATGCATAATCAGTACATAATATTTCTAATTTTAGTCTTAAATAGTTGTCATCAAAAAGAGTATTTTATCAACCATTAGTAAAGGCTTTGACATAAATTGCTTAAAATAATTATGTTGATCAAGAAAACTTAAATAAAGTCATTAATTATATGAACTAATTAAGATAATCTTTGATAGATGGATAAACATCATTATAAAATTAATATGACTCATAATCAAAATTACAATAAGATATTTTATCAGAAATCCAAGCAAAAATTACAGGAATTAGAGATGTTTTGATCCCTTTGTTATTGGCTGAAATTGAAACTAAAGATGGAGAAATCAAAGCACTTAATGCAATATTGAATGATGCAAGACTTAATTTAGCTGAAGCTGAAGATAATCTTTCAGCAACTTAAAATAGATGGATTGAAAGGTATATATTTTTTAGTTATTTAAGAACTGCATCACATAATACCTTAATTTAATAATACGATAATGAATTATTAGCCATTAAGGATGCTGAAAATGCTTTAAAAAAGGGAGGTATATTTAGATAATGATATAAACACCAATAATTCCCTTCAAAATATAATATATTTATTATTAAATTTCGTTAAAATTTCAATGTTATATTCCATTAGGGAAACTGATGCAGAAGCAAATTTATCTTCGGATTCATATACTTCAAAGAAATCTTTTAATTATGATGCTTTTCTTTAAAAAAAATCTTATAGTCGATCATTGCCTAGACAATAGCAAAATTTGGATGAGGAAATATAAAAATTAAAAGATGTTATTGTGCAATAAAGAAAGGTTGAACAATTACTTCTCAATTAAGTTAAAGATCTAAAAACTGAACTTGAAGAATAATTTAAAAATTCGAATAGGAATTAAAAATATATTGATGAATTGAATAAGGAACTATAACAAATGTCTGATAAATTGCACAATGAAATAATGCATAATGGTTAGTTATAAAAGATAAACATCGAATTGAAAAAAACCATTCTGAAATTAGAATAAGAAGTAATCACAACAAATAAATTAAATTAAGATATATCAGAGGAATTGCAAATTTTAAAGTACTATTATATTAAGGAAGATCTAAATATTCCCATGAACATAAATTTATAGAATCTCTTTTGCATATGGTGGTTAGTTGCCATCCTGACAATTCATTTAGAGAACAACCTTCACTAAAATAGGCTTGGAAGTGGCTTAAGTTGATACTTGCTGATTATATGACACTCAAATAACAGAGTAGAAATTTTCAAGAAAACTCTGGTTAAAGTTCAAGTTCAACCAATAAATGAATTTTATATTTATTTTATATATTAAACAATTTTTCCATGAATCAATAAATTAAAGAAAAGCGTAAATAACCAATTCGAACATGCCTTCATCAACCTTTCGAGTATAACTTTAGAACCTTAGACTAATATAAATCTTAGGATTTAGTGAAGAATATTCAATAAATTATTAAGGATTAAGAATTGTCGTAATTTGTATAAATAAAGATTGGTATAAGAAGTGCAATAAGAAAATTAAGATCAAATCAATATAACTTTTTGGCATTAATACTTATATACGATTAAACGTAAAAATGAAAATTTTATTTAAAGAATTACAGATATTTTAATTCAAGCTTCTACTGTATTTTGGAAATACAATCAATAGATTATATTGGCTAAAGAAGAGACTAGGTAATTGAAACATATGATATATTGATAGGAATCATTTACAGAAAATTATGAAAATAAATAAAATCAATTGTGTTTATATCTTCACAAAATAAAATTTAGAAATCCCAGAAGGAATTAAAAAAAAAATATAAGAAATTACTGAATAGATGAATATTTATAGAAAAGAGAGTGTTTGCGAAATACCAATTATACTTGGAGATGGTATGTATAAATTTTGATTTAAGAATTAAAATATTAAACTGTCAAATTAAAGGTACCAAAAGAATAGGAAGATTAAAGATAGAATTTAAAAAATAAATAAGGAGTTGTAAATAAAAATGGTGATGAAAAAAATTAAAAAGAAAAGGATGTAGAAATAAAACCTAAAATTTAATAAAAGAATTAATCAAAATAAAACAATAAATTTAATACTGCTATTAATAACGCATTATTAGAATAATGATGGAATATTAAATTTTATAGAATATTTATTTTTATATAATGTTGTTCATGCACCAAGATCTTCCTTCTTAGGCAATGGTTTAACATATGGAATAAAATCCTTGCCGACAAATGGTTACTAAAAATATTATTTTTTATATTTTACTAAAACAGCAGGAACTTTAACTCCAGTTTCTGTTTAATAATTCTCCAAAATACAACATAGTGTTCTTTCAGTAGCACATAATGTTGCATTAAGCATATGTACATACTTCTTGTCTTTATCATCGCCCTTCTTGGCACCATATCTAATTTCAAGAGCTCTTGATTAATAATCAAGACAATTTGAACAAGATTGTAATTCTCTATAATCTTTATATCCTGGGAACCAAGCTTCTAGATCGTATTTTTTAGCTGCGGCATCATTTAATGCTCCAGAAACTATATTGACGACTCTATAAGGTAGTTCCAAGGATTTAACAAACTCTTATCCAGCTGTAATCATTTCTTCATGGAATTTCCATGAATCTTCAGGAGCACAAATAATGAATTGCTCTATCTTTTCAAATTAATGAACTCTGAAGATTCCCCAAACATCTTTACCATAAGCTCCAGCCTCTTTTCTAAAACATGTAGAACTACCACCATATTTAATTGGTAGGTCTTTTGGTTCTAGCCATTCTTTTCTATACATAGCAGAAATTGGTTATTCTGATGTAGCAATGAGATAGAAATCTTCATCTTCTTAGTTACCAGTAACCTACAAATGAACAATTGTTTAATACCTTGTACAATTAATCATCAAAATCTGATAATTGGGCTGTCTCTGCCATACATGTCTTTTTCATAAAGTATGGTGTTTAAACAGGAGTGTACCCTCTTTAACTAAGGAATTAAATTCCATAGCTCACAAGAGCTTAATTCAAAAGTAGACCTGGTCCTTTAAGAAAATATGCTCTATGACCAGCTATTTTAGAACCTCTCTTTAGATCTACACCATCAATCATAAACAAGATTTCATGATGGTGACATTTACCTGGAGTGCTATTGACTTGTATATCAGGAATTTAGCCCCATTATACTTCAGTTTTGTTATGGGCTTCATCTTTAAATACTGGTACTGATTCATGTACAACATTTCCAATTTTGTTAAGTGTTGTAGTTAATATATGTTCTTATTCTTATTCAAACTATATATGGAAAGATATCATACCTTCTAAGCCTCTTTGATTTTAAGATCTATAGCCTTAGCTTGTTCTACTTCCTCAACACATGGGTCTTACTTATTAGCCTTTTTCTTTTCAGCTATCTTTTTGTTAGCAATACCATACTCTTTATTGAGTTGATCTAGATTAAATCTAGCTATAAATTCTTTTAAAATTTTAAGTACCTTTTCTCCATTCTTAATCTAAAGCTATAACTTTATCAACTATTGCTGGATCCTAGAATCTTTTTTAGCACCATTCCTTAACTAAATTTGGGTTTCCACCTTTATCTTCTCTTAATAAATTGATATCTAATCCCATTTAAGTTTTAATATTGACTTTAAAAAAATATTATAAATGGTTTAATTGTCATATATATTTTATTTAAATTTCTCAATTTCTCTTTGATTTCTTGTTTGGTGGAGTTGGAACTACTCCTTTTGATTTTGGAGCTGCTGGAGCAACTGCTGGAACAGAAGCTTTACCAGAGGGAGCACCAACAATCAATAAAGCACCAGCAATACCAATAGTCCATAATGCTTGAATTTATTCTGATAATTTTTCACTAATCAATAAATCTATCTTATAATTACGTTTAAGTTGTTCCATGGATGAAGGGGTTATGAATAACAGCAACAAATGATAATGTTAAAAATGATAATAATACTCCTGCCCATCCTTAGTTCAAAATAACAAGAAGACCCAAACCTATTTCAGCAGCACCAACCCCTAAAATTATATGATTAGATTATTCTTTTATAGCTTTAGGGCTCTAAATATATTAATTAATAAATTACTAATTATTCTGGAAGAGGAATACTGTATTATTTTGAATATGTTTCCAATAGCTTATGGAATCCTGGATATCTAGCATTCAAAAATGCCACTGAATTTTATGGATGCAGAAATTTATCAACTCCACCACCAATGAAAATTATGATCAATAGAACTCTTCCGACAAATGATAAAAAGCCCATCTTATTAAAATTTAAGATTTAAATATAATACTAAACACGTATATACATTTTTTTTTTAATAAATACATATCATTAAATTTCTATTTCTTCCATTCGTAATAATTAATTCTAAAACTCAATATTCTTTAATTCTTTATCACGATTTCATTAAAATTATTGCCATTTATATTTCAAAACAATTTATTCTATTGCTAATCTTATTAGTTCAACTTTACTTTAAAAAATGATTCGTAATACTAATTAAGACTACCTTTAAGCCTTAGATAATTATGTTCTCCAAAAAAATAGATATAACCAATTATATAGATAATTCTTATCTGTTTTCTTTTAACTTTTTACTCCTAATCTATTTTTTTTCTATAATTATCCTTCAAATCATTAATAATGAGATATGTTACTCTATTTTTATATGATTATTTCTCATATTTCTTCTGAAAATATAATTTGACATCGAGTAATTTTACATTATTTTAATTTTTACAATAACAATAACTGTATAAAGTATTAATTTACAAAAATTAATCATAAAATCAAAAAAAATCTTCCATATTATCATTCAAATCTTATGTCTTTTTAACACACTCATTAATTTATCTTTCAAGTTTCAAAAATTTCTCATCATTCAATTGATTTACTAATATTGTTGATAAAAAGCTTTTATATAATTATTCTAAATTAGATTTTAAGTCTTCTGTTTACTTTTATATCGCTTTTTCAGCTATTTTTCTATTAGGATCTTCTGCTTATTAAATAAAAGGCTTAACTTTAAAATAATTCAAGCTATTTAATATTAAATTAGCTGCTTTGGTAGTTTTTGATATTTAACTATCAGCATCAGATAACCTAGAAGAATCTAAATTATTAGCTTCAGTTAAAGTAGTTTTACTTAAACCTTTATTATGAGTTGAAGCATGATTTTATTAAGAGTTAGTTTTTGGTTATTTTAGTAGATCTGACAATTATTATACCTCAGATTATAACTGTTTAATTGTTTAATCCTAATCATTAATACGCTTAATTTATTAATTCAAAAAATTACTTATTTTAATACAGAATTTTGTTATTCTAAACGATTTATTTCACTAAAAGCAACTGCTCTTCTATCTTAATGTTGCTGATTGGCTTATTTTTATTATTATAGTTCTCGTTCCAATTCATTAATCTAAATTTTCATTTCTAAAATTTATTACTTTTATTCATGATTTTTTTAATTTGATCTAAATAAAAATAAATAAGATACTCAGTAACAAGTTAATCTAATTTTGATATTTATAATTCTTTCTCCATTAAAACTTCTACGTTTGAATTTGTTTATTGTTTAGTATTTTCATCTTTTTACTATTGTATAAGTTATGTGATTTATTCTTCTAATTAGGCGATTTTACTTTACTATTCTATTTCTGTCTATTATAATTGTTATAATTGTAATTTGACTTTTTTGAATTTTTCTTTTTACTTATCCAACACATCTTTGTCTTATTTTCTTTTTTCTTTAATCATTTCCAATTATTATTAACATAAATTATTTTCTTCGAAGAGTTTAGTGGCTTCTGCTTTATATTAAATCAATTCTTTTTCAACTCTAACCAACTTGTAACATTTAATATAATATATTTACTTCTCTAGATTTCTATTCATATTTGATTGTTTCTTAATTTAATTTACTTTCTAATTCCCTTAGTTTATTATTTAATTATTCTGTATTATTGTTTTACAATTAAGCATTATTCTCTATAAAAGTTGTTAATTTACTATTTTCTATTTATAACTTTGAAATTTATTTTTATAACTCATTAATCGAATCTATAAATTCACTTTTTAATTTTTCATTCTCTTCTTCTTTAAAATCATTTACTCTACATAAATCATGCTAAAATTCAAAATTTTTCATCTAGATTTCCTACATTTATTATTCCAGAGTTCTTTTCTCATTATTAATAGTTTCAATCTAACTTTGTAGTTGATTGACTAATTATTATTAAGTATTTCTTTAATTCAATATTTTTTCTTTATACTATTTTTCTATGTCTAAGGCTGTACATAAATCTTAATTCTCAGCTTATAAATTTGAGACAGTTTAAATAGTTTATTAAATTTACTCTTTCAAATGTTTAATTTCTTCAGATTAAGATTATTCAGTTGATTAAATATGTAAATTATCTATAAAAATAATTATTGAATCATCAATTTATTAAAGTAATTCATCTAATAAATTTTCAGAAACTTAAAAATATTAGAATATATTATACTTCCGTTTTCATCTTTAAATCCCATAATATGATTATAATTATCTAGAAAATCACGTGTAATATCTTTTATTGTAACAAATAATGATTCTTTAAGTTCAAGACTTTTTTTTTCTTAAAATTCTTTTGGCATTTAAATCTTCTATTAAGCTTACAATTATTATTTCAATTTAGTGCATTCCTTATTTAATTTATCCTTCTCTTAATATTCAAATTCATATTTTTTAAGAATTTCCATTTAACTCATCTTGTATTATTCAATTTCATCCATCAACTATTTTCTCTCTTTCTAAAGTAAATCAACTTTTTAAAACAAAGGTTCAATCTCTAATTTCTATAAATCATAACTAATTATTTATATTACATACCCTTTTTTTAGATCATGAATATATTATTCTTACTTTATAGATTAATCATTTGCTTTCTTTTAATCGTAGTGATATTTCTTATGAGCCAATTAATCAAAATCTAAAAACTAAATGGGAACTTTCTTCTATTCTTTTTTAATCAGAGAAGTCATTAACAAATAATAAATATATTTATAGTTAAAATAAAATTAATATAGATAAAATTTATAAATTATCCAGCTCTTAATCATTATATTATTTTAATACACACCATATATGCAGATTACAATATTTTTCAAAATTCTTAGAATAAATAACTCAATATATATTTAGATATCCTGATGTTCAAATATAAATTAAATTAGAATTTAGATCTAATATCTAAAATCTAAACTTAAATAGGAAAATATACATTAATTGATGATTATTTATTATGAAAAATAAGGACTCAACTAAAAACAAAAAGAAAAACAGAAATAAATTTATTTAAATTCATTTGTTTTTATTATTTAAATGCGATCTAGATGTTTTTTAGATGTTAAGATAAATAACATTATTAGAATGAGCCATTGCTTTTTATGTTAATTTAAAGAGTACAATAATTAATAAATTATAAATTTTACAAATATACATGCTCTATACCATTCCGAAATATTTGACTGCAAAATACAACAATCACGCTTGTGAAACAATTGAATCATTTGAGAATACGTACAAAAATGACCTTATTCAATGGTATTGATTTGATTTAAATCACTTCTTTAAGCAGCATGCTTTAAGTGTTGCTTTTTGTTCTTACGATATATATATATTTTATTAATTGTGGTAATTTTTAGGGTTAAGAAATAAAATATAAATGAGATTGCTGTTAATTCCAAAAAGATAACAACCTTTATAATGCGTATGTATCTCCATGATTTACTTGTTGAAAGATCTAATTATGCATTAAGAGATGATAATCCAAAGTATAAGACTATTTTCAAATATAAGGTTTCCATCAATTAATGAAGATATAAAAGCAGTATGTTTGGTTCGTAAGAGGCGTTCTCATGAAGAAGAGAAATTGCATTTAGAATAGGTATTCATATGATAATAAAATGACAAGAAATTACTTTCCAAAATCTGTATCATAGATTAAGATAATATATTTGATAAATTTTGTTTATAAGGATCATTAGAAGAAATTATTAACTTGTTAATTGAATGTTCAAATGGTTTAGCATTTTCTTCCTAACCAAAAGTTACTCTAAATTAAATTGCAAAATAATATGTTGTTAATGATGCTATTTGGTTTAATCCTAAAACATATTAGACTTGTGCTGGTTGGGTAATAAACGAGTTTGAAAAAGCTATAGCATTGATGTAATAATAATTTATAGTCTATTTAGATATTATTAAAACCTACAAGGAAATTAAACTGATAATAATAATCAAATTTAAAATGAGGATCTTAAAAAATATTGGCTACAAAACATTGATTTTAAATCTAAAATTCTGCATTAAATACCATAAATATGTAAAGAATTTAAGAATGCTCCAAAAAAGAAAAATACAAAATAAGAAGATATTTTGTGGGCGTAATTAGTTATGAAAAAACCATAATAACAAAATGATATATAAACTGCATTTGATAATAACTCTAATACAGTATCATAGTAAATAAATGAGGAAGAGATTCATTAATTATTTGAAAACAATAATTTCGATGATATATATAGTTTACCTTTAAAAAGATTTACTTAATTATCATCTTTTTGTGAAAAGAGAATTTTAAGAATGATTAGAGATCAATTTAAAGAAAAATTAGTTAAAGATTTATAAGAAGTAGAAGGAAAAGATAAAAAAAAGACACAAGACTAGAAGAAGAAAAATAAAAAATAAAAAAAATAAAAAAATAAAAATGAAAATGATTCTTAAAAGAATATTATGTCAAATCAAGATAAATGTAATAGTTTTGAAATTATTGATAAATAAGATACAACTTAAGATGATGTACATTGTACTGAATGTGATTGCAATAGACATTCAAAGTATAATATATTTTAACTTTAAGTCCTTGCTCAGATGATAAACAAATAGATTTTATAACTGCTGATCTTGATAAAAAAGATAATATGATACTAGAACCATCTAAAATAACTGAAATCATTTAAGAAATACAACTTAACGAAAATGAGTCAAACGTATAAAATGATGATGACGATAATTGGGTAGTCATTACAGGACCAAAAAAACAAAAGAAAAAAAATTAAAGAAAATTTGCTAGTTCTTAAGATCTTAAATTTAAAAAGTCTAATAACGACAATAAATCAAATTAATAAGAATAAATTATTCCAATTTAAAAGATTTAACCTCAGATAATTAATAACGAAAAAAAAGATATTTAAGATAAAGAAAAAGATAAGGATATGGAGACCTTCTCAAATAGAAATAGTTTAAAAGGTAGTAGTTAGGGAATTCATTCTTAATAAACTTTGACTCCAGATAAATAAGAGGAAAAATCTCCATAATTAGAGAATTAAGAAAATAATAATAAATAAAATAAATCTTTTGAAAATTCAATTTAAAATAGAGTTGATGAAAATATTGCAATTAAACCATTAAAACCTATTATATAAATCTAAGATTTAAGTCTTTATTAGAATGAATTGATTTTGGAAGATCAAAATTAAATCTTAAATTATTCTTAGAATAATTAAGACATTTTTAATTCTAATAATTCTGAAGTTATTGATACAATTATTATGAATTAAGCTAGAACATTAATGATTAAGAAGTTAGATATGGATATGAGAGAATTTAACGATTTAATTTTAACATAAAATTAGGAAATTTTATAAATGAGAAGATTAATTTATGATAGAATATCATTTGTTATTAATTAACTCTTTAGAGGTTTATAAAATTAATATTATTTTTTAGAATTTAATTCTACTGTTCGATTATTTGGTTCATGTGCTACTGGTTTAGCCCTTCCAGAAAGTGATATTGATATCGGAATAACAGGATTTGAATTATTTCCTACAACTTAATTAAATGGTCCAATTTAAAAAATCATAGATTTTCTTCAGAAAATGAAATGGGTGAAAAATATAAGGTAGTATTTATTATACATTTTTTTAGAGCCATCACTACTTCTAATATGCCATTAATTAAACTTTAAGTTGATCCTACTATATCATTTGTGGACTCCTCTCATAACATAGTGTTACCATATATTGATATAATTCTGAAGTATTAATTTGAAATTTATCTAGTTCTGATGAAGAGATACCATCACGTTTATTTAGTGTAGATATTAGTTTTTTTTAATATTAAGGAGTTAAATAAAATTAACATCTAGGATTAATTTCAACAGAATTAACTTTATAATGGTTGTCTTTCTATGGAGAATTAAGGCCTATTGTTCTTTTATTTAAGAGTTTATTAAAAAGGAGAGGACTAAATGATTAATACAAAGGAGGGATATCCTCGTTCTGCATAATACAAATGGTATTAGCATTTTTGGAAAATTGCTATTAATAAAATTAAGCTTCATCTATTGGATTCACTACTTATAAATTCTTAAAATTTTATGGGATGGAATTTGATACTAAAAAAACAGGAATCAGTTACAAAGGCTTTAATTAAGAGTATATTTTGTTTTATAATAACATAGTCCCTTTTTTGAACTTAATGAAGAAGATAATTAATTATAAATTACTATAGCATCTCCAATTACAAATGAAATAATTAGTTAAGCCAGCTCGTTTGTTTAAACGATTTTATAAGATATCAAGGCTTTATATTTGGCTACAGAAAATGAAGTTACTTTCTTTTATGAGAAGCTCAAATATAATAAAAAGAAGAAAGGAAAGAAGGAGGAAAGAAACTTATTTCAAAAAGAACTTAATAAACTTCATCCTCTTTTTAGTACTACTGTATATAATAAAACTTGATTTTTAATATTTATAATTAATTATTTATCTAATCCTTAAATTAAGTCAAATTTATTTAAATAACAAATTTCTATCACAATCAATCTAATTCTTCCATATTTGATTCATTATCACCAATTATTTAATTAGGACGAACGAATAAGTCTTACATTTATTTTAAAGTATCAATTTCTAAAATTTAAATTAACTTATACATGTATGAGTTTTCTTCTCTTTTCTTAAAATAACTTAACTAGGCTTCCTTATTCCTTCTAATATTCTAGTTTTCTATTTAGATTCTTATTTAGATTAATTAATATTCCATAATGGAAGCACATCTCCTTCACTTACAACACTCTCACTTTCAAGATAATTGTTAATTCTAGATGTTGCTATTGATTGTTAAATAAATGAATCAAATTAGAAAGATGAATTAAATTAAGGATTTTATAAGAATGTAGTAGAATGATTCTATATCCTAGTAATTTTACTTTCATCTCTTTTAAAAGGTTATAAAAGATCTTTTTAACTTTCATTCATATTTGTTATGAATAGTTAGTTTTTAGTTTAATTTTGAGGACTGTTAAAAATTTATTAATTAATATTTGATTATTCAATTTAAATAAAATTATTTTATGAATTTATTATTTATTTGTCGAGAAATTATTCTTATTTTTAAATTTAATTTTATTTGTGTGGATTAATTACAATTTAAATAATTTAATTTTTTGTTTAATTCTAAAAACTAATAATAACTTATTTTACTTGCATAACATGAATAGTTGAATGCTTTTTTTGTTTTATGAATTCAGGAAGACGTTCCCAATCATAAACAAAAGGTTATTAGTTATTTAATAATAATAGTTTATTATTAATTTCAATCTGACTTTCAAAATATGATTTTAATTTAGCATAATTTGGAGTCTCTTTGAATTCTAATTATTTTACATCTGTCATGAATTATTCAAAGCACTAATATTATAGTTAAATTTATATAATTAACTTTTGGTAATTATTTACATAACTCATTAATTTTGATTTCTTTTTTTATTTACTTAATTTTTGCATATTTTGCATCTTTTTTATCTATCTATAAATTCATCCATGGCAAATCTCCAGTTGCAAGATAAATTAAAACATATCCTATGCTTTCCAAATCATCTCTACGGGATTATTCTAATTCTTCATGAGCAGATACACTTGCATATCTAGCAGTTCCAATTAATCCACCTTTTTTCACTTAAACTATATGATCTCCTTTTTTATTCTCAAATATAAAAGAAATATTTACAATGTAATATTTAGATAAACCAAAGTCTATTAAATATACCAATTTAGGATTTTAAATTCCTTCTATAACAAAATTATCTGGTTTTATATCTCTATGTAGAAAACGATTCTAATGCATAATCTCTATTCTTTCAATCATCTATTTACTAATATATTGAATTCAGATTACTTAGATTCCCAATCTTAAGACAGTGCCTATTGTCATTGTGTTCCCAAGTTATTTATATATTTATTCTAAATTTTTTCCAAGCATTTACATTATACAATAAGTATAACCTCTTTCGTGTCCATAATATTTAATTTATGGGAATCCTTAATATTTTCTTTATTGTAATTATGATATTTTCATACCTTAATTATATTAATACTTTTATTTCTCTCTCTAATAAATTTGTCTCATCATCCTCATTTTGGATTTTTATTGCCAAAGCTACATTATTGTTGTTTTGATCATAAACCTTAAATATTGAACCAAATGATCCTTCGCCAATCTTATTGCTAATTAAAAATCGATTTTAAACTAAGTCTCCTACCTATTTTAATCATAACAAAGTTACCTTAAATTCTTAGAATTTATCTTCAAATTCATTGACATAATCTTCAGCAATATTATTTATAATAGGATTTTCTTCCTATTTGGAAAACATTAATATAAATAATTAAACTTCACTAGTATTATTAAATTATTATAATTCAATTTTATATAAAAATTTTAAGATATTTATCTATTGATAATTATGATAAAACGAATCATTTTCCTAATAAAATTCATTTTAGATCATTTAAATTTTGTCTTAAGAATGTATATCGTGTTTAGAATTTTATTTTCTTCATTCACCTAGTCATTTTCTTACATTCTTTTAAAATGAAGCTTTAATTCCATAAGAGAAATTTATTATTTAAAAGATGGCTAAAAGATTTTTGAGGATAGATAAAACGAAGACTTTTACCTATTTTCAATATTTTTAGCCAACATAGAAGAAATCATCTCAATAATTATCTGATTAACTTTAGTTTAATTTTCCATAATTAATCCAGTTAATTTGAGTGTACAAAAATTTTCTTAGGGACTACTTTTCTTAATATCATCCTAACTCCCAAATACTCTATTATATATAAAATTAGATACAATGCATTAAATACTATCCCAATCTATTTAATATTAGCAGCTGTTGTTAATTATGATTAAGAAAAATTTCCTGAAGATTCATGATCGATTATCTATCCATCACTATTTTTTAGTTTATATATATGTACATTTTAATTTGTTAGATTTGTTATAGATGTGAGTATTAAAAATTTGATATTTAAATAACATTCTCCTCGTTGGAATAAAGTATGTTGTCTATGTCTAGTCTGTTATGGACTAAATTTATTGATTCAAAATATTAAGAGACTAATACTTAAATAATTATATACCTTATAAAAGCTATCTTATTATTTCTAATATTTAACTTAATTTCAAGTTCGGAGTCTTTTATATAAACTACCTTAGAGTTTCATATCTTTTTATCTTATAACAATAAGTAAATGAGCTTCCATCATATGAAATAATCTCTAAACTTTACAAATATGGACACTTATTTTTATTCACTAATTTAAGCACTTTTATTTCTTCTGGAATAAAACTACTTAAGTTTTTTTACTCTTGTTTCTAAAAAAGAATTTTTTCAAAATAATTGTAATTCTTATTACATTTACCTTAAAGTTTGTAAATCTATATTTAAAAATATTTTATTTACAATTCCTGTGTCATTTTACTAGACAAATGTCCTTTATGTATTTTGGCTCTTTTGTAGAAATAAAAATCTTCCTTTACACAAACTAAAGAGCCATACCATATTTTTCTGATTTCCTGTTATCTTAAATTCTTCCTTGTTTATCCATAAAAAAACAAAACTTTCATGATCTATATTTTCCATTTAATCATCCCATTAGAAATATATGTTCTCCTCTTAAAAATACAATTCAAACAACTTTTACCCTGTTGAGGAATTCTAATAAAATAAAATCTTATACTATGGTAATACTGTCTGAATTAGGAATAAAATGAATTGAAACCTTTTAAACCCTATTCTTAAATGTTCCAAACATTTCAAATTAATAGTCTTACTCCATTAAAAGAAATTAAGATTTAGTTTTTATAAATGATTATAATTAAATTTCTTTAGTATTTAATTATTTATCGATTATGGATTTGAATATTCCTTTTTACATTTAGGTTTAACTAAATTAAATTATTGCTCAACTGATTTATTCCTAGTAAATAGCCTTTAAATTATAAATTTCAAGTTAAAATATTTCCTTTAAATCTAGCTGATAATTAGAATTTAATATTTTATTCTTTCAAATTAAGCATACAAATGACTAAATTAAGCAAAAATTAGAGATCTAATAAACCGTTGTTAGTTGATCAATAAAGAAAATAAATTTAACTTTAAAAGGATCATTTAGAATTAGTCTCCTATACTAATAATACTATTTTTTATATTTAATGCACTTTTTTACCAACGAATATTTAATTTAATCCTTCTTTTTATTCAATTAAAGTTTCATTCAAAATTTAAAATAAATCGGAAACGAATTTTATAAAATTATTTTTTTGTTTTTTGCTATTTTCTGTAACATAGATTATTGCTTAATGATATTGCTGGCTTATATTAAAAATAAACGGTATCTGTCTTTTATTGTGATGTTCTAATGTTTTAATATTCGAAAAATGAATTTAAAATAATTAGCAAAGTTCTCTACAATTTAAAATTTTTTCATTCACTTTTCTTTTAATTAATTTGATTCTTAATTGGTTTTAATGATTTCTGCTATCTAATCTGAGCAATTTCAATTTTAAAAATTTAATTCATTGTATGTTGACCTTTTATCAGTTCTCTTTATATTTTATTTAGATGTATGAAATTTAAATGTTTTAATGGACTATTTCATTTATATTTTGAGTCATAAATCGTCCTTTGTAAATTATGTTGATATAGAGAAGGGGTAAAAGAAAATTATCAAAAATTAATGGATAAATTCTAATTTTAAGGCTTCTTTTCTTATTTCCTGTATTGATTATATAAGAGTAAATCAAAATTTGGAAAAATATCATATTAATTGATTTTATTAAATACATTCTGCAAAAGACTTATTTCTACTCAAAATTTTAATTTTATTTATTATTTTATGGATAAACTCTCATGAAAATAAATGATATTAAAGAAAAATTAACTATTTATTTATGGCATGAACCAACAATAGCTTCTTAATATAATCAAATAATCATTTATAACCTTGAATTTGCAATTCTTTTATTCTAATTTTTTGTCTTAAAATTCTAATTTTTTAATTTTTTGGTCTATTTGCAAATTATTCAGCTTATTTTTTAATTTTATTTTGTTAAGTTTAAATTAATTAAAATTTCATATGCTTTATATGAAACATCTACTTCGAAAATCTCATCTCATGCTACTTTTTATGAATTTTAAGAACTTATAAATTATTATGTATATTGGATTTGTTTAAATATAGGTTAGTTTTAATAGTTCGAATAATTATTAAAACATATTATTTAATTATTGATTTTACTAATTATCATAATATATTCAGTAAAAGATTCAGAAATAAGGAGGAGAAATATAATGATAAATATTTCTGAAAGATAGACTAAGCTTCTTTAATTTATATATATATATACACATAAATTTAAATTAAGATGGAAAATTATTGATATCATAGCTAATTATCTAAATATTTTTAATAATTCTATGAAAACTATAAATATTCTTTTTGGGTTTTATTAGCTCTTTATATAAGATACAAAAATACTTTTATAAATCTGCATGATTTGTATTAGCATTCTAATGTTCGCTGTGACTTTTATTATATCTATTTTCAGGTCTAGAATTAGTTTTATTCTTTTTATTGCAAAGGAAACTTTATGTATTCAAAAATGCCCTTAAATTATCACTTTGATTTTTTAAATCGAATTTAGCATTTTCTGTTGTAGTTTTAACTTATTAAACACTTGAATCTATAATTTATTTGTGCTATGTTTTTTATTATTAACTTGCTGCTCTTTATTAATTGATACATGACTTTATCTTATTTGAATCATTCTTTTCTATAGTTGATGAATCTCTTGATGATTTATATGCATCATTCAACTTCAATGAATCTCTACGATTTTAAAGCATTTTCAAAATGGAACTATCAATTGTATTACTTATTTAAGTTTTAACTTCAGCATATTATTTACTATAATCTTCCATGTTTCTAGAATTCAGTTTTTGTTTTGGAGCTATAAAATCTATAGTCTAATATCTTTAGCTATTCTTGATATGCTTTATATTTTTACTTTAAGATGATGAGAATCTTAATTCCTCTATTTTTCTAAAGCAGGGGAAGTCTGATGACTATTAATTCTCTCATTTACATCAACTAATTTAGTTTTTAGCATATAATTTTCACTTTATAATCTTTTCACTTATTCAATCAATTATTGATTCTCTTTTTTTAAAGACTAAAAATTTATATTGATTACATTCACTAATTGTTTTGTATTGCTTAAACATTCATTTACACATTCTTGTTCTTCTAATTTTTATTATAACGATTCTGCATATAATTTTATTTATTATTCCATCTAATTTAAATTTTTAAGAATAATTTACTCTAATGTGTTTCCGAATTTCATGTTCATATTTTTAAACTTATTTTTCCAAAGCTTCATAATCATAATTTTTTGTTGCTTCATTTATTTTTTAGGGTATTGCATCTCTAATAAATTAAAGTTAACTATCTAAATCTTTACATTAAGACCATTTCTTTTGTTAAGTTCCATCAAAACATACCTAATCATTATAAATCAATACTAATTTAAATATCTCGTTCATAATACTTTGACTCATATTAACTATATTTTATATATTTTTTTGATTAAAATTAATAATAATCTTGTATTCATATACAATCTCAATAATTAATCTATTGTTAATAAAGAATATAATTTTATATAACTGAAAAATATAAAATTTTCATTATTTTTGATTTACAATTGTTTTATGCAATTTATTTTCCATGTTTTGCGATGTAATTTAAGTAGAATTCGTACTGTAAGCAAACGATTTAAAATCACTCATATTCTAAGATTTTTATGATAATTCTCCTCCTTATGGAGATACAGCTTTTGTTCTAAATTATCTAGGTAATACAAACTATGATCTCTAATTAAATTAATACTTATTTTAATTCCTTCTCTTATAAATGTAATTCATCTCTATATTCAAGATTTTTTATCATAAAATCTATTAACTAACCTTTCACTAAAGAAAACCCTTTCTCTTAATTATCCTACTCTTAATTGGAATTATACAAAATTGAATTGTTTTTTCTTGCTAATCTAGGTGATACTTTTGTTTCTGTTTTCTATTCTGTCGAGTTTTATTGTTATAAAATCTATTTAGTAAATTATTCTTAAACTTTAGTATCATTCATTACTAAAGATTTTATCTATTAAGAATTTAATAAACTTTACTAGCTACTTCTATGTCTCATAGAAAATCTTTATTGATTTATTTTCAGTTTTTTTACTTCCTTTGTTTGTTCCATTTAATCTAAAGCTCTATCCTTCTCTGTATTGTAATAATCCATATTTTATATATCTCTATACTCTTAAAGTTTATTATAAACAGTTTATTGCTATTCAACTTAGATTTCAGATGCTGATATTGATTTCATCAAACTTTTTGTAACAGGCATTTCCTTATGGATTTCCCATTCTGTTTAAATGATTTTTTTTGCAGTATCTTTTATTTAATCCAATGTCAAACATTCTTCAAATGCAATTGCTTCTATTTTCTTATTAAAGAATTCATCTATTGTTGATACTTTTGTTGACTTCTATTGAGTATTTAATTTACTGAGCAATTTTTGATGATTTTTTTCTAATTCACTCATTTCATCTCTAATTGTCAAACTTGATTTTTGTCTTAAATTAATTAACTAACTTAAATAACTATTTTTATGATCTGAATTTGTATTAAGGCGTTTCTGTTTAACAGAAATTGGACGCTTTGTTTATTTCTCCTATAATTATTTACCAACTGAAGCATTATTTAAACTTAAAAAACTCCCAGGATATACATTTTAATTAATTTTATCTCTTTTTGTAGTTGGAGAATCTTTTACAAGAGTATTGACTTAAATTGTATGATTAATTGAACTCTAAGAATAAGGATTTGAAAAAGCAGTAGAATCTCTTTGATGATATGATTTTATTTTTACGGGTAAATATTCTTATAATGTCAATTTATCTTAACTATTTGAGACATAAAGACATTAATTACTGTTAACTGTTTTAAATCCTTTCTAAAATTAAGTATTATTCTTATTTTCTTATAGTTTTGTTTTAATCATTTGTTAAAGTTTAGAATTCCCACTAACTTTTATATTCTATTTTTAAACTACATGATAACCATATAGAAATTATGTAAATCTAGTTAAATCCTAATCTTCTAGTAGGATTTATTCGAATTTTTCATTTGTAAATTCAAATTCTGAAGTTATATATTCAATAAACTCAATTTTAACTCTTAATGGTTTTAAAATTTGAGAGCCTAAAAAGTGAGCCAAATTTAAAGATTAAATACAATCTATATGATTGTCATTTATTTCTTAAGATTTACTTTGTATATCTAAATTAATCAATAACACAGTAGTAATCTTTATCAATTAGTTTTATAAAATTTTTAAATTTGATTTAGGTCTATGATATTCACGAAGAGAATCCAATAACATTTGGAATCCAAGGTCTAATACTTCTTAATTTATTGTGCTTGATAATTCAAATTAAGCAGCATTCTTCAAAGTTAGAGTTAATAAATATAAATATTATGATTAAAATGTAGATATTGGTTTTAATTTTTGAAGTTTAAATAAAAAAACAGAAGCCTCTTTTAATAAAGATATTTTGCAATAGAGATAATTAAATAGTAATGTCTTTTAAAAATAACAGAAGAGTTGCTATTATTAATATTTGATCCAAATTTTTGATTTATTATCTGGTTCTAATTTATCAAATGTGTTAGCAAATTATTTAATTGTTAATTTGTTTGGTTCATTCAAAAATTTTTATTTTCTAGATATCTGTTTATCTTTGATCTCTTATTTATTAAAAGAAATCTCATATTTATTAAGCAAAATAAGATAATTTTAACATAAACTCATGCAATTTATTAAAATTTCTAAAATAGTTTATTGTTTTGAACTAAAGTTGAAGAAATATTTCTTTATGACTTTCAATTAGCAATAGAGTAATCTCCTTATCAATTAGATATTTAATTGAATGTAAAATGTATCATTGACTAAATAAGGATGGCAAACTAATTTTCTGCTTAAATTGATAAACTTCTTGTATTTATTACTCTTAAGTAGCTAAATGGTATCATATAAGTGATATTCCAAAATTAATGAATTATTGTTGTTCATAATTATTAATTTATTTGCTTTTATTTTAATATTTAAAGAATAATATTAGATTAGACTGATATCAAATTGTAAATTATAAGTTGAAATCATACTAGTTTTAATAAAAATAAATAGAGACAAGGACTAAATTTTATTAATTTTAATTATAATTATTTTAAAATGCCACCTAAAAAAAAATAATAATAAGAAGTAGTTGAATTCACAGAAGCAGAAAAGAAAGCCTTAGAAAAATTGTAAATATTTTTGGCATGATTTAAATTATAGAGATCATTCTAATCTATTAATTGATATATAAGTTCTGAAGGATAGAATAGAGGAGTTATAGAAAAAAGTTTACGATTTAAATGAGACAATAAGAACAATAAATGAATAAAATGTAATGCCAATAAAATTATTGATAAGCTTGCTTTGACTTTAAAAATGGAATCAGATATAAATAAAAAAGAGAGTGATTATAATGCACTTTTATAATAATATGAAGACTTGAAAAAATAAACAACTGAAGAAATTGAATCTACAATTTAAAGGAAAGATGAAAAAATTAGATGTAATTCAGTTATGCAAATATTATTATAGATTTGGAAAAAGAAAAAGCTGATTTAGAAATGAGACATAAAGATGAATTACAAAGGATTAATGAAGAATTAAAAAAGCTAAATTCATTTAAGGTATTTAATATACGAAAATTAGGAAGAAAAAGAATAAATGATTAGAGAAATCCATGAATTAAAAGAAGAAATGAATAAAAAGGATTATGCTCATTTGGATGAATAAAGCAAAGCTAATAAAAACTTTCTAAAATAAACTTAAAACTTGACAAATGTTAATAATGCAAAAATTGAGGATGTACAAAGAAATGCCAATAAATTAGCAGAAGAGAAAGTTGCTGCTAAATATGATGGAATTCTTAAGGAGAATGAAAAGATTAAAAGTGAATTGTAAGAATATGAAAAAACTCTATCTATATATCAAAAGGAAAAAGAAACGTTTTAATAAGAAAATATTAATTATAAATTAAATTTAAGTATTAAAGAAGAATAAGCTAAAGAGTAAACATTTTATTTAATTAAGATATTAATTGTTAAATCATTAACAAATAATTAAAATTAAATAATTGAAGGAAAAAATAGAATATCTTAAAACATACATAGCTAATGTAAATTATTAACTTTTATTAATATAATAGGAAGTTACAAAGCAAACTAAAGAAATAGAAATTATGAAACATTAAAGTAATACTAAAGTATAAGAGTTGGAGATGTAATTGAGAAATCTAAGACATTTACTTGATCAAAGAACGAAGGAATTAAAAACAGTGAAAGCTTTGGCTTAAATGATTTTAGATTAAAGATCTGATATTGAGTAATTTTTCCTTTAAGCCATCGATTAAGTGAAAAATGAAATTAACAAGAAAAATAAGAATTAGAAAAATAGTCGTTTGCCAGAAATATCATAAAAATCTTAAAGTCTCGAATCTAACAAAGTTGATATAAATGATTTAGATTTAGAAGAAAAAGAGAAATTACTGAGAATATTATTTTCAAAAATGAATTAAGGTGTTCCACCTACAAATTGGAAGTCCCATCTTGGTCATGTAAATATTAATTATATTATTTAAAGAGTAAATCTTAAGTTGATGGGAGTTCTTTTAGGGATAATCAATTTTAATGATTAGTAAGGGAATGAATATTATATTATAATTATTTAAATTCGTAATAAAGGTCGAGAAGATAGATACAGTTTTATAATTTTTATCATTTTTTTTAGAGCACGTTTTTCATTAATTATTAAATGAAATTCATTATTTTTGTGTTATTAGCTTTGGCAGCAACAACTTATGGTTCAAAAACATAAGATTAAATCCTTGCTTTATTATAAGTAATGATTACTACAAATATAATAGACAGGAACAAAAGCAAGTGATGCTATTGATACAGTTTTTGGATTACTTAATGACTTGAAATAATCTAATATTGATGCTTAATTTGCTGCAGATTAAAAGAATGAAACAGATGAATGGGTTGGTGCTTAGTAAATATATTTAAAAATGGTTTAGGACAATTGAATAATTCACAAAAATTAAAAGTCTCAATCAAAAACTCTTCAATTAAGCTATAGAAAATAGAGCTAACTATGAGGAAGTTCTTAAATAAACAAAAAATTATTTAGCATGGAATGAAGCAAGAAGAGATGAAATTGCAAGAAAAATTGATGCTCTTTAAGACAATTAATGCTTTAGCAATTAGCTCTTTGTTAAATCAATTAAACATAATTAAGAAGCTCTTGAAGTTATCAGACTTTTGAAATAAGACGTTGCTGGTTACATTATCAATGGAGATTCATTTGAATTCACTTAAGTTAAAGCATAATCTGTAGCTGAAAAATTAAAATAATACAGTAACTTATTCTAAGATCATTAAATCAAATCATTCTTAGCTTTAGCTAATTCATAAGAAGTAAAATGATTAAATATAAATCATAAAGTAAGAAACATCTGCAGGAGGTGCTACTTTAGCTTAAAAAGTGTTAGCAGTTCTTGAAGGATTAGAAGCTAAATTAGAGGCATCATTAGAAAATTTGAAATAAAATGAAATTAATGCATCATGGGAATTGGCAGGATGGGTCTCTTTGTCTGAAGCTGAAATTTCTTCATTAGAAGTTGAATATGAAAGAAAATAAGTTTTTGCTGACAGAACTGCAACTGTAATTGATTATATAAAATTTAGTAAATCTAAGCCGCTTTGGCTTAATAAGCAAAATCAAAGATTATCTTATAAGAATCATAAGATGCTCTTGATTAAGCTTAAGCTGATTTGGAATCAAAAAGAGCAGATTATGCTGAAGCAAAGGCAAAGAGAGAAGAGGAAAATGCCATCTTAGATGAAGTAATCATAATGTTCAAGAAATAAGTTGCTTCATGGTCTGGTAGATGAATTTGATAATCTTATCATTTATTAAAAATAATTGATAATAAGAATAATGATTCTTTAAATTATAAAATTTACTAATTAATAGAAGTTAGCATGAACAAAACTGAAAAGGAATACAAGGGAATCAATGGATTTACAAGACGCATGCATCCTCTTTAAGTATTCATAATTGTCTTTTTTATTCAATTAATGTGCTGTGTATCTATAGCCATAATGCCAATCACTAATTTATTGGTTTAAGTAAGACTTGAGAATAGTTAGATAATTTTAGCATCTTTTTTTTACTTTTTCTCAATGATGATATTCTACTATGCATTTTTAACATCATACATAGATCCTACAGATGATTTAGTATTACAAACTAAAAGAGGATAGAAGTTGTAATTCTGATATTAATTAAACAATAGTGATTTGGAATAGGAACTTTATGATTTCTATTGTTCTTTTTGCGAAAGTTACGTTGGTGGCACGACCAAACATTGCAAATCTTGCGAAAGGTACACCAAAATAATTATTTGAGATGTGTATCTGATTTTGATCATCATTGTAAATGGTTAAATAATTGTATCGGAAAAAAGAATTACTAATAATTCTTTAAGTTACTAATATTTGTATCTTTATTTGGAGTTACTTTTATTATTTTTGCTTTATTTTCTATTTCATTTTAAAGTCCAAAAATTCTTATATGGATATGGATAAATGTTGGACTTGTGGCAATATTATTTTTGCTAAACTTTAATTTGATGACATTTCACTTCTGGTTAAAATATTAAGGAGTAACAACTTTTGCATATATAATATAAAAAAGATAATAAAAGAGCTAAGAAGTTGCAACAGAAACACCTTAAAGGTTCTGGTATTCAATATTCTTAATATTTTAAATAGTTGTAGCATAAAAAAAAATAGAATTGCTTAGATTAATCCTAAACAAGATATAACTTAAGGAGAGGAATAATTATATAAAAATGAAATAATTTAAAATGAACCTCATTCAGAAATAAAATAATCAAATGTAGAAATTGAAGGAGAAGCAGTATCAGCTCAGAATAAAGGTACAAAAAGAAAGAATAGTTCTCATACAATAAATTCTTAAATTAATAATCAAATATAAGAATGATTTTATATTTATAACTTTTATAAATATATTTGATTAAAAACTACACCATTCTTATAATATCTTTACTAATTATTTACTTTATAAATTAAATTTTGCCAAAATAGATATTAATATAGGGATTCTAAATATTTTATGATTCCACTTAATTGTGTAGAAATTAAAATAGATTTCAAATACTTTTAAAATGAATTTCAATGGTGTATAATTTTAGATTTAAGTGATGATAATATTTTTGATAATATTATAATTAATAATAAATTGAAATGAATTTATCTTAAGAATAATGGGAATATTTAAAAGAATTGAATGATGATATCTGGATGAAATATAGTTATATTGGCATACCGATATAAATAGTGATGATAATTTACAAAATCCTCTATCCCATTTATTGGTAGGATATTAAAAGAATGAATGAATTTCCATCATTATTATAGGGTATTATTTGATGAACCCTTTAGATAAATTAATTAGACCATTCATTTTTTATGGGCCAATTTATTACTTATTTGATATTCTTATAAAAATGGGAAGTGGTAAAGCATTTGCATCAGCATGCAGTATGTCATTCTTCTCACATCATGTTATAACCTTACTCTTCTTGCCATTAGCAGTATATAGTAAGCATGTGCCTTGGTTTATCATAGTATTTATATTATTATGATCCATAAATAGAGCACAGGATTGTTTCATGCCATTTTATTATGTTTTAAACACAGGTATTTATAATATATATATCTGGTGGCAGTGTTATTATATCATTATGGAATTTTATAGCCCCCATTTAAAAAGTATTAAAATTAATATATTTTAGTATGGTTTAATATAAATTATTGAATTTAGGAACAATATTGTTATATTTAACAATAATAGCATTATGGTTGAATGGGTGTTCTCATTGATAATAATTTATAAATGTATATATGAAATAAAAATAATAATTTTTTTTGATTTTTCGTTTGAATAATATCTCATTTTTAAGGTGTTTATTGGAATTATCCAGTTTTAACAGCTGCAGGTAATTGACTTGCAGGAATAGGTCCATTTCCTACAGGAACAGGTGGACCATAGATGGTTTATGTGGCTGGTTGAGCATATTGATATTAAGGGTATTATGAATATTAAAGAGGTTATGATACAACAGGAACAGTTTAAGTCACATAGGATTATTAAACAACTGGTTAAGCAACGTAAGATTAAGTGACTACTGGTTAAGCAACATAGGATTATTAAACAACTGGTTAGGCAACAGTTTGAACTTATGGTTAATGAACAACTTATCTTTCAACTGGATAATATTCTACTCTTTCTTAATATCTATCAACAGGAACATATTCTTATAATTTTATGTAAAATAAATACCTGTGACTTTATCATAAAATACTTATGGAACATATTCTGTTTAGTATTCAATTGCTTAATATTCTGTGATGTATTTTTCTCTTGGAACTTAGATTTTTTGTCTTACTTCTTCATATTCAATCACACTTTTCTCATATGGAATGTATCTAAAGGGAAATTATTGGTAATCTTTACTCAACTCTACTTTCTCCCTTAATTATGGGTTATTATTAAACAACTGGTTAACTCACTACAGGTTATGCTACTACTGATTAAGTAACAACTGGTTATTAATACACTACTGGTTATTAAACTACAGTAGGGGCAACAAATGATTAAGCAACTGGTTAGGCGTAATATTGAGGAATGTATGCAGGACTTTATAATTACACTGGTGCTTAATAAGCTCTTGGTGGAGAAAATGTTGGGTTCCATTATGGCTGTTTTTATGGGGCTGTGCCAACAGGTTATATTGGTTATTAGGAGGGTGGTCTATTCGACATTTATTAAATAAATATAATTTATTTCCATTTAATTTTTTAAATCTTCTCTTTAGAGTTATTTAAATTGTTTATGTTCTTCTAACTTCGAGATATTAGTACATGTTAACTTCATCATTATATTTGTAGATCTTAATTGGTTTCGTGTATTTATTCTATAAATAGATTTATATTATAAAATCATGAGTACAATTTATTTATGGCTTATCTACCGCTAAGCTCTTTGTAAAATTACTAAAGCTTAAAGATTTTAGTTAATTCTACTCTAACATCCTCTACTAATAAAAGATCTTCTAAGAATAGTAACAGCTCTTCTAATTGATTATCTTCTGTCTATCCTTCAAATGGCAGTATTGGCACTCCGTTATTTAACTAAGCTCTATTATCGAATATTGTATTACATAAAATTTATGGGAGAATTATCTATTAATATAATATCTTTAAGATCAACTTAAAATATTCTTAAATCTTTGACTTAGCCAATCATATGATCTACTGAACAGACAGCCTTAAAATATTGTTTTTTTGGATCTATAAGTTTTAACATCTAAGAAATACTAAATGATTTTTACATTTGTAGCATGTTCTAATTTTGCTGCTGTGAACAACACTAATGTGCAAATCTTAGATAACCTTTCCAAAAATTAATTACAAAAGGGCCTTATTACAGTCTTACCATTTTTATGATAAACTAAAGTCTCATCAAGGTCCAGAACAACAATCTTATCGTTTTTCTGTTATTTTTTTAATTTCACTATACGTTTATCCACAAATTCTTTTGGTTATTCGATGTACCAATGTGATTGTATAGAGGCTTAGTGTAGCTCTCTTGCTAGATTGCTATCCTAAGATATTTTCTTTGTGAAGTAATGTCTTTGAGGCTTTTCATCACAATTAATTATATCTGGAGTTGTGTCAGCAGTTCTTTAGGTTTGTAAATTTTTTAAGTCAACCATCTTTTTATTTATGATAAGTTGACAAGATTTACTATGATTATTCAATTTCATTTCTTCAATGTGTGGATATGATTTAATTTATTTAATAATTGTTTATCCGTAAGAAATAATCAACTTAAATTATATGAAATTATTAAAATCAAGGTTATAAAATTCTGCTGAAATTGAAATATTTTAATTATAGTTAATAATTATTCACAATTGTATATGTATTTTTGTTTTATAATTAGTATTATAGATATATATATTGTGAATGAATATACTTTAAAATTATTTATATAATAATTTTATAAAACTAATTTATAATGAAATAAAAAAATATAGAAATTGAAGAGGAACTTCGAGAAGCAAAGTTTGCTGATTCGAAATAAATTAAAAATAAATTCTTATCCAAATTTAGAAAACCATAAAACTTAGAAGTTTATAATTAGATAAAATAGAGTCGTACATATTTATATAAATGCTTAGCATTTTAATTAAGCCAAGAATTTCATGAAAAAGAATTGAAATGTAAATTGTGCAAAGATTATTTCATTAAATTTACAATAGCTTCTTGTGGTCATTCATTTTGTTATTTTTGTATTTTTGAATATCTACTCAAATCTCACGTATTTTTATATATATATTTAAGAGATGTCCATAATGCCAAGCTATCTTAAAAGGTTTACAATTTACCTATTGTAAAACAATTGATTAATTTATTAAGAATAGTAAAATACTTAAAAATAATTCAACAATACCCAATAAAAAAAAGGAATTTAAAGAATGGAAAATGAAAAGAAAGATAATTAATTTTAAATAAGGTGATTCTATTGATGTTTTAGATACTGAACATATATGGTGTGTTGGATAAATAATTAATATAAGAAATCAAAAAGAAATGCTTGTTCATTATAAAGGATGGAATAAAGCATATGATGAATATATTTCAATCTCTTCACCGCGCTTATCTCCTTTAGGTCTATTTACTAATAGAACCGGTATAAATAAATTATAATTAAGATATTTTATTATATTAACCAAGTCCAAATGATAATGCTATGTCAAATTATGTGAGATAGATTGCATCTCAGAATCAAGAGAACGATTATTTTAATTACTTAATATTATCATAATAAACAGCAAACTCAAACATTATTTTAGCAATAGAATCGCCAAGTAGAAATACATTATCAAGTCTATTACAACTAGTTATTATCATGAGAGAAATACATGATGAATTACATAATGAATTGTGACCTCTATAAAGATATTTATATTATTAATTAAAGAGGTCTTTGTTTTCTAATAACAATAATAAATTCATATATAAATTATTTCTATGTAATCATTTAAAGAGGCTTTATAACTGTTCTAAAAAAATTCAATGAACTTACCAATGAAAGAACACGAAGATAAATTAAATGTATTAGTAATTACAACTAGATTATGTTAGAATATATATTACATGAATTGGAGAGAGATAAAAAAGAATTGCAAATGTTGAGATAAGAAATTATTCATGAATCATACTTATAATCCTCCATAAATGATGACACTTCAACTAGTTTTATTGAAGAATTAGCTGACTTTACAAGAAGCTTTAGAAAGTTAGCAGAGGAATCAATCAATGAAACCAATGAAATAAGCAATTAGGTGGAAACTTTAAAAAATGAAAAAGCAAGAATCAGGAAATCCACTAACTTATTAAATCATAGAGTATATGAAATGGAAAAGGTTTTAGGAGTAGGACTAAATTAACCTAATTCTTAAGATGCCAACAATTGAATTAAATTTATACATCATAATTAAGATAATAAATTTCTCTTGTTTTTATAATTAATTATTGTTAGTTTTTATTACTAATTAAAAATATTATAAAATTAGGCATCAGAATGATAAGTAAGTTTGAAATTTTTGGTGACTTTATTATTAAATTTATAATAGAATGCTCTAATAAATTTGAATATACTTCAAAATTTTACTACTTTGTATTAAAATGTGAAAAATTAAATTATTAATAAATTTGGTTTTACAATCAAGAAAGTGATCAAAATAATTAGAATGCCATTTTTGAATTTGTATAAATAATATATTGTGTTTATATTTTTATAATGTTCATGATATAGATTCAGATATTTCAATATTCTCTAACTTAATTGATTCCTTTTTCAAAAGTTTCTTTTCATTTTCTAAAATTAATATTTATAAAGTACTGAATTTTTAAGAATGATATTTTTAATAGATTTCTTAGGCTCTATTTTCACACTTATGAAATTCATGATCTTTCCATGGAAATCTTCTGTAGGATTTAATTTTCTAAGATAATTTATTAATATAATATACTTAATATTCTCTTGAAAAAATAATTTTTAAAATTTACTTAGTCATTTTTTCAATTTTCTCTTCATTTTCATGCTAAGAAATAATCTAAAATTCATCTATTATAAGTTAAAAATAAAATAATACTTAAAAATTTCTAATAGTAATAAGAAAACTTTTATGATCTAAAAAGTTGTTTTAAATAAGCATCGTTAATAGTTTTCAATTTGGATTCTTTTCTAAATGGTATTAGATCTTCAATTGAGTCATTTTAAAGGGTTTTCATAAATTCCTTATCACTAGAAAAGAAGGTATGATAAAAAAGTTTGTCTCTTTCTTCAGCTCCGAGATTATCCTATTCTTAATAATTGATTTAAGTTTTAATGAATTAAAAACATCTTCTAATAATGAATTTTGTCATTTCTTCTTTAGTTTTATTAACTTAGATATATCTCTACTTTAAGATATTCGGAATATCACAATTTAAAGATATTAGATTCTACAAACAATAATTATAAAGATATACTCTTAAATTCTCATTAGCAAAATTTTCAAAAGTTTTTTCTTTAAGTAAGGAAATATTCTTCTACAAATATCTTAAAAGCAGATTGAGTTCTTGTTATACCAAGGTTTCTTTAGAATTAGTTTAGCGATTTGAATCAGAATATTCCGAAGCTTCTTCGTTCAAAGTAATCTCAGGGAATTGACAAGCTTAATCACACATAACTTTTGTTGGAATCATATTATAGTATTAAGTTGGAATTGGATAGAGTTATTAAAGATTGAGTTATGGATAATTGAGGTAGGAAGTCGCGTATACAATAGGAAGCATGAGATAATTTAAAAAAAAAAGATGTAAAAAAAATTAATATCTTTAAATCATATCCTAAGTGCATAAATAATATAAATAATCATTAAATAATCTTTTTATGGACAAATCAACCAAACACAAACTCAAGCCAATCTGACTCAGAATTTAATTAAGTAGGTTATAAAAAGTAATTAAATGAATTTTGCTAAACACTTTTTTATCTTTACTATAGGATGGATGGATGCTATTTTTACAAATCAACTGAGTAACCTTTTCTCTTCATTAAATTAGACTCAGGTCTTAAGTCATTGATTTGCTTTTTTCTTACATGGCATATTTTATCTAAAATTTCTTAGACTCTTTATTCTAAATTATACTCCAACTACTATTTTTTTTAATCTGAATAATAAAAATTCTTATATTTTCGATATTTTCTGTCTTTATTCTCATTAAAATCACTATTCTATATTTATGGTAATTAAAGATGTTCTGATTTATGTTTTAATGATTTTTTTTATTCAACTTTTATTTACTTGAACTCTAATTAATTATTTTTTCTCAAAAGTAATTTTAATACTTTATCTTGTTTATATTATAAATTAGCCAAATAAGGTGTTAATTAATTCGATATAGGGATTTCAGTTTTAGATTTCATTTATATATTATATATTATATATATAAATATAAAGAATAAATATAATTAAATTAAGATTTATGAGTGACGATTCTGAAAGCTTGGATTTCCCAAATACTCCATTTTACACCTTTGTAATTAATTTATTTAATTCATTAATTTAGAATATAACTATAGGATTAACATTATCATTGACAAAATTATGTGCAAACAAGTGTAGATTATTCAAACCTGATTAAGGTACAAAACTTTCTGAAAATGATCTTTAATGTGTCAGTAATAAATCTATTTTAATAATTAACAGAAAATTGTGCTGCCACCATAAATAATAATTACTCAACATTCACAAGTTCATTAAAAGAGGCAATCAATTTCGAAGATGCATTTGGAGTTTTCGAACCAGAAGAATGATATATTACAATCAAATAATCAATATAAAACATTATTTAAAGATAATATTCTTTTTATATTTCTATTTTATTTCAATTATTATCTAAACAAAAAGATTATATCTTTATATATATTGAATCATCACTTTTAATATAATTTAATACCTACATTGAAAAACATATGATATTTAGTAATAATAAAATCATTTATTTGTTTTTTAGAGGTCCATTTTATTAAAATCATCCGTAGATTAAAAGCTGTAGATATGCTTATAAATATTCATTGAATCTTAATCTTCTGTATCTCTTTTTGGAGAATCTTCCAAATATTGTTATTTTATTTATGTTAAAAATTTCTATATTTCATTTTATTGATCAAATAAAGTTTGTTCTTTTGTTTAAGTAGTATTATTATCATTGCTAAGTTCCTCTTTTAATATTTCTATTTCTTCATCTTTACCTTTAATCTCATTTTATAATATTTAGATTTAATCTATTTGAATTGATAATTTTTAAATTTCAATGCATTTCTCACTATATTTTTATTATAAATCTTTATTTTAATTCATAAGTTCCTTAATATATTTTTGTAGTGTATCATTTTAATTTATTTGTTATTCTAATTATTCCTAAACAAGTGCCATTTGAGCCTTTAAGTTTTTTGTATCTTCACTCTTTATAGCTGATTTATCTAAAGCATTTTCCTGAATGAATTTCTTGAGAGTTTCAATCTATAATTAAAAATCTTTAATTATTTAACTTTCGTTTTTCTTAAATTCCATTTAATGAATAGTAGCCAATAATCTAGCTATTTCTCTCTCCTTATTAACACAAGAATTAGATTTTTATTCTAATGCTGATCTTAATCTAATTCTATCTTCATTTGATATGTCGAGTGCTTTTTGTAATGATGTAATTTTTTAATCTCTAAATATTATTTCATTTCTTAAAACTTGTATATCAAAATCTAAATTTGTTACTGGTTTATTCTTCTCAGGAGATAATTAACTTTAAGTTGGTATAGTGATATTTTATTTTATTAACTCGAATTTCTATTCTAAATTTTTTATTGGTGTAGTTTTTGATGATGCATAATATGTTTAAGGTTAATATTATTATTATGTTAAAGTAGGATTATTTGCTTACGAAATTGATTATTTATGAACAATAACAGGTGATTAAGTTCTATTAGGAGAAATCAAGTTGGTTTTGTAAAACATAAGCAACAGAAAATTTTAATATTTACAAAAATTTTAATAATATGCTACCAAAAAACTTTAGATCATATTAATAACTTTAATTAGACAAATAAATTAATTATTAATGAAACTATTTAAACTATTATCTCACATTATATTTAGAGCTCAAATTCTATATCTTTAGTTTTATATTGATTGTAATATTAACAATTTAATTAGTTCGACATAAAATATCTAAATTATAAATATTTAATTGTTAATTTTCACATAATTTACTTTTGTGTTTAGAAACCTTACTAATTATTTATAATAATTAAGGAGTTTTTAGAAAGTAAATAATAATGTTAAATATTTCTTAGTTTAGACTATATTAATGGTGAGTTATTAAAAAGTCATCTAATTTTGAATATATCATCCTTTATTATGAAATATTATAACTTGATCTTATGGTCCTAAAGTATCCAAATATATTTGATGAGCATTTTGAAACTGATTGAATATATATTGATAAGAAAAAGAAGAGTTTTATATTTTACTAAAAGAAGTTTTAATAGCTATTTTAAAAATAATGAATAGAAAAAGAATTAATAATATTTTACACGTATTAAAATATGCTTGACCTCTAAGCAAAAACTAATAAAGAAATTTGGCAAGCTAAAAAGTTGTTATACGAAAGTGATGAAAATACAAAAAAAAGCTTAATTTTTAATTTAGTTACATTGGTATATAAACGAATTGATCTTAAGGGTTTATTATTATGTATTTTGCTTTTTACAGCATTGTTGGATCAGATGATAATTGGACTTGTGAGATTGAATTTGCTAATAATAGTAATATTAGTTATTTATGTAATTTCAAGGAGGTCATTACATTTGTGCAGAAATGAGATGAACAATGAATTGTAAAACTATTAGTGGACCTATAAGATCTGAAATTTTTTTGAAAGTTAAGAAAGATCTTTAAGCTAGTGCTATCATAAAAGAATATTATATATTTCAAGATTGAATGTCCATGGGAAATAGCTATTTCAGAGATTAGATTGTGTTTCACATTATTATCCATATCTAGTACTCTTATAGGAATTTATGCATTAAGAAAAACTAATAAAAAGTATGCTGAACTTAGCTTTTAAATCGGAGTATCATTTGCAATTCTTTTGGTAATTTATATTAATAATATTTTAAGTTAATTTCAGCATATTTCGACTTCGTCTCAATTAGAACTTCTTAAATAAATAATTATAATTTATGTAATTTATAAGAAGAGTTTTAAATAGAAGAAAAAATGAAAGTATTTTTTTTATCTTAACACTATTTGTAGGGATAAATGGAATGCTCATTTTCAATTTACTATATTACTGTTATATTAGAGGTATATTGTTCTGTAGCTATGATCATAAACTCTATTTAAATCAACAAGTGGAGGTATAAATAGATTGTAGAACTCAAATGATTAGTTGTGATAATAGTTTTATATATCAAATATAATGATCATTAAAACTTGATATATTGTAAATTTTAAATAATTAATTATGTAATACATAATGAAAATCTTATTTGATTTATTTTCAATCTAAATATAAATGCTACAACAATCATAAACATTGATAGATATATGTTCAATAATTATTTTATTGAATTTTCTAAAATTCTAACATGGTTTATGTTATAATAAGTCATCAGATTGGGAATAATTAGAATTTGATATTATTTAGTTGTCTTCAATACAAAAAATATTTTAATTAAAATATTTTTTATTTTATTTTAATTAATATATAATGGATATGGTTTAAACTCTATAGCTTTGGAAATAGATTAAAACAACACTGCAATAAAAATTTTAAGATCTTAAGAGTACTTTCGACTCGATTGATTTGAATAAAAATGGAACAATTGATATTAATGAATTAAATTCGGAACTCAATAACAATCATGGTATTACATAGAAAGAGTAAAGAATTAATCATAAATTAATTTTAGATAGATTGAATCTGTGTTTTAATATTTGAACATTTAAAGAAATGGTTAGATTACTTTAGAAGAATTTGAAAAGTAATGGACTTGTGTTGAATAATAAATTTAATAGGAACAAAATAGATAACAATTCTAAAAGTAGAAATAATAAGTCTAATCGTATATTTAAACAAATTAATAACTAAAATCTTCAATCATATAAAAATCGACATTATAAAAATCTGGATCTGCTTAATAGTTTTCTGATTTATTTAATAGTTACAAATCGAACAATTCCCCAACAAAATACATAAATATATAGGGAGATTTTTCTATTAACCACTTTAGTACTCCACCTCTTTTAGATAGAAGAAGTTCTCCTTTAAAGGTTTTGTCTCCTCCAAAACCAGAATAATATCCAAAAACAAAATAAGAAGCAAAAGAAGATAAATTAAAAGAAATGTAAAGATAGATAACTTACTTATTTAATTATAAAAATGATCAGAAAAATTCAACTCCAAGATTGAAGCAAAATTTGGATACTTTTATGAATACTATGAAATTAGGTATTGGAAGAAGATCTAGCGGACATAATTTGAGATATGAGACAAAAACGTAAACGATTTCACCTAAATTATCAGATTAGATTTCATTATAAAATTATGCCTATTAATTTAATGATATGAAAATGTAATTTAAGTAAACATACACTGGAAATAAAAATAATAGTATTAAGGGTAATACATTTTTTAGAAAGTGAATAATTTAAGAAATGAAGTTTAATAAATAATTTATAAATCAATTGATATGTAAATTTGTATTTTTAAAGCTTTTGAATTCAATCTATACCTGACATTTCTTTATGTTACATATGAAGCATTTATGTCAAGTAATTTAAATCTCTAACTTACTGTTTAATTTTGATTTATTGAATAGCCTCTTATATATTATCTATAGCTATTTACAATTGTTATTAATGCTATTATTATTATGGTATAGAACTCTAATATTAGCTTTTGTTATTATTCCCATATTGTGTGGTGGGTTGAGGAATCTCTATTTAAATTTTGCTATTGCTTGATTCATCTTATTCTTCATCCATCATGGATTATATAGCTTAAAAGTTTTAGATTTCTAAAATGATATTAAATAAATGTTTGATAATACCTTTGGAAATATTTTAAACCGTTTAAACTTATTTCCCATTATTGTTGAGCATATAAAAGTAATCCGATTCTCCAAGAGTTTTAAAAAACCATTCATGATGCAAGACCTCATAAGCAGAAGGTCTTGCTTATGGATTAATAGATAATACTGATTTTAAGAAAGAAAGACATAAATCGGATGCTTTAACTTGAGTATAATCAATTTTGCCATGATAATTAAGTTAAACCACCTTATTTTATGAGTGAGCAGCAAAGGGCTGTTTGCCTACTAACAGTGTATATAAAATGATTCCTGCTGAATATACATCTACCTTAAAATCATATTTTTAATCTCTTAAGACTTCAGGTGCTACATAACCAGGAGTACCACATCTTTAATATTGATACACAGACATTGGATTATAATAATCAGCAAGACCAAAATCACATATACATATAGTATCTTGGTTCTTGTATAAAATATTATCTGGCTTAATAAATTAAAAAAATAGAATACTTTAATGTCTCTATGTATTATTTTGTGATCATGGATATATTACAAAACCATGAATAATTACAACATTATTTATGCACATTAATGTTCAGAATGTCTCTTTTTCTATTATTTCATTGAATCTAAATTTAGCCATTAAATTAATAAATACATTGCATCAATTCCATAACTAAGCAAATAAACTCCTTGTCTTCATAAACCTCATATATTTTTATTATTCCTGGATGTTTAAGTTATCTCATTATTGATATTTCTTTAGCTACAGAAACGTTATCTAAATTTAAATTCTTTAAAGCCACCTTCTAGAATACTTTTAATGCATAATTTTGATTATTTTTCTTACTTGTGATCTTATATACCTAATTATTTAACTCTTAAATACATTTGCAAACTGTCCTTGCCCAATTAACTCACCTATATCATAGTCCAGTCTAAAATTATTTTATATGCATTTATTTTTTATCTATTCAAACCACAACTTGATATTTTATGGAGTTGATTTTAAGAATACCTATTTGTGGTTCTTTTATAATAAAATTGTATTATCATTAAATAGAGAAATTGAAGTTGTTAAGAGTTCTATTTTTTTTTATTCTCCATTTTTTTTAAATCGAAATAATTCATTTTAGGTTAAACAAAACTGAGTTGATTTATTGTGAAATTGCAATATCCCTTTGTAAACTATATCTTCCTAAACTTCACATTTTAAATACTTCATTTAACGTATTTTCACATTATTCCCAAATTCCTTTCCCTTATATGTCAAAATAAGATGACGAATCACTCATATATTAAATGAATAATTAATTTTATATTTTTATTTTACTTCCCTAAAATATAATTCAATCAATTAGCTATAAAAATCTAGAATTCTAATTTTACATTCTCTTCAATTTTTTTGCCCTCTCTAAATCCTTATATGCAAGGGTACAACATCTATATTAAAGATACTAACATTTACAGAACATTATTATTACAGGAACAAAAATCTTTTAAATTTATATCGCACTTATCAGTCCAAATTACCATACCTTCTCATATCTGATTGATTATTCATTTTTGCCTATCTTCACATCCAAAGGTAAAATTAAAGGTCGAAATGATAATTATAATGGACAAAAGGCCATCAAATCATTATAAGGAACTCAATTTTAAATTCACAACCTCCAATACTTAAACAATACTCTGCTGACCCAGTTTGAGTATTTATTATTAGATCATCTAACTTATCGAATTTTTATAAATACCCCCTCTCTGGATTAAGTAACAAATTTATAATTATCATAAATATCTAAACATCCTACATGAAATCTATTTCTTTTGTTATAAAAAAGTCATTTAAAGCAATTATTATCTATTGTCCATTTAAACTAACTTGAATTCTATCCCTCAACTCTATATTGTATAGAATTTAAAAATTTAACAGAAGTTCATACTGATCTTTAATTTTTATATACAGATGAAACCATATGTTACTTTACGAAATGTTGCAACAAAGGAGAATTTAAGGCTTATTTATTCGTCCTTATTGAAAGTCTAAAATAATTTTGAAGCTCTAAAAAATTGTTACATCGTTTATGGTGATAACTACTAAATATATAGGTTCATTTTTATATTGCTCATTTATTAAACAAGTATATTAAGGGAATTGATTTCAAATTAATTTTATATATGCATTAAAGGTTTGATATTCTTTTCACTCACTAAAAGTACTGCTAATTTTTTTAATTATTAATTCATATTATTTTTATATGATCAATAAACAAAAAGTTAATATATAAATATTTCTATGCTGAAAAACCCAATAATAAACAAACTTTAGTAATTACAATCATATATTATTAATTATTTATATATAATTTATGACTAATAATTTTAACATATTGATAAATTATAAATGAATCCAATTAATAGAAGTTACTATCAACTAAATGCATCAAACATATTATCAACCAAGAGAGTTCCAAGTTTGACTCCCCCTAAAAATTACCCAAGCAGTGTTTCAAAGGAAAAAATGTATTAAAAATTTGATTTGTTAGAACTAAATAAGTTAAAGATAAGGCGATTAATGGAAATAGCTAATAAAAAAGTGATGTTTTCAATTTGCCTATGTAAAATGCTCTATTTTTATAATAATAAAATGCAATTTTGTCTGCAAGAAAAGCAACAATAAATTTGAGTGACAGTTCAGATAAATTAAGAAAAACATCACCCAACGATAAGTAAATTATCTGATTTATCTAAGATCTCCCATTAATCCTAGGTTATCAACTTTATAAAAAAATAAACAAATTAGCATTTCCTAATCATAATAAGCAATAGCATAAGTTTTAGCAAAAATGTAAGAAAATGATAATATATCTTACATGAATAAATAATGTATTAATACAATTCATGTTAGTATATCACAATCATGAAATTGAATCCACTTAAAAAAGTACTATTAATAGCAGAGAGTATACAAACAATTCATCTAAACATAAAACTGAAGATTATTAAAAACTATAAAAAGACAATCTGATTCTCTAACGTAAGGTATTTGAACTCGAACAAAAGGTATTTTTATTTTGATTTATATTTTTAGATTTCTGCTTTAGAAAACGTAAATTAATAATTACTTACTTTAGTTAAATAATGTGATTGTCATTAAGCCTAATTAAGAGAATTAGAGATTACTATTTGTAATTTGAATTATTTAAAGGAAACTGTAAATCCAATCTAAATTTAAAATATATCTTCTCTAGATATCTAATAAAACACAGAACTCAAAAAAAAACTATCATATTCATAAGAATATTCAGAAATTAAACCATAAACTTTATTTACAAATCATAATTCAACAAAAATGATTGAATAATTTATAGAGTAGCATTAATTTAATCAATCAGAGCTTAATGTTTTTAAAGATTTGACAAAAAAAATGGATGATAAATAAATACCTTTACCATCTGTACTTAAAGCATTATCATTAGTTATAAATGTATGAACTTTTATATAGTTTTTTTTTATTTAACAACTATTTTAAATATATATATATTAATATCTGTCTGTTTTTAAAAATTAAAATTTATTGATAATTGAATATTATTGATACGGATAAAATAAAATTCAAAAGTTTTACGTTAAACTTTTCATCTTTTAAGTTAAAATTCCTAGTTATCTATATTTTATTTCAAATTTCTCTAATAATTCTTACAATAATTTTGGTTATAGTGCTAATAAACCCAAAATTTATTCCGCAGAAAATTGCATAAATTATTCTTGCGTAATAGCATTTTTTATTCTAATATACACAATCTACTTACATTGAATCTTCAGTTAAATTTTATTCATTTTTTTATTATGAATCAATCATATTTACCATTATTGATTAAAGAGTGTCATACAATATATTTTAAATTTTTCTTTCTCGAATTGGATTACTTGAATAATCATTCGTAGATTAATTTATTGATTTGTTAAAATCAAAATAAATAGAATTTGCATATCCATTAGAATTTGTTATTTTCTATTTATTTTTAAAATATTTTAAAGAAAGATTAGCACATTAATTTAATAAATTTTTAATGGATGTGTATTGATTTTATTTCTTCTTAATCTCTTATTTTTATTCAGTAATTTTTCTTCTCAAAATATTGATTTATTTATAAATTTCAATTATATCATTTACAGGCTAAATAAATAGAATGTTTATTAATTTATACTTATTATTATCCTTTAAAAGATGCTTTTTATAGAACCTCTAATAATTTACTTTTAGAATGCTTTTTCAATTTAATAGGAGGTAATTGAGATAAACTTAAACGATTTGTATTTGAGTCTTAACCTGTAATAAAAAGATTAATATTGCTTCGATTACTACTAATGTCAAGACTCTATAATTGAATCCTTTGCTAATCTATTGTATTAAATAAATTACTGTTCTAGATGTCGATTGAGTATTGTTGTATTTAGAATTGATAATCTATTATTAGATTTACCAACAATCTTTAACACAATCTCTTATTTATATTCTCTTATTTTAAACTTAATCTTTAAGTTCTTTGATAGTAAATTAGTTTAATAGTAAATCTTACATCAATTATTGAGTCTTATAAATTATTAGATGAATACTTTTTTAATGAGTGCTAAACGATATTAATCTACCTTTGACAATTCACTAATTATTTACTTGATTTATGGATGATTTTCAAGACTAAATAATAATATCTAGTACTCATTTTGTTATCTCAATTTCTCTTCTAATTTAATAATTTGCAACTTGGTTTTTTCAAGTTAGTTAAGCAAATGAAAATATCTCTAATTTAATCTCTATTCCTAACAATAATCTAAAATTTACATACTTCCATTTAAATAGCAATTAAAGTTTTATCATTAACTTGATCAATATAGTTTTAGACTTCGTCGTGTTGATGTAAAACAATATCCATGGTATCATTTCTCCTTAAAAGAAGAATAAATAGAGAGATTGATACTTCTTATCTATGTCAGAGAATATTTTTGGAGGTGAAAAAATCTTGGAGCTTTTACTATCATATAACATTGATTTTAATTTATATATTGAATGTTTGAATCAAGCAAAAACTTATGTTAATATTCCTTCCTACCATAAACCTTTAATCGTTTAGCCATTGACTGCTTAAAAGGATCCTTCACCATGAATCATACCATCATTGAATTAACCTTCAAATATCTCCCCATTTGTTAATTATAATCTACCAAATCCATTCATCTTGCCTTCAAAGAATTCACCTTTGAATATAATAATTAAAATTACCCTCATATTCTAACCAACCATTCTCAATAACACTTAAATCTTAATAATCAAAAGGACCTTCAATCTATTCTGCTTAAACATTACTTAATTTGCCTTATCCATGATATTAATTGTCTTTCCAATAACCTTCGTAAACTGTATTATCATTTTAGTCTGTTAAAATTCCATAACCTTCTCTAGTAGCTGGTTCAAAACCTTATCCCCTATAAATATAACCATCTTCATATTAAAGTGCTAATTCCTATAACTAATCTTCATTATCCTAAGGTTAATTTTCTTACTATGCCTATTTAGGTTATTGTTAATTTTTCTATTCTTATTATGGTTATTTTGTTTATGGATTTTAATACTTTTAAACAAGGTCTCTAGTTCTATCTATGGCATCTTAAAATTTCTTTTCTAAATCTTCATCCTTTTAAGATTACTACACTTATTTCTACTGTTAAGGGGGTTTGTTAACTTGTTATTAAGGGATTTATTATTGTTATTATTATTGGGATTAAGGTCTATGTTACGAAGGAGGAGGTTAAGGTTTAGTTTGACTTGGTAACAATTATTATTAAGTTGATTTTGGAGGCTGGGTAACTTTATTCTGATAATATTACTAAGGCTATTGATTTTATAATTATTATTATTATGGTTAGGGTTTTTATTAAGGAATTCCTCTTTATTACACAGGAATTTGTTATTATGGTACTGTTGTTCTTGTAACAGGCTATTATTATTATTTATAAACTTAAGGAGGATAATTTGGATATCTTATATTTTATTAATTAACTGGATAAGATAGCTGTAAAGCTGATTATGGTTTGACTGGACTTTGACCATAATTACCAGGTGGAAATTGATTTTGGATTTAATATTGTGGATAATATGGTTAGGGAGAGGGTCTCACATTAGGAGATGGACGATAAACCTAAATTAACGATATTTAAAATAATTACTTGACTTGGAATTTGAAAAGGGGCTTATCTTTGTTAGGGAATAGAGGGTGGATAATATACTTAAGGGTATGAGGAACGTTGTGGAGAGACAAGACCATAAGGATAACTCATAAATTTCAAATTTAGTTTTAAAATCAATATTCTTAATTTTAATCAAAATCACTGTTAAATTTTATTTCTCCACCATTTTGCAGTTATTATTTAACCATTCTTTTTAACATACTTTCCAGGACCATTTACTAAGTCTTGCAAGAAATTGCCTTCCAATCGATCACCATTTGATAAATATAAGATACCCTAACCTTCTTTATGGTCTTAATTAAATTATCCAACATATTTGGTCCAGTATCTTTTATAAATCATGAAATATCTACTCTCCTATTCGATCAAAATCTCTATAATCAAATTCTCCATAAAGTATTTAAGGTTCTTCATTGTACAAGGTGCCATTACCCTAGAATTTCTCATTCAACCATTAACCCTCATATGCTGGTTTACCAGATGCATAAAATAAAGTACCTAATAGAAGTTACTTTGAATGTACAACCTTATCCATGTATTTTATTTTCAAACCATTAACCTTCATAAACTCCACCATTATCTTAGTAGAAAAATGTTCCTTGGCCATGTTTCATTCCATTTACTTTCTATCCTTCATATCTTGATCCATTTGGATATTATTCAGACACAGTCTCAACTCTACTAGATTGATTCATTTATTTGTTAATTTGTTTATCGTACAAATAATTATATCTAGAAGCAGGATCAAGATTTTATTAATTTCTTTGTGTGGAATCCATTTTATAAGAGTCATAAGAAACCGGTATATTTGATCGAGCTAAAAAACTCTATTAATATTATTAAGAATTAGAAAAGGATGTAACTGGAATTAGGGTGTTTTCTTATTCTATATTGGAGCGATTTAACAATTGTTCAGTTCCAATTTAATTACCAATATTATTATCAAAGTGAGATTTTTCTGCAATCTATTCTGATTATGGTAACTAACAAATAAAACGGAAATATTACTATTTTCAAGTGATCACAAACATCAGGTCTTAAATCCTTAAGTCCATTTTATTATATATAAATTGATTAATTGGATTAAAATGATGATTAAGATTATCTTAAAGATCTTTGAACTTAAACTTAAGAATTATGTACAGAATTTTATTATTATTATTATATAAACTTAGCACTTTGTTCATAATTAATGTAAATCTATGGTTGCTATGAAGTTTCCAATTGAAATTATTATTACGGTGATGCAAAACTCTCAACAGGTTATTCATATGCTTAAACTTATATAATAGGTGTCTTTTTAGTTTATATGACTTCTTCTTGTTCTTCTTAGTCAAGTTTTGGAGAAGCTGGAGGTGTCATAGATTACATTTCTGATCTTAATTAAAGAAAATCCGGCCTCTAATCTTCATTAAGCAGTAACATAGTTCTTAAGATTTGAATGTATTGAGAAGATACCATTTATTCTAGACGTTACAATCTTCTTTGCACTTATTAATGATCAACTCTCATCTTATGCATATCATAACAATCTTCACAATTATGTAAACTTGTCAAATGCAACATTATCATTCCTAAAGAGTATACATCACTTTTGTAAGGATTATGTTGTGGTTAGATATCATCATTAAGAGATTACATTAATTTAGGACTTAAATAATTTAAATTAATTTATTTGCAGTCACTTTGAATTATTTATTGATAAGTAGTAGAAATACCACTTAAAGTAGGGTCTAATAATTTCACGTATGGAAAGTGATCCAAATAAGAAATTGTATCTAATCGTAAACTTTAATGAGTTATTTATTGTGATTCCAATATACAACATCCTTCAATACAACCAATTAGAATTGTCCACAATTCTGATTCAAGAAACTCTTATTTCTTTTCCTATTTATCTTTTAAGATATCATTTAAGGAAGTAGGTATATATTCCATTAATATGAATATCTTATAAAACTACCCACAAAATTGATTGTCTTAATGATAATACAACTCTAAAAATTATACTTCTGATTTAAATACTCGAAATATTTATCAAATTGTCATAAGTATTACTTTCCTTTTTTTCAAGCATAATTTTTAATGATGAAAATTTATCTTCATCTGTTAAATTTATTTCCTTCTAAAACAATTCTTATTGGTTTTATCTATATTTAACAATCCTTCCTTCTCCATAAATTGGATCATCTTTAATGTTTTTTATTACAATATAATTTGCATGCATAGCCTTTATACTTGCATTACTATCTGAATTACCCATTTTTTAAATTTAATTTATATTTAAATAAATATTATAATTCAATTTATTTTTAACATTTTGATGATTCAATAAAAGTAGCTACCCAATGAGTAATCATCTCTACATCATTTTGTTTATGAGAGTCAATTCACATTTAATTTTTAAGATTTGGAAATCAATTCTAATTCTGATATATTTAATAAAACTTATTTAGATGAAATTTACTAAGATGCAATTAGCTTTATTATTTAATAAAAACTTAGCATTGTGCTAATATAATTTTAATATTTAATTGAATAAAAATCAATCATCTTAGAAAATCTCTTCATTTTATTCAATAATTTCTTATTTTTATTATAATTTCACTAGCTTTTTACATGTTTTATTTGTTAACTTACTTTTCTTGGTTTTAATTTATTTCTTCTTAATAAATTTCTTATAATTTTTTTTTTTTTCATTTGATTCTATTTTGTCATTTTGTTTGACAGTCTATAGGTTCTTTGTTTCCTCCTTTATACCATCATAAGTAAAGAGTTCATCGAAATTTTTAAATAAATCACACATTATTATAAAAAATGACAAATAATTTCATGACAAATCATGTTTCATTTGACAATATCTTTATGGATTATTTTACGTATATCCATCCATTATTATAAATTTGGATTTGGATTAATTGGTGCTTATACAATAGCTATAATATTGTTTCTCTTATCAAAATCCATCCATGATAAACTAGCTGCAAAACGTTTCAATAATTATTGAAGAATAACCAAATAATCTAAAATTATTATTAATTAAGGATTGCTGAAATCCTTAATTAAGTAATCATTTATCAAATGGATTGCTACATAATTATACTCTCTCATTTGTTCAAAGATATTCTCTAGAACCCAATTATTATTGAACAGTGACATAAAACGAGGATCTTAAACATATTAATCGGGCATTTAGATTATTGTTTATCTAATATTCTATAACCTAACCTAGCATTCAGGTAAACATTGATTAAAAGGTTAAAACTAAATTATAAATTATTAAAAAAAATTACAATTTGAACACAACATTGCAATAAACAGAATTAAATTTTAAGTTATAAAAACATACATTCTGTTCTTGTAAACATTTTACCCAAACTAATTTATTCAAAATATTATGTATTTATAAAGAGCTTTGCAATTTTATACAATAAATTGCCAAATTGTATTTTATATTTATTTTGTTCACTAGGTTCTACATTACTACGTTATGAAGAATCTTGTAATGTTATTGTTGTTGCCGTTGTTGCTGTTGCTGTTAGATTTCTTTCTCTTTAAACTGATGGAAATCTAAAAGTCAAATAAGATGTATCATTAGATGTTTGAATTCCATTCAATTATTAAGATAGTTCTCTATTTGAATGTGGAGAAGGATTTGAAAAATGTAAATATTATTATTATTATTATTATTATTATTATTATGGTATAAATTATTTTTGTATAGGAATTTAGGAAAATTATTGACTAGTAGTAATTTAGATTGGTTTATTTTATATTTTGAATTAATGTTAATATTAAATCGGTATTTAAGTTTTCTATTGTTATTAAACAATTTTAAATGGAGAAATACTTCGAATTTGCTATGGTTATTAAGGAATATAATTTTAGCTATTAGTCAACCTTTGTTAAGGTTTCTATCTTATATAATCTAAACATTATTCTACAGTCCATCTTAATTATTTATCACATTGAAGCATATTCTATATTAGAACATCCAAAAAGCGAGAACATTAGAATGGATAATATAGCAATCCATTCTATTAATAGGCTTTAAGTTTTTGAGCCAGTTCTGGTTCTGTATGGGATCTAAATGGCTATTATCCAAATACCATTTCATACAAAACTACTCCAGCTGACCATATATCACTCTTAAAGCTATAATGATTACTCAACAATGTTTCTGGTGCCATATATATAGGAGTGCCTACATTATAATTTTGTATTTCCACTCCATTTTAAACATTTTTACATAAAGCAAATCCAAAATCTGCCAGTTTTGGGATTCCGTTACTCATAAATATATTTGCTGGTTTTATGTCTCTATGAATTATATCTTAGATCAATATAACCAATACATACAATTATTCTTGCAATGCTAAAGACCATTCAATACATGAGTAATTAAATCTATTGCAACATCTTCAGTCATATAATGATTCTAAATAAATTACTATAAGTCCCCTATGATTAAATAGACAGATTGTACCTTAATTGCAGTATTCAGTAATTATGTAAACGAGTTAATTATTTTGAAATACATCATACAATTTAAGAATGTTTTATTATTTTGGTATTATTTTTAGAATCCCTATCTCATTTCTCATCATTTTCATCATAACTTAATCTCTCATTCGTGAACAATCGATTTGCTTTACTCAATATATTCATACTTTAATTGCCACTTTCTCTTTGGTATAAATCTCGTATCCTAAAAACACTTCACTAAATTGTCCTCCTCCTATGTTTCGTTCCTCGTATATGTAATTATTGAGTTATTTTTGCAACATTTCCATTATCACTCTTACAATGCAAATTTTAATTATATATAAATTACTAATTAAACATCTTCATAGTTAATTAATATCATTAATTATTTATTTATAAATGGTCCATTTTTAGATTCTTGATTTATCTAAATTTATCTATATTTCAAATTTACATATTTAAAATGCCCCCCATATAAAACATTTAATATAAAATAAAAATAATATTCTCAAATAAATCCTTTTTTTGACCATTCAATACTATATATTATATTAAGTAATCTCTCTAGGCATTCTAACTCTATCCAAAATTTAATAAGCACTAAACAAAGTTTCCACTATTAATATTTATTCTGGTTTTTTAAATGTACTTCTCAAAAATTATTTCTATTCCATAGAATTCATAAGTAAAATATATTATAAAGGATTTAACTATATTTTTACAAACCTTATGAATACTATTTCAAAAATATTACACTCTAGATTAAGATATATATAAATTATTGTTTGAACTTAAATTAGTTTTGATATTATTATAATTAATGCTTTGATTTTGTTATAATTTTCAATTCTTATTTAGTATATTTAGTCTAGGTTAGTTTCAGAAACTTCCTCTATAATATTTTATATCAATTAGCATATTAACTTATGTAAACAAACTATCATAATAACATACTTTTAAATTATATAAATTAATTATGAAATCAATATAATATTTATATTTATAATGTAAACTCTAAACTCATAACTTTGGTTTTTAGGCAGCCTATTATTCTAATCTTTCTAAGTTTTCTTAAACCTTGTTGAATAAATCAGCATTTCCAGTGGGATATTCATTCTTACCACTGAAATCATTAATTTTTGCCCAATTCTTTTATACTTCACTTATTTTAACAGGTAAGTCTAATGAGACTCCTTCAGTTCTTTACCATCTGACTCTAGAGAAGAATCCTCCAGAACATTCATAAATTCCACCATTATATTCTTTATTTGATTCATGAGTCAAAACAGCCACTAAAAAAATATTATTAATGGATACATATTGGTGTAAGATTATTTGGATCGATTCCACTCATTACATCAGGTGGCATAATAGTTTCAGTCATTCTAGAAGCACCCACTGGTACCAACACATTACATAAAATATTTCTTCTCTCTCCTTCCTTAGCTAATGTCAATGTTAATCCAACAATTCCTGCTTTTGCAGCTGCATAATTAGTTTGACCTAAAGTTCCATATAATCCAGATCCACTTGATGTATTAACTATTCTACCATAACCTTAATCTCTCATTATTGGCCAAGCAGCTTTTGTTACAGAATAAGTTCCATATAGATGAGTCTAAAATCATATAAATTCTTCTCTTACTTTAACAACAATATCCCAATCTTCCTCAGTTAATTTTGCTAATATCTTATCTCTTAAGATACCAGCATTATTAATAACAACGTCAAGTCTTCCAAATTCTTTTACAGCATGTGCAATGATTTTGTCACCATTCAACACAGAATCATAATTTGCTACTGCTATTCCTCCTTTACTCTTGATTGTTGCAACAACCTAAAATTAGAACACTTCTTACTTCATCAGCAAATTTAGGATTTGTGTTCTTTCCATCTAAATCGCATCCATTATCGTTTACTAATACCTTGGCTCCAACTGACCCATAAAATAAAGCATATGCCTTTCCAAGTCCTCTTCCTGCCCCAGTTATTACCACAACCTTATTATCAAATCTCAAATCAGACATTTTAATTATTTGGATATATATGAAAACTATATTTAAATTAAAATTTCAATTAAATGTGCTTCATATCATTCATTCACCCCCTAAATTTCTGTAATTAACTCTATTTTTATTATTTCTAGTTCTACACCTACTATTCATTTACTAATCAGAATTCTATTATTGATAGATTATATATTTACTTTCTCCTCTTATATTAATTGTACTTATTATTATTATTGTTGTTATTATTATTGGGGTACTATTACTTATTTTATAATTGGAGAATCTTGTTAAATATATTTTTTCATGTTCTTTTTTCCAGAATTTCTTAAAATATCGAGATCTGATTTAATTTCATCATCATATAAGTTCAATCGAAATGCTTTTAAAAATTTATTAAATTTATAAATTTACTAAATTAAACTTTATTATCCTTAGTGGCAACAAAATTGATATTTTTTTCTTTTGTTTTAATATCTTCAAATATTATTTAAACTCTTTGTTTTGGCTAATATTCTTCTGTAGTCTTCTCTTATTTTTTATGTTCCTGCAGTTATTATTATTATTGTTATTATTTTTAAATTTTGGAACAATTTAAACAATAATAAAATTTATTCTCAGTCTCTTCTTTAATATTACGATTTCTATATTTAGCTTCACAATTTAAATGGTTCTATAAATATCTTTAGAAATTATACCCATTTCTCACAATGATCGCATTATATCCATTCTTATTCATCTTGATCATATGATCCATTTGAATAGACCTAAAAATCTAAGAATTTCTTTTAATACCTATTCACAAAAATCACAAAAATCTCCACGGTTGTACATCCTCAAACATTTCTCACAGAATTAAAGAGTCTCTCCTTTCTTTGACTTTGCCTTACGATCTCCTTTGTTATTGCATTTAGAATTATAACATTTCTAAATTTAAGGGGGGTCTTCATCATCAACAGTAATTGGATTTTACAAAGTATTGTTTTTATTCTGACCCATCATCCCTAATTAGCTAAACATTTAATTCTAATGGAACTAATTTATGGTATTGCTATTCATTTGTATGCTTTTCTACAAAAGATTAATATAATCAATCTGACTCATTACATTTCCAAAACCTAAGTAAAAATAAGCCAATTCAAAAAACTATAAGGTTAGAATATTGTAATTAATGTAAAACTTGATGATATCTTACCACGATTAAAATTGAACAGATCTTGTGGTTATGAGGTTCTATTAAAATTGTCCTAAATCTATGGTTAGATGCTTGGAAATTGTAATGGTTTCATGTTGCTGCGAAAAAAATTGGATAATAATTGTAGCCATCTAAAATAGTAATTAATTGCCAAATATATGATTTGTGCTTATGAAGTAATATAATGATGGGAATATGAAGATATAAATATACCTTAACTAATTTTAATGCTCTTCAAGTTCGGCTTGAGTGAGTTGCTGCATTGAGGAAGTTTTGTTGTTCAATCCAGAGTTCATATTATTTTAATGATAGTTTAAATTAAATTGTTCAACCCTATTTAATCATAATTTAAGCACTAAGAACTGTCTTAATTATTATTATATAAAACCACAAAAAAACACTTTAGAAAAATAAAATTCTCTTCCTTTATTTCTTTTTAAAAAATACTATTATTATAATTATTTTATTAATTACATTTCAATTATAGAATAGGGGAAAATTAAAAATATAATCATTTTATTTTTTTATATATATTATGAAAAGTAAATAATTTTCTTTTTTTTTAAAGTTAAGCCATTTATAAGTTAAGAACTATAAATGATTATTATGAATATAAATTCAGTATACGATTAGAAACCTTGAGATAATTTTTTATTTAAGATAGATTTGATCATTAATTTTGAAATATAAGAATGAACATATTTGAAATAATGGAATATTGTTAAATAATATAGATAATTCTTAAAATATTCTTTAATTCTTTCAAGTATTTTAAATTGAATATCAAATATTAAATAATAAATATTATTGATAAAATTTTGTTAAAATGTCTAATGGATACTATGATTGGTTAGTAAAGGTAATTGTGTTGGGAGATTCAGGAGTAGGAAAGACTAATATTCTGACTTAATATTGTGATCAAAAATTTTCATAAAATTATATGGCAACAATAGGAGTTGATTTTAAGATAAAAACAATCAATGTACTTATGATTAATTTGTTTAAAAAAAGGTTGAAGATAAAAAAATCAAATTATAAATTTGGGACACAGCAGGATAGGAAAGGTTCAGGAACATAACCTAAACATATTATAAGGGAGCATTTGGAATAATTTTTGTTTATTCCATAGTCGATAGAAATTCTTTCAATAATGTTGAAACTTGGATAAAGTCTATTACTGAGAATACAACTGATGAAGTGTAATATGAAATAATAATCCCTTAAGTTGTTCAATTTTAGTCGGCAATAAAATGGATTCTCAAGATAGAAGAGTTCAATCATCAGAAGGTTAAGCATTAGCAACAAAATACAAAATGCCATTCATAGAGACCAGTGCATTAGAAAATAAAAATATATGTAATATCAAAACTCTAATTAAAATTTAGAAAATATTTTCGATATATTAGGTCTCAATCTGAAGAAAAGACTGGAAAATGAAGGTCAAAAGGCTCCGATTAATGCTGAGAACTAATCTAGCTAATTCAAATTAAATTAGGAATCTGCTTAGCCAACACCAGCACCATCTTCTTGCAATTGTTGAAAATGGTTTTGTTACAATTTATTAACATATAATGTATATTCAAAAAATGAATATAATAAATATATACATAAATCTTGCTTTCTCAAAACATATAAATTTAAAATAAACTCATTATTTATTAATAATCGCAAAAGTATGGCTTCCACCACATGCAATCTTTATAACGTTTTCCATAACTAGTAAAGGTGAGAATCTACTACTATTAGGTGATTCAGTTTCAGAACCCCTTCCTAATTGACCTTCTTTTCCTCTTCCATGCATGTACAATTTTCTATTACTTATTATACCTACATGAGCTTGTCCACATGATACTTTATCAATATTATAATCAAATTAAATTTTATGTGGCGTTGGAATATCTTATTTACTAGGTGTTCCTAATTAACCATCTCCTCCGAAACCCCAAGTATATAGCACACCTTCTTAACTTAATGCTCCAATAAACTATTCCCCACAAGAAAATTATTTAATTTTTGGTAATCCTTTTATTTGTTATGGGATTTATATAACTGAAGGACTTGGCGATCCTAATTATCCAAAGTAATTACTGCCCCATGCAAACATACTAATTTAATTTCATTCATACTTTCCATCTGAATCCAAAGCTACACTAAAATCAGCTCCACTGTCAATTTATATAATATTTTTTAAACTTGTTATTTATTTAAAACTAATTTCTTCAAGATTTTTTGTTTCATATCCTAAAATACCTTTTTTATTTAATCCTACTGAATAAACATTCCCTTCATCTGATAAGATTATTGTAAATTAATCACCCAATGCTACTTATTTTGCTTTAAAATTAAGTTTTACTAATTCTGGTAATTTAGCTGATCCCAAATTTTTTTAGTATTCGTATTTTTCTCTTGATGGCAATTTTGTTTAACTATCGAATGAATGACCCAATTTTCCATGATCTTAATTACCCCAAGTATACAAATTTCCATCACTTGTTATCGCAGCCATATGATAATTCCCACATGCAACAAATTTGAAATCTAGATGCTTCAAACATTCAACAAGTGTAGGAATATTTATGTTTTCAACTTATCCATTTCCTAAAAGTCCAAACTTTGATCTACCCCAAGTATACAATTTTCCTGATTTATCTATTGCTGCAGAAACACTTGATTTGCATGCTACATATAAAACATCTTAAATTGGAACTAATTAAGGAGAATATTGTGATATAGAATTTCCTATGCCTAATTATCCAAAATTGTTCCAACCCTAAATATACTTTGTTAAATTACCCATGCATACAATTACTCTTGAGAAAATACAAAACTGGAAGTAAATGTAATAGATGAACCGATGGCTGTAACTTTAAGTAAGTTTTATAAGGCTCTTCTCCACATTTAAAAATTATATTTATTTATATGATTAATCCAAATTTAGCTCTATTTTTTTTGTGTGTATTTTTTTAATGAAAATAATTTACAATCATTAGAAGATTGCTCTTTGTTCTGAAGTGTATTAAGATTCCATTCTTAAATTTAGGCTCTTAAATACGCTTTCAATAGAGTCAACCAATTCATCAATCATTTCTTCTGTGTGTAATGGTGTAGGAGAAATACGTAATATCTCTTATCTAAATTATATAAAAATGATATTTACCCTCTAGGAACTGTTGGATAGTTTATTGGTTGTATATATATATTGTATTCATTCAGTAATTTTTCAGATGCCTCCTTACATGATAAAGGATCACCAATGAAAACAGGAACAATGTGAGAAGCACTATTAAGAGCAGGAATACCCTTGCTTTTAAGTTTAGCCTTTATAAGAGATGCAACATATTGATGTCTATCTCTAATTTCTGGATGTGCCTTCAAATACTTGACGGACTCCAAGCAAGCTGCTGCTATGATTGGAGACATAGACGTTGAGAAGATAAAATTACTGGCTGTACTTCTTATAGCATCTACGATCTCTGAGTTAGCTGAAACATAACCACCAGAGCATCCAAATGCTTTACCTAAGGTTCCTGTGACTATATCAATGTCTTCTTATAAGCCTAATTTTTCAGTAACACCAGCTCCTCTATCACCATACATTCCTACTGCATGAACTTCATCAATGAGAGTAAGAGCATTGTACTTTTTTGCTAAGTTGATAAATTCTTAAATGGGAGCAACAGTTCCATTCATAGAATAAACTGATTCAAATACTATGACTTTGTTTTATTAAATGTCTAATTTTAGACAATATAAAAATACCTAATTATTTTAACTTTTATTCCAAATCTTAATAATCATTATGTTTGAAAATAATTCTGTCTCGTTTAGTGGCTCTCATTCCTTCAATCAAAGATGCATGATTTTTGGCATCACTCAGAAATGTTACATCCTTTAAAACTTTGCCCAGTGTATCCAATGTAGCCATATTGGCAACATACCCACTGTTCATAACTAATGCACTATCTTTTCTATGCAAATCAGCTAGTTCTCTTTCTAATTCTACATGGTAAATGCTTGTGCCTCCTATATTACGAGTTCCACCTGCACCTATTCCTGTCAAGTCAATTGCATTTTTAGTTGCTTATGTTACCATAGGATTTTAAGACATTCCTACTGTTAATTCATTTATATTACCTAAGTAGTCATTACTACACCATAATGTTATTGCTTAGTCACCAGAAGGTGCCTTGTTGATTGCTCTTGGGAATTGTCCATTTGTTCGTAGCAAACTCTTGAATTCTCTATATCTTCCCTCATCTTTGATTTACTGAATCACCCCTTTGAATTAGTTACTATAAAATTAGGTATGATCAATAGGACACTTCTTTGTCTCCGATCTAGAATTCTTATTAATATCTACTTCATTTCCTTTAAATGAAGATAAGGGCAAAATTTTGTATATTTGGTTATGGCCTGTTCTGAAGTAATATTTATATTGAATGTCTTTAAGAATGGGCACTTAGTATGTTGCAAAGTTTTCTAATGCAAATTAATACCAACTCTCATATATAAAATTAGATAAAATGTGTATCGAAATATTAATCAAGAATCTGGCTTTTAATACACAAATATTGCATCATTATTTATATTATGTCGTTTTTATATTATTATTACAAAATTCATGTAAAATTCGTAGAGTGAATTGGGTTAATCTGATCCTTGGTCGTTGTATTTGCCATATGATAACAAATATGAACTTCAAGGTTGTTGCTTCAAAACCAGACCTAATTGGAGAGACATGAAAGGTATCAAATCATTAACACAAGATAGAACGATAATTACAAATATTTAAGATAGTGACCTACCTGATAATACTATTAAAACATGCAAATATACTTTATGGACATTTTTTCCCTTAAATTTAATTGAATAGTTTTCAAAGATGGCTAACATCTATTTTTTGATTGTAGGATATTTGGAAACTATAGACTTAGTATCTATTACTGATGGATAACCTGTGATTTGGTTTCCATTGTTTGTAGTGATAGCAATTTCAGCATTTAAAGATTTTTTAGAAGATCATAAGCGTTAACTTTCTGATAATGATGAAAATAATAGGTATATTAAATAGTATAATTTTGAAAAGATTAGCGTTAGTCTTAACACCTTATGGATTGACAGAGAAGAAATGGTCATAGATCTTAGTAGGAGATATTATTAGAGTGGAGTAAGGAGAATATTTTCCTGCTGATGTGATCGTAATTAAAACAGGTGAGAAAGGATCATGTTTTATTGAAACTAAAAATCTAGATGGAGAAACTAATCTTAAGATAAAGAAATAGCATAAAGCGCTCTAATTTACTAAAAATTTAAATGATTATAATCTTTAAAAAGAGTAGATCTTAGTTCATTATGATAAACCCAATCCTTATTTATATAAGTTCAATGGTACTATTACGATGCCTCCTGATCACAATATCAGCGATGGAGATTGTTCAAGAGATTCAATTATTAATTACGACGCATAACATAGAAAAGTTTACACTTTGGATGAAGTCAATTTTATTTTAAGAGGATGTTCATTGAGAAATACTAATTGGATGTATGGATTAGTCGTTTATACTGGATTTGATACAAAGATCATGTTAAATTCAACAAAAGCTCGACCTAAATCATCTTCTTTAGAATCATAAATGAACTTCTTCATTATTCTAGTGTTTTTTATGTAAGACAATATCAGATATGATTAGACAATTAGTAATTTGTTTGTTTTCAGCATAATATTCAGTTTTTTGGCAATTAGATAATTTTATGGATATACCTTACTTAGAATTGGATGAAAATGATTTATAAACAAATATTGTATTTAGAACAATGGAAAGATGGGGTACTTGGTTATTGATATATACTAATTTTGTTCCAATATCTTTACTAGTAACATTAGAAATGGTATGAAAATAATTTGGTATCTAGTGTAGGTTAAATATTTACAAGGTATGATGATAGAAAATGATAAATAGTGTATGTCTTAAAATCATAGAACCGAAGTCCAAACTTCAAATTTAAATGAAGAATTAGGTAATGTTAAATATATGTTTACTGATAAAACTGGAACCATTACAAAGAATTTGATGGAATTCAAAACGATTTCTATATTTGGTAAATCATATGGAAATGCGGGTAATAGAAGTTAAATCTTAAATACTGAAGATTTAATAAATATGCCTGAAGTGACTAATGTTGATTTTAAAGACAAATAACTATTTAATGATCTGAAATAGAATGACGAACATTCAAAAAGAATAGTTTAATATTTTATTCATCTTTCATTGTGTCATACAATATTAGTGGAATATGAGTAAGGAAAAATTAAGTATAACGCCTCATCTCCAGATGAATTAGCTTTACTGATGGGAGCAAAATTTTGTGGATTTGAATATATAGGTTAAGATGATGGAATGATGAGTGTCAAATATAGAGATTAAGTGATAAAATATAAGTTATTGTAAGTATTAGAGTTTACTTCAGCGAGGAAGAGAATGTCAGTTATAGTTTAAGATTAAAATAATTAAATAATTTTGCTATGTAAAGGAGCAGATTCTATGATAATAAATTTATTAGATAAATAAAATTAATAAAATTAAGAATTATTATAAATAACAGAATAGCATTTAGAATAATATGCTGAAAAAGGATTGAGAACCTTATTATTAGCATAAAAAGAGCTAAGTTAAGAGTAATATGATGAATGGATTACAAAATATTTTTAAGCAGGTTTGTAGACAATTAATAGAGAAGAGCTATTATTAGGTTTATAAGAATAAATAGAAAATAATTTAATTTTGATTGGAGGAACGGGTATTGAAGATAAATTGTAAGACGATGTAGGTATTACGATGTAGAAAATATTGAATTCAGGCATTAAAATATGGGTATTGACAGGTGATAAATTAGAAACTGCTATAAATATTAGTTATGCATGTAATTTGTTGAATGATGCATAATAAAAAATAGTGATATCGGCTGATGATTAATTTGAAGCGTAATTTAAAATAAATTAAGGATTAGAGTTAATAAAATCATAATACTTAAATCATTCTACAGCTTTGATTATTTCAGGGGATTCATTGATTCATTTAGATGAAAAGTATCATGTGAAATTTATAGAATTGGCTAAACAATGTCACACAGTAATAGCTTGTAGAGTTTCACCAAAATAAAAATAAGAATTAGTATAATTGGTGAAAGATTATATTTATAATATTGTTACAATGGCAGTAGGAGATGGAGCTAACGATGTTAATATGATAACAGCAGCAAATATAGGAATAGGGATAAAAGGTGTTGAAGGTAATTAGGCTGCAAGAGCGGCAGATTATTCTATTGGCGAATTCAAAATATTACAATAATTATTACTTTATCATGGAAGAGAATGCTATAGAAGAAATTAGGTTTTGGTTGGATATAACTTTTATAAAAATCTACTTATTGTTTTACCACATTTTTGGTTCTCATTTTACAATGGATTTTCACCTCTCAATTTATATGATCCTTGGTTATATCAATTTTATAATATGTTTTATACAAGTGTGCCAATTATGGTTTATGCAATTTTAGATTAATAATATTCATAAAAGTTTCTTATCTAAAGTATTAAATTTATTTATATTTAGATCCACAACTCTATTAAACAAACAATAAAGTAAATCTTTTAACTTTCTTCTTTTGGTTTTGTTCTGGTGCAATATAATCAGCAATAGTAATTTATGCAGTATTTCCATCTATGGAATAAACAAGTATCGATAAGGAAGGGAGAATCCTGTTTCTTTCATCAGTAGGTATGGCTGTATTTTGTTATGCAATCATTATTGTGAATCTAAAAGTGTTTGTCTTCTCTTATATGAATTCTATTGGATCTGTACTATTTATTTTTGGTTCAATTATTCTTTACTTGCTAACTTACATGTTTTTATCTACACTTACAAATAAATTAGATATTTCACATACATTTATTCACTTGTTTTCAAATGTCTAATTTTACTATATTTTAAGTGGAATAATAACTTTGACAATTCTTTTTGATTTAGCACTTGCAAGATGGTCAATATTTTCAGAATAATAATTATTTGAAATTCGTAAAGTCAGAGATAAATAAGAACCTGCTTCCTCAGAAAAATCAAGATTTGGAAGTAGTCCTCCTTCATCATTAATGCCTCCTGATAAATTTGAGAACCTATTCTTTGAAGAGGAAGCATATGATGATACATCAGCTCTTCTTCCTGTAAAGCCAGTAAGAACCAGAAAATATACTGGTTACGCTTTTGCATAATAAGAAAAAAAGCTTGATGAAGCACTTAGAAATGCAGAAAATTGAGAAAATTAATTATTTTCATCAATATGTAATTATATTAAAATTTCATTCTGTTACATATGAGAAGAATACCAATTTGTAAATCAAATAGAGTGATAATTGCATAGTCACAACTATTCCCATTATTATATATTTCTTTTAGACCTATAACTTTTCTAATTCCCTAATATTTATTTAAATTTCATACTCTCTTAAATTTACTATTAAAAACAATGATGAATTAATAAATCCATATGCAATTATCAACCATAAGAATAATTCATTTTAGAAATAACACAATATAGTTATTGGTAATAATGTTGACATCGAGTATCCATACAAACAAATTGTTTAGAAGAAACTTAAATCTACTCCCAAAAACTTCATTACTGCAGCTAAGATTATTGGAGTTCCAAAAGCTATTATATAAAGCAAAGCAGTTGCTTAAGGAACATAACTAATTACAAACGATTGATTTTCTTTTTCTTCATCTATCTATCTTAAATTGGCTATTGCAGTTATCATAAAAATTAAGGTAGCATTTATCCAAATAGGTCCCCATCTAATTTTAAAAGAAACTTTATACAAATCTGGATTTCCTCTAATTAAATTTAAAAAGTCTGGTTTTAATGGTTAGAATGTTCCTTAAATTCTTTATAAGACGTCTGATTCTGTCACGTTGAAATAAGGAGTATAAAATCTAAAATATTGAATATATATGTGTTTTTTTACTCTACAGTCAAGAAAGCACAATATCCGATTTATTTTTTATTGGATGAATTAGCATTTTAATTTGTTTATTCTTTATTGGCTTACTATTATTCGTCTGTTTAATTTTAAATTCCAAAATCCATTTTATATTTCAATTAATATTTTTATAAATATGGTTCATGTTTATATTGATTTGCTTCCACAAGAAATTAAAAAGAATTTTAAATACACATAGGATCCACTTGATCCAAAGAATTATGCAAAGTTTAGTGAGATTAAACTTTACATAGATTAATACAATGATGATCATATAGATTAATTAGATATTCAATAAATAATTGGAACCAAATTTATAATGTAAAGTGATTTATAAGTATTGTAAATTGCATGGGAAGCAGATCATAGACCCAAGGAGATATTAGATGAAATTAAAGCAAGAGAAATGAGATGCAAAGATAGAGCCTTCATTGCAAAATCATCCTAATTGACGAAAGGTGTTTTTTAAGAAAAAAAGCAAGAGTCCATAAAAGAATATGAGAAAAGTGTGAATTTTGGGTTATCATTTATTTTTAGTATATTTGCTAGTGGATTGGTAGGTTATTACTTAGGAATTTATTTCTTTTAACTTACTTATGATTAATCATTAGCATTAGCAGCATTCTTTTTAATAGGGGCATTGATAGTAGAAACAGGGTTATATATTGTGAAGATCATGAAGGAAGATAGGATTAGAAAGTTAAATTAAAAGCAGAATGGCAAACAAACCAAGACATTTCCAACTAAATTAAAAAAAGAATGATTAATTTTATAGTTAATTATGTATTTTAGCAATAAATCATCTTCATTTAGTAATGCAGAAACCAATACTGATTTAAGTATGTTGTTTGAATCTATGATACATATTGATTAGATGTCTAAGATGAACAACACAAAAATTCGTCTATATTGTTAATTATCTGAACATGAAGGGAAATTGTATAAATAATTCTCCATATACTAGACCCAACTTTAATCAATTAATATTTGATCCTTCTAGTTTAGGGAGATATAAAAATTTTATTGGTGCATCATCTAAGATTGCTAATTACATAAAACTATTAGATCCCAAGATTAGAAAGAAATTTATTGTTGAAGAAAAATATGATGATTACTTAAAGTATATAATAATTTAAGATCTCTATTAGCAAGTAATCAATCAATACCAAAAAGGAATGCGAAAGAATCAAAGCTTTGATAGATCAACATAATTAGATTTACACTCTAAACCTTAAAGGGATCCCTGGAATTGATTAAACTAATAGAGCAAACAAAAAAAAGATACCTTGCAAACTTACATCTATTTCTACTGCAAGATAGCAAGACTCAAGTTAAAACGAAGAGATGAAAGACATCGATTTAACTAGGATTCATGCAACTTAAAGAGGAAGAAAAGTTAAAGTGAAACCATTAAGATAAAAATAACAATCAGAATTATTATTTAATGATTCCCCAAGAAGTGTACCTCTGTAACCCATAAAAAGATCTTAATTATACTAACTCTTTGTTAATTGAATGTTTACAAATGTTAAAAAAATTATAAAAAGATTTCTGTATAAATTAATTAAATATTAAAATGTTAGAAGAATTATCTTATAATCCTGAGATAATGAAATCCCAATTGAGTATGTTACCTCCAATTGAATAATTTACATTATAATAATTAGCAAATAAGAGGAAAGTTAATTTTAATATGATGCTCTCCTTACCGGTTAATATTTTAATCTCTATTTATAGTTTTTACTAAAGGATAAGGCATTGGAAGATAGAAAAGATACTATAGCTATATTTAGAAAAAGGAAATTTGAACCTTTAATACCTTAAAAACATAATATTCCATTGATAAATAGTGGAAGAATTCATTGCACTGAATTTTGGTCTGATAAACATTAAACAACAGCTTTGAGGGATTCTCATATTGAAAAAAATTTAAACAAATATAGATAAATAATCAAAACTAATATTCAAGAATATTTACTTAAATTTGAAATGCAAGCAAAAGAATAGTTGGAAGAAGCACGCAAGTATTATTAAATCAAATTAATTAAAGTATCAAATATTAAGAAATTTTCAAAAAATAACCTTCAGTTTCTGAAGATGACTTTGTACCTACAATGAATGAATTAAATGTAAGTCAATGCACATAAGATGAAATCTTTAACTTTTATAGAGAACCAAAGAAATATAATCTATCTTAATTGCCCAAAACTAGTTTACGAAACTTAGATAAAATTACTAATAGTAGTTAAAAATTGGGCTTTATAGAAAAATTTGATAAAGTCATTAGTGTTTGTGATCGATATTCTATCAATTCAAATAGAAATTCTCTAAACAATATTAAGTATAATAATCTTTAGTAAGATTAAGTTCAATTGGACTTGGTAACATTAAAAAGCGAAAAAGAAATGTTCTCGATAGTAAGACAAGTAGAAGTCATATTAATTGATACTTAATTTTATTTATTTATGATCATTAAAGATTATCAACTTACAGTTTTAACTCTAGAAGAAGATCTAATGCAAGATTTTTTTTAATTCAAGGTTTTTGGATTTAAAAAGTAAGGTTGGAATTTAAGTTAGATTGTAGAGGTTGTTTAAGTAGCTGCTGGAGTTTAAGGTTAAGTTTCTTTAATTTCTGAAAGGATCTTAAGTATGGAATCTTTCTTTAATTATTCAAATATTTTAGGTTTGTACTTGTTCAACTGAAGAAGAACGAATTATTTTTACTTTTGTACAATCTCTAATTTTTAAGTGAATCTGTGAAAATGAAAGCTATGTTCACTAGGCGAATCAGATATTAAATCAGAGCCTTTCTTTTCCAATGGTCGTTAATAGTAAGGTCGATCTTTGGTGAAAGTTCTGAAAACTTTGATATCTTTTAAACTTCCATAGATTGAATCACGAGTAGACATAGTATATTAATGTTATGGATTGTATAAGCTAGGTTATTTTGTATCTATTTTCTTGAAAGATTTCTAAAATTTTGTTTTCATTCTTCCCTTTATAGCTCTTCTACGTAAATCTTTAACTCTATCTAAAAACTAATGTTGTTCTATTTTTGTTTTAGGGTACTTCAAATCTATATTTTGCTTGCCATAAGTAAATAAAATACAATTTTTTCTGAAATTACTCCATCACATTCACTTTTTCTTCTTTGTTTACACTATGTATCTTAAATCTTAATTAATCTGAAACTATGTATCTCATGAGTTGTCTAATGTAGACTCTTTAAAACAAAACTAGTTTCTACATTTCTTAGAAACTTATTCTAAAATTGAATTTCTTAGAATTATATCTTAGAGTTCTCCAAATCATCAATTGATATTAATCTTGGATAATGTCTACAATTTTTATCTTGTGTTATAGTCATTAAATTTCTCATTAAATTAATTAAATGTCAATATCAACAAAGAATACATATAAATTGCTATTATTAATATAATTAAATTTCAAATTTAAAGTTTTTTAATGCACTAATAAAATAGATTGTCTCCAGTATCATCTAGTCCATTACATCATAATTAAATCATCACTTGTATATAGAATCATTAATTTTAGAGCAATTAAATAGATAATAATGTTATTAATAGACAACTCCAAATTCTAAAATTCCTTAAGTCAAAACTAAAAATTGTAAATATTGTGTATAATTGTTTAGTTTATGATCCCTTATAATAATAAAAAGAAAGAGAAAATCTAAATAAATAATTACTAGTTTCAAAAGCATTAAAATCTACACAACAAAATGATGGATCAAATAAATAAATCAATATTTAATATTCATAAACAAATTAGAATACTTTACAAAATCTAAATATATCATAATGCATTTCTTACTTTGATAACGCATTAAGAACTTAAAAAGATGAATTATTAAAATTAATTGAGCAATAAAATAAATAAATAGAAAATTTATATTCATAATAATAAATTATTTTACAATAAGAGAGAAAGAAAGAGTAAGATTACGAAACACAATTAACAATAATTAAAAATTAATTAAAAACATAAATAAATAGTAAATGTAGTGAAATTTTCAATAAAGTTTAAAAATAATAATAATCTGATTTTAAGCTTATGGAAATTGAAATTACAAAACTTAATTAATTGATACAACAAACAAATATGCAAAATTATTCACACATAAGACAAATAAAATTATCTTAAAATGGAAAAGAGAATGAATCTTAAGAGTTTTAAGAGAAATAAGCATTTTCAATCTAATAAAATTCTTCAATTAATCCAGATATATATAACAAAAAAAAATGTAGTTTAGAAATAAAAAATCTAAAATTGATTGATCCATAAGAATATAATAAATTACCTGAATAAGTTAGTGTTTTATTGAATTCAAATAATTAATCAAGTAGTGAAATATAAGAAATAGAATTAATTTAATCTGAACTCCCTTTATTTGATGTTTCCAATCAGTAAAATTAAGAATAAAATTTATAAATTATTCCATTTTCATCTTAATTAATAACAACTTCTAATACAAAATAAAATAAGGATGATGAAATTAAAAGATAAGATTCTCCATTTAAAAATCTTAACGAATAAGATATGATTGATAGTCTTGATGATATTGTTTTTCTAGATTCAGATCAAAAACAATCAAACATTAATGAATTTCATCATCTAAAATGTATTCTTTTTGATTAATATTAGCTAAAGGAATGTCTGTCATATAAGAAGATGAAGATGATGATGAAGAATTAATTTATTAAATTGATGAAAATGGATTTATTCTTACCTAAGATGGACATCCTTTAATTGATGAAAAAGGAAAAAGAATTCAATTAACAAAATAAGAAATTTAATTTTATAAAGTGTAAACACTTAATTGATTACATGATCATTTATTTAATTTCTCAATATTTATATTTAATTGTAGTTTTTATTAATAAGAAAATAAATAAATAATTCATAACTTATATATATAAGAATCTGCACAACAACCTATATGTCCGAACTCATTCTTTCCTAAAATCCAACCTTCTACTTAAGATATAGCCTCAATTTTTTCATCTTTAATAAAATTTAACAAAATACTTTTATTTATTTATAAATATCTTGGATCTGTTGAAGCAAAATATTATTTAGCTTTATAACTTGTTTTACGAAAAGTAACTTCTTATTCTAGTTCGGTATAAAGATCAATCAAGTTTTCATAACTAATCTAAAAATCTAATGGTTTTGGAAGTTATATGGATGGATCAAAGTATTATATTTAATACATTTAAATTATTTTTTATAATTCTTATTGAGATTGTGGTACTTCATAATTATAAATGCAACCATTTTATTTAACTACAAAATTATTATAAATAAATTAACTTGGATCTTATTTTTTTTCGCTAAAACTATTATCAGTATGGTATTTAAGAGAGGGACTTTATTTTTTTGATAGATCATAACTTTTTGTCTTGATGAAGTCAGAAACAACAGAATCTTTAGATTCAAAATCAGATCTTGTTTTATTAGGAGTTAATGGACTATAATAATTATATTAGCTGCTTAAAAATCTTGTTTTAGGATATTTTTTAGCTTATTATTTTAAATCATCTAATAATTTTTTATTTACAGGATTCTAATAGAATTCATTTTCACTAAAATAAGGTGAACCCCATTTATAGAATCCTTGTAATTTGGGACTTGAAGATTTTTTATCTTTATTAGGACTTCTTTTGGGAGTTGAAAATGGTTTAAAAGATTATTTATCTTTTTTATAGAGGATTAATAGTTATACCAAGTGACTTGCAGAAATTCTAATAGAATAATACAATGTTATTATACTCTAATAAAGGATTAAGAGTTTATTGATTTTTCATAACTTCGTTGGTAAGTAAGTGAATTACTTCATCAATAGTTATCTCTTCTAAAATTAATTAAGATATTATAATTATATCGTTAAATTTTAATGTTATATCATCTAATTATTATTCCTTTTTTATTTTAGTAAAATCTCTCATAATTTAATTACACTTTTAATAGAGTAAAGCTACATTTCTACATAGGTCAGTTTGAAATAAATATAAAAATATGGAAGATAATTTTGAATTATGTTTTTCTAACGAATTAAGGTAGGAATTAAATAACTCATAAGTTTAACTTTTTAATTGAATCTTTTAAAACTAATATGATAATTGTTGATACTTTACTTAATATTCAATAAAGAAACAAATTAGAGATTATTATTTAGATTTGATGAACTAAATAATTAATTCATGACACATCATCAATATGTTGGCATAATACGAAATTTATTTATTCGGACTGATGAAACCAATATTTTCAATCTTTACAAGAATGTTTCTAATACTTACTGGATTGAATGAGTCAAATTATTCCATTTAACAAACAATTTATAAATAAATATCAATAATATTCCTACTTGAGAGATATATCATTTATCTTTGATCATCATTTTTTACATCTTATCTTATAAATAATAATATATAAAGGATTGATAGAAATGCATTAAGCAACTTTCTCTAAGTGATCTATCTATTCGAAGAAATATTGCTAAGATTAGATATACAATTAATAAAATAAAAAAGAAGTTGAAAAATAAGGAATCAAATGTCTGTTGATATATTTGAATGATTGATGAATACTTTTTAAAATTGATAAACACATACAAAAATAGATGAGTTATTAATAAATTTTATTAAATATTATAATGAGCACAGTGACTAATGAATCAAAAAAGAAAGAAGCAATAGACAAAGCACTTATATAATAGTAGAGAGAATAACTAAAGCAGACAGTTTTAGAAAGATTTATAAAAGATTTTGGTAAGAACAACAAAACCAAAATATAAGTAACTTACATTTAAGAGAATAGTTAATCACTCAAATAGTGAACGATTATTTTTCAAAAACTAGAGTCACTGATGTAACTTTGAAATCTCTAAAATAACAAGTTTAATAAGCGATACAAAATGTAGGATCTACAACATAATCATAAGCAGAAAAATCAATTTAATAATCTTAAGGTATTACATTAATTATGAATAATTTAAGTTGCTTAACAATAGTATACACAACCTATTCCCTAATAAAAACCTCCAAGTAGTCAATCTAAAAAATCAAGTTAATAACAATAATAAAATTAATATTCTTAATAATATAATTAGGATGGTTAATCAGAAATATCATCAAAAGTATCAATTAACATATATGATTTTATTAGGCTCCAAAATCAGTCTATATGATGGAAGGAGATGAAGATGATGAATGGGCAACTTTAGTTAAGTTTGACACTGAATTATATAAAAAGGAAAAGGAACTAGAAAATGTTAGAAAATAAGAATTCAAAAAGAAAATTAAATCTGAATTGGATAGACAACTAAATGAAAAATAAAATAAAAAACAAGAAGATTTATAAGATGAGGATGCATATGTTAAGCTACATCATTATTAATTAAATGTTTATGATTAAAAAGAAAAAGAAAAATAAGATAATCTTAAAGGGAAAATATTAAATGAAAAATTATAAAGAGATAAATAAGTTAGAGATGAATAATAAAGAAAGTATTATGATATATCATGTATGATAGAAAATATGAATAAAAAAAAGAGAAAGAACTTGACAGTTTACTTGTTAAAAAAATTAGAGAGGAATTAGAATTAGAATAGAGAGAATAATTAAATAGAAGAAATAAAGAAAGAGAAAGATTTTTAAGAATGATGAAAGAAAATGAAGAATATAGGAAAAAAGCATTAGAAGATGCTAAATTAGAGAAAGAGGCTGAAACTTAAATGTAATAACAATACATTAATTTGTAAAATCAATTAGAAGAATAAAGAGAATAAGAGAGAAAATAAAGAGAAGAAAAAATGAAAAAAGTTATGGGAATGTTTGCAGAGGGTGTTGTAAAAGATCAAAAAGAATTAATTAGATAGGAGGATGAAAAAATGTTAAGGAATATTTTAACTCAAAATGAAAGAGAAAGAATAGAAGAAGAAAAAAAAAAGATAAAATAACTTGATTAAAGATAATAATTAAGATCATTCTTAAATTCTTAAATAGAAGAAAAAAAAAGAAGATAAGAAGAAGAGGAAGAATTAAATAAAAGATAAGCTGAAATTTGGAAATAAGATTTAAATAATTATAATGATCATGAGAAAAAAAAATTTGATGTATAAATTATAAATATAATTTTCAGTATATAAAGGAAGTAAATTTAAGACATGCAGATATATTAAAAAGTTAAATTGATGAAAAATAAAGTAAAATTAAGAAGAAAACAAATAAAATGAACACAGCTGAACTACTCCAAAATAAAGATAAACTTAAAGTCATAGCATAAGAAGTTCCAGATCTTGGAGAAAAAGTTAAGAAAATTGAGATTTGATTTATCAAAATAAATATATAATATAATTTAGTTATTATTGATACTTTAGATATTTTTTTAGGCAAAACATTAAATTTATAATTTAAGCAAAAGGATACTGAGTATTGGAAGGTATAATGTCTCAATTATAATTTGATATTGATCCACAATTAATTTAAGAATCATCATATTTTCTATATGATTTAATAATTTCTCAAAAATAATATATAATTTATTTAATTTAAAATTATTTTTATCAATTTTAGATAAAACTATCTCTTATATTTACTTTACTTAATTTTTGGTTTTTAAAAAGGCTCAAAAGAAATTACTGTAGAATAATCTTTATAAAATGATTTCATTATATCAAGTTCAATAGATAAAACTGATATGATTTACTTTTATCGAAAATAATATAGGTTTAAAGCGAAAAATAACCTTCCTGAAAATAATCAAATAATATTATATGTACTTAAGTGATGGAAAATTTGAAAACTGATAAAAATTACAAATGGTTTTTTACTTTTTATAAAAAAAAGTTAAGATTGATTAATTAAAATAAAAATACATTGAATAAAAAAAAAGGGAAGAATAATAAACTGAAAATTATGAGCTATAGTTTATTTATTTATTTCCTACAAAATATTAAATATATAAGATTTATCAATTATCTTTATTATTATTTTCTAATAATCCGTTATCCATCTAATCTAGATAGTCTTCCTCATCTTCAAAATGTTCATTATCATAATTATCATTTTCTTGATTTATCTTTACTTCTTCTGACTCTGGTTATTACTTTAACTTTAATGGTATATAACTTCTAATATAAGTTTATTCATTAATAAATATTATTTTAAGTGCTCTCTAATTATATGTTCTACCATACATAGATATAACTGTGCGTTGAGCATCATCAATAGTTGTGTAAACTAAAAAAAGGGAACCTGCTTCGGCTAAAGGGTTTAAAAGAGAGAAATACCTCCAAGACCTGCCTAATAGGGTTTAACAAAGAAATCATCTTCAATTTGACCACATTATGAAAAGCCTTCAATTAAATCTTCTTGCATTTCCTTCCATTCATTTTTATTTAGATTTATTGCCATAGCAACATTTAAGAAATTTCCAACCTTTATAATCCTGGATGGGATACCTGCCTAAGCCAGAATTTCATCTTCTTCTCTCTATCCTCTGGCATAGCCTAGGGATTTTAAAGCAAGATATGCGGCTGCTTATGCTTAGGCCATATTATGAGCTTATTATACTAATTAAGATTAATTAACTGATTATCCTAAACAAAATATGTTTTTAATAGATACCATAAAGACTATCACCAAGTCTTAATATTTTGCATGATTCATCCAGTAATTTAATATCTTCTAATTTGAGCATTCGATTAGACTCTTCAACAGATGATAATTCTAGAGTACATGTTCGATCTTTTTCGTTTAGATGACAATATAAAATCGGTTTAGCGTTTCCAACATCATTTAAGTAATTTCTATTCATAAATCTACTCAATTCAGCATATAGATCCCTATTAGTTAAACCTGTTGGTATATTGCATATTTAAATTCTTCTCATTCTACTAGTCAATGACATTACTTTTTCTTTATCTTCTCTCACTTTATCATGCAAATTAGTTTTAGGTACCCAAGTAAATCCATCCCAAAAACAATCTTGTTTATCATAGCCTAATGCATCTAATCAGAATAAGCATGACATTGATTACTTGATTTAGCAACAGGATTGTTGGCTAAAATTTACTTTTAATAATGTTTAACAGCAGAATTGGATCTAGATCTTTTTCTTCTTTCTTATTTTAATCTCGCTATTCTTTGCTAAAAAAAAAGAAATATAATTTTTAATACTTCTTTTGTTTCACCCTCTTCAACTTATTTTTATCCATCAACCTTAGTATTATCTTTATCTTTATCTTTATCTTTCTCTTTGTCTTTCTCCTTTTCTTTGTCTTTTTCTTTGTCTTTATCCTTCTCCTTCTCCTTCTCCTTTTCTTTTTCTTTTTCTTTTTTTTTTTTCTTTTCTGATTTCTTACTTGATTTCTTTTTTTCTGACTTTCTCCTCTCCTTAGACTTTCTTTCCTTAGATTTTTTACTTTTTTATTTTTTTTTATCCTTCTTTTCTGATCTACTTCGCTTTCTCTTTTTCTCTTTTTTGTCTTCACTACTACTTCTACTTTCCATATCTGAATTATATTAATTTAAATATTATATGATTTTTCATCATCTCACATTCAAATATATAGTGATCATTCTGGATTCTTTAAGTCTACGCCATTTGTATTTCCATTTAACATATGTGTAAGGATCTCTTTTGTATATTTTAATCTTTTGGCCATTTCATGATTTTAACTATCAAGAGCAGTAGCTAACGGATAATGACTTCTTTCTCCTAATTTATTTACGTAGGTCACCAATTTATTTTCTGAGGACAAGATAATTTCAGTTTTATCTGTGAAATTTACCTAGAAATAATTATTGAAAATTATACTTGAACTATCTTATTTGAAAGTCTAAACATTATTGCATGTCTTGTTTTCATCCATTTCTTTACATATACAGATTATTATGGATCATATTCATTCAATTCAGTTTATGGATTTGCTTTGGAATCAGCATCCAAATAAGATTTGAAGTGTTGAAGCAAAGTAACTTTTTTTTATAATTCTTTGGGATAACTATTAATAGAATATTTCTCAATGGCATCTTATTTATCATTGGCTTTTCTTTCCAAATATTCAAACTCTTAAGTTCTATGATCTAATATAATTTTAGTTGAATCATTAAAAAAAACACCAGTAGCACCATTACTGAGCAAATATCCAAGTCCATATTTACTACTATAATCAACCCATCTTCTAACAAATATTTCATTTTTTTATTTGTTACTCTATTGAGTTTATATAGTACTACTAGTATAAAATTGATTAAGAGATTTTGTGCTGACTGATTATTTAAAATCTTATGGTTTTTAAGAGGATGGCCTTTGACTACTATTATATCCTCCATTGTATCCAGTATTCAATCCAGAAGTGGCTCCAAATTAATCTTCTAATAAATTAGTAAGTCAAGTTACATCTTTCAGATGATATATTGGGTCTTACAGTAGCCATCTTTGGATTAGACTAAGCTGTTTCTGAGGCTCTACTTGGTTATTAGAATTATTTATTATATTAAATTGAAGGAGGACAAGCTAAAGTAGATAATGGTAGGACTCTACAATATAATATATGGTTTATTATACTTAGGAATTGTGCCACCTGAATTCATAAAGGAATGTGCCATGATTTCATCCAATGTTGGCCTTCTATTAGGTTCAAGAACCAAAATTTTTGAAATGAGTTATTTAGCATTATCTGATATTTGAACCTAATCTGGGAAAGAATACTAATTCAATTTTATTTTTTTGTAGGTTGATTTCACATCAGGAGTTTCAAAAGGTGGTTTACCAATCAACATTGCATAAATTATTACTCCTAATGACCATACATCAACTTCAAATGAATGTCCTACTTTTCCATCTAATACTTCTGGGGCAATATAATTTGGAGTTCCACAAATAGTTCTCTTTTTCTCCCCCTCAAACTCCAGTTTTGTAGCCAAACCAAAATCACCCAATTTTAATTCCATGTTCTTATTCAGAAACAAATTACCAAGTTTTAAACTACTTTCTATATTAAAATTACTCTCGATGAATCACATTATTGTTGTGTAGGTATTTCAATGCATTAATCATCTATGCTACATAACATTAAACTTCTATTTCTGTCAATCTCTTTCTTCTTTTTATTAATTCATTCAGTGTTTGATTGCAACATAGTTCCAACAAAATGTACACATTTTCATGATCCTCAAAGACATGTTCGAATTAGACAACATTTGAATTCTATAAACTTTTGTGTATTTTGATCTCTGACACTAGCTAACTCATTTATTTTCATAATTACCTTTTAACGGGCTCTATTTCTTGTCAGAGATGATTTCGCAATGATTTTTGCAGCCATCACCTTCTTAGTCTCTAAATTTGTGGCCTCATAACACTTAGCAAATCCTCCCTTCCCTAAGAACTTCCCTCTTTGATAACGTTTAATAGCAGCTTCCCCATTCACTTTTGTAATCTTCTCCTCAAATATTACTATTTGTTCACTTAATTTAACTCAACATTATACCCATCTTGATTATTATTTTCATCCATTTTCAAGGTTGTTAGATATCTTTATATATTAAATTTATTATTATATCACTTTTTATGCCTTTATTCTTTTGGATAATCATATCTTTATCTTTAAATTTTTCTGCTCAATTAATCCAACCCTAACATCTATCCTCTAATTTATTCATTTATTTTCATTTCTAATCTTTTGACTATAACTTCCTGTATTTTTTAAGTTTTTGCTATCTAAATAATGTAATTATAACTCTAATCATTAAATTACTAACTATCATAAATAGTTCTACTCTAAATTTCTTGAATCATTTTGGAGCTACCATTTTATTTTTGAATTTCTATCCTTTTTTTTTCTATAAATTATTGTTCAATTATTTATAAAATTTGCTGAAATTATACTGCACTCTCTTTAAACAGATTCATTTGAAGTCAAACTCCTTGAAAATAATATTTTTAGAAAGAAAACTAGATTTTATTTGGCATCAAGTCTTTTTTGATTTATAATAACTTTGAAACTGTATACACAACAGATTTGAAATTGAATTCAATTAATTAACGATTCATCGAATAATTTTACAAATAATCTATTTATAATTTATTCTTATCGAGTTCAAGTAAATCAATTCTTGTGATTAATGTCATACTGAATAAATAGTATTTAGAGTAAAAAAATAAATAAATTTCAAAATTTTTAATTTTATTATAAACAATATGATATAAGTAAAGAGATCAGAATTGATTTTTTAGATTTGAGATCCATTCAGGTATAGATCTTAGATGTAAAATTTTAATTTAAAAAATATATATTATCAAAAATGAAAATTTGAATAATTTAAATACTATTTTTTAATCATATTTTTGAATTATATATATAATAATCGTAGACATTTTCATTTTTCTCAATTTTTACATAAGTAACATCCTCAGTAGATATAAATTATAATAATTTATGAATCGAAAGGATTTATTTTATTTTAGTAGTAAAAATTTGAAATAATTTAAGTTCTTATTTATATACTATTATATAATTGAAAGTTGCTAAAAATTAGATTATAAAATAACTAAATATGATAAATTAGGATTATAAAATATTGAAATGATTCAATATATACTTAGTCTTCTTGAAATGAAGGATTGTATTTAAGTTAAGAGATTGATAAAAAGAAAAAGATATCAAAAAAAAATTAATAGTGTATTTACTTATTTTTATTTTAAAATTTAAAATAAATCAAATCCATTATTTTGCATGGTTCAAGTCAAGAGATAAGACAGAAGAAAGGTCTATGAATATTTGTTATTGGAAGGTGTTATCGTCATTAAGAAGGTAAAATTTAATAGGATTTAATAAGGATATGGCTCTTCCAGTTCATGCTGAAACAGGAGTAAAAAATTTAGAAGTTTGGATGCTCTTGAGAAGTTTGAGAGACAAGAAATTAGTTGATTTGGTATTCTCATGGCAATACTACTACTATTATCTCAAGGCTGAAGGTGTTAAATATGTCAGAGATAAATTGGGTATGATGAAATCATCTATCATTAAGGCATTGTCGAAGATGTTATTCCAGCTACTTTCAAGAAGGCTGATAAAAAGTTCGAAGAAGATGTTCCTGAAAGAAGAGGCCCAAGAGGCAACAAACCATTTGGTAGAGGAGGTAACAGAGGACCAAGAAGAGCTGATGAATAAACAGAAACAGCATAACAATGAAATTGATACATACAATCGTACAATAATTATAAATGGTTTTCATCTCAATCAAGCTTATCTTTAAGATCGAAGTTTGAACTTTAATCTTCTGTTGGCATATCTAAAAATAATTTATATTTTTTTATCTAAATCTGTATATAATATCTGGATCAATATCATGAAAAATTTTAAGACACTTCCTACAATAGTAATTGTTATTATTAAATTAAAATGATATCTTTTTCTTCTCTCATACATCAAATCAATAGAATTTATAGAACTTGATACTTTTGCAAATGTATTAATTAAGGCAACTAATTCATTTCTCTCTAATCTACCAGAAAATTCACGAGGAGATTTTGAAGATTAAATTTTCAATGCTGTTCCTAATCCATAAGTTTGCATTTTTCCAAAAAATTAAAATTTTTAACATTCAACATAATCTATAATTCTGCTGTATTATGTATATATCTTTAATAATCCTTTTTTTATTCCTAAGTTGAAACTTAATGTTATTACAAATGTGATTTATTTAAAAAATTATTACTTGTCAAAAAAGGACTTCAACATTGTGAGTTACTTAAAGTTAAAATTTAATTTAATATTTATTTAGATCTTAAATCATTTTGTAAAGATAAAGAATTATAACGTAAGATTAAATTCCAGGCTAATACAAAATTATTTCTCTAAACAATACAGAACATACAAAGAAGAGATTCATTATTCTTTCCGGATGATTTCCTACTTTTTGAAAATGTAAAGCGTAATTTGGATATTTTTTATTAGTCTTTAGATAAATCAGAAATGAATTCATTTAAAGCTCGTTTCTCTTTGCACATTTCTAACAATGAACTTAATAATAATATAATTATCTTTCAATACCTTAATAGCAAATCTCTCAATATATAACTTCTTATATGTGTTAACCTTGATATCCTGTATATTGCTTCAGGATTTAACTTCAAATCAACATAAACTCCTTAATCATTCTCAACATCCTCAACATTCCATATCCATTCTGAAGGTTCTTTAAAAGGTAATTCTAATAATTACATAAATATCTTTCAGAATCCCAAAATGCTAAATCGTCTTTAGAACTATTTATAGCCAAGATTATGGAGATAACCAGTTAGTTGGAATCTACATCTTATATAATTCTAAACTAAATATTTCCTATTAGTTACATGTAAAAATGATACATTATTTTTACTTGTACAAATGTAATCACCAATTCCAAAAGGACAATCACATTCTAAATTTAAATTGAAAATTTTGACATATTTCTCATACTTAAAATATTAAAAAATGATTACACTAATTTCATCTAACAATGGGAAAATTTAATCATTAATAATTTTAAGTGTTTATAAATCTTAGAAACTATTTTTCAACAATTCCTTCTAACTAAAATTCTTTGTCTAACTTAATAAACTCAAATTTATAAATACTATTATTTAATTCATAATTGAAATTATTTATGCAGCTACTGTCAACAGATTATCTAAGTAATTCAATTTGATATGAATATTTTATCCCATCCATTCTTTTAAGTATTCATTTCTTTTTCTTACTTCAATTTAGAAATTCCATTTTTAATTTTATTTTCTTTTAAATTTCTCATAATTAAGTAAATTAAAATATAATTTTCAATTTAACCAAATTTAATTGAATGTATACATTTAGTAATAAAATTTGAATAATCAAAATGTCATTTATATTTTTGACCACTAGCCGATCTTTAGGCTCTTTAACTTATTGATATTAATTATGCTGTTTTTTCAGCTAGCCTTTTGAGAGTATAAATTTCTTCATTTCTTTAACCCAATAAATCATTTAATCTTTCAATCTCATCTATTAACATCTAAATTTTTTAATCCTTATCCTTTTCATTTACAACTTACTTTTATTGAACTTAAGCTTTCGAATATTTAATCTTCCATGAATTAATATCTTCATTGGCTAATTTTAATGAATCCTCCTTAGATTTTAACTAATCTCTTAAAGAATTGATAGTTTTTTCCATATCTGTAATAGTTTTTAAAAAAGTTGACTTTTATTCATACTCATCTTATTATCTATTAATTTGTTGTTTCAATTCTAGGAAAATATTGAATATTATACCCTATAATTACTAAAGTCTAGTAGAATCTAATTCAGCATATCTAACTTTCCATTATTGAATTTCTTCTGATTATTGTGCTAACTTTGTAGATGAGTCTTGAAATATTGATTGTATGTCTGTTAATTCTTAATATAATTATTCTGCATATTGTTTAGATTTTTCATACTAATGTAATGATGAAGCATTACTTCTTAAAATTTTAAATCAGACATCTCTTTAACCAATATTAATTCATGTTCAATACCTTTTAATTTATTTATTTCAATTTCTTATTCCATTATATAGCATCTTAATTATTCATTTTCTTTAATCTTATCATTCAATTAGAGATTAACCTTTTTATTTTCTTCAACCAACTAATTGATTCTAATGTCTAACTGATTACTACAGAATTAGCAAAGAAATGTACTTGGAATCTTTTTTTTCATTTTCATTGCTATGTATGCTATGCTTTTTAATGTTCTGTACAATAGGAGATAAAGGATTGGATTTAGATTGCATAAGACTTTAACATATAGGAGATTATTTCATTTAATAATTAAATGTAACAGATATTTGTTGATAAAGCTAATATAGATTATTATTAAAAAGATAAAGTTGAAGCAAAGAGTAAGTAAAAAATAATCTGTATTATTATAGACAAAGAGAACATAAATTACCAGTCTTGTATCTATGAAATCAGCTAATTTTTTTTAAGCCCAAATGGAGTATATATCTATTTTATATTAGGTTTTATTGATTTTATCGTGAAGCATACTTTTACAATAATCTTAGGTGACATTTCAGATAATGAACATAATTTCAACTTTAGATAAAACTAAAGCTAAATGGCAAGAACTGATAGATTATTATAAACAATTATTAGCTTCTATACTACCTAAATGAAATTATGATTAATTATAATTAAATATATGTTGCAGTTCGTATCAAAGCTTATCTAAATAATTAAGACAAGGAAGAAGGTTGTATATCATCCTTTACTGATGTAATATTATTGATAAATATTCTTTTAGAAATAAATAGTCATATCTAAATCTAATCTTTATGAATAGTAGTATGAATTTAATCAAATTTTTGATTCACAATGTGATTAAGAATAAATCTATATGTGTGTTGTTTATCCTATCGTTCAAGATGCTTTGAATGGCATAAGCTCTAATTTAGTTGTATATGGTTCATAAGGTAGCGGGAAAACATATACGCTTTTTGGTACTATTGGTTCCTTGTTTACATTGAAATAAGGTTTAATTAGCATTGAAAGTGGAATAGCAATAAGAATGATTCATGTAAATATTTAGAGTCTATACATTTAGTAATTACATTAATAAAAGCAAATACAAGAACTGAAAATATTTATTATTGACAATGAATAAATTGTTAATCATTTGACATCGAATGGATAATCTAAATGGATTGATTTAGCTAAATAATTATGTGAAATAATTCAAAATTTAAATGATTCAATTATTCATATAGTTATTGAGATAAAAACTTTACAGAATTCCAAAGTGAAAATTATCTAAATAGGATCTATAAGTAAAGGAAATCCAGGATAAATGGTAACTCATAATAAAAGCATTTTCACATTACACAGATGTATCTAATGTTTAATTGATTAATAAAAACAAAAAAAAATAATTTAGATGCAAAGAATATACATACCATTTAGAGAATCTAAATTAACTAATTTATTATCAAATTCTTTTTTAGGATAAGCATAATTAAAAATTATTTTATGCCTGGCTCCTACTAAAATAGAAGATGCACTTGGAACTCTATAATTTGGATAATAATTTCAATAAATCAAAATAATTAGATAATAAACCAAAAATCCATCCTAATTGTCTGTTTAATAATAATTTTAAACATAGTCGTAACTTTAGTTAAACGAATTTAATTCCATGACTACTTAAAGTTAAACTCTTGAAATGATACCCATTCAACTTCATTTATAAAAAATGTAAGATTTAACTGATAGATATGAATCCATAATACATTACTTACAATAAAAAATAATTAAGTATAAAAATAAATGAATACAATATTTTGTATATAAATAAATAATATTAAATTCAATTAAACAATTTTAAATTTTTTATAACTAATTTTAAAAGATTACTTTATAAAAAAGAATGTAACTCAATTAATTTTAAATCAATAAATTACAGCAATTAATGCTTAATATTTTAATTGTAATTTAATATTAAATAAACATATTATATATTTTGATGAGAAGATTAAAGTATAAGCAAATTACCCTTAATATGTTTATTTAATATTACTTAACAAGTTATTTAAATATATAAGGGAGCTCCTAGATCAATTTAATTAGATGTTTCTTTTAATTTTTAATTTGATTTTTATTCTGTGAAATTTAGATTCAGTCTACAGAAATAATAAAAAAATCATTTTCTTCAGAGTATATTTATTTGTATTTTACTGATTAGATTTTTTTCACTTTAAAAAATTTCACCTTTTAATCCTTTTATTAAGAGAATTAATTCCATAAATTTATCTTGACTTTTTTTTAGGATTACTTTTAATTCTAGATATATTAGGAACTTAGGTATGAGACATTTGTTAATTTAATATGTTATGAGAACAATGATTATTAATTTTTAATGTAATATTATAATAAAAATGAAAGATAAAAATATATAATTGGAGATAAATCTATAAAAAAAATCTAATTTTCAACGTTTTACATTAATGAGATTCTTAATTTTAGTAAGACTATCTTTTACACTTTAGAAATATAATTTCATTCTATTTCTCATCTATTCAGCTTCCTCTAAATTCATGTTTTCATTAACATCAAATTGTTGAGTTTAAAATTTTTGATTAGGATTTCTTTTCATTTATGAATCAACTTCTCTGTTTATTTAAGCAATTTATTTAGCAAACATCATTTCAGATTCGCTATTTTTAATATTGATTTTAGGAGTAGTAACTTAATTTGTATGTTCCCAAACTTCAGGTAATTTTTGAATAGATTTTGATTTAATTTAAATGTTTGGTAAATGTCTATTAAGAGGATTTGGATCGTAAATTCCAATTGCAGGGATTTGAGATGTTAAAGTCTTAGTACTTCTACTGATTAATTAATGCTTATGATTTAAGCCTTTCTACTGTTTTCTCATCAATTATCCTCTTTCGACAGATGTATGATTTAATGTATAAGATTTAACATCTATATTTTTTTGTAAATCATCGATCTTCTGAGTGGTTGGTATTAATGTTACGTATTTAGTGATTGGATCCTGTTTTGGAGTATCTAATTCTGTATTTAATTTTGATTTAATTATTGTATCGGCAAACAATGAGTTTACTTACTCACTTGCCCTATGTTTGCCACTTTTCTGATTTGAATTAAGATGATAAATCTCAGCATTTGCTAATTTCCCAACTTAATTCCTTTCAAATATAAATGGTACAAATCTTCCCTCAGTAGAATATAGTTTTTCAGGTTTATCTCCAAAAGGATAATAGTTAGATCCATTATGCAAGAAATTCAATAAAGTAGTCTTTTGCATATTAAATAATATATAAATTAACACAAAAATTTTAATCACTTAAATAATAATCATTATTACAGAATTGTTACATAAAGAGATAATGTAATGTAGTGTTTTTTCTACTGAGTTTGCTTACCCAAATAAATCTATTTCATTAATCATAATTTAATAAAATTGCGCCATAATTTAAATAATTATTGTTTTAAATATCAGCATGGACGATGCTTTTGAAGATATCTAAGCATTTAGTTAAGTCAAAAAAAATATCTATCTATCAAAATTATAAGAAATTTAAGCTTAAGAGAGTTAAAATCTTATGGAAGAAGAAAATTAAATTGATGATATTTTTATCTAAGGCACTACTTTTAATAATGCATGGCCTGATTTTACTCATAGCTAATAATCTTATAATAGAAAAATTGCAATAAATTATGAATATGATGAGAAAAACTTAAAAGGAATTCTTTGCTCTATTGCATAAGATAAGAAATAAAGCATAATTAAAAGAATAAAAAAATTTGAAGAGAATGTTGCAGAACAAAAGGATTTGGAACATAATTTAATGTTTGGACGAATTTTAAGATTTGAAAATGCTTAAAATCAGACACAAACTTAGGGTGATAAAAAAAAACAATTTTTTTTTGATTTTAATGAGAATGAGAAGCCAAAAGCTTTAAACTTGGAATAAATGGAAAATGAAGGAGCTTATTTATATCCTGGTAAGATAGTTGGAATAGTTGCAAATGTTGTAGATTCAAAATGCATAGAAGTGAAAAAATTTATAAATCTAAGTTCTGATTAATAAGCTATAGAATAAGAATCGACAGGTTTTAAGAGATACTAATAATAATAAAGAAGTGATTCATTGGTTATGGTTATTGCAACTGGGCCATTTGAAAAGGAAGGGAAATTTGGTTACAAAGGTTTATTAAATTTGGTTGATAAAATTAAGAGAAAATAAATATCCTGTGATATACTTTTACTAATGGGTCCCATTATAGATGAGAATAATTAAGAAAATTTAGATAAGCATAATTTGGAGGTATGAATTGTTTAATAATAATTAAGTTTGAAGAGTTTTTTGAATTAATTATGTAGACAATTATTGAAGAAATTCCAAAAGTAAATATTATAGTAGTAAATTCAACTAAAGAAATCAATAGTTTTCATCCAGTTCCTTAGCCTCCTTTAGGGATTAAAGTTGAATAGTAGAAAAAGTAAAAGAAAGCTTAAGCAGAAAACTTAAGATTTGTAGGAAATCCTTGCATATTAGAAATTGAGGATATGACAATAGGGATAATAAATGAAGAAGTGATATCAGAAATCAATTCAGCTTCAGCAAGAATAGGAAATTTGAAAGAAAATAAAATTGACATTGCTTTAAAATAGCTCTTAGAATAAAAAAGTTTTGTGCCAATTAATCCAACAAAATTTCCTTGTGATTTAGCTAAATAGGAATATTTAGATTTTGATAGATGTCCAGATGTTATTATAACACCATCTCATTTTTCACAATCTGCAAAACTAATAGATTAAACAATATTTATTAATCCTCAGTTTTTCTAACCAAATCTTTAGTATGCTATTTTAACTTTTAATGGTAATAATGAGTTAGGAGTAATTCATGATAAAATAAGAGTAGATTTTGGAAGACTTTGAATAGATGAAATATTTTTTATTACATAATATATATAATTTGAAATTGAATTTTATAGAATTATATAAGTCTGAATTTATCAGTAGTATTTATTATAATTAAAGCTGAATTCAATTTTATGAAAAATGAAAATATATATATATATATAAGTTGATTCAATCTCCTTTAGGTATATCTGTTCCTTCTTCTTGAGATTATTTTTAAAAAGAAATTTAAGAATCTTGTTTTTGTTATTATTGTTATTTTTTCATGGTTAATTTAGTTTAAATATTTTAGTTTTAGAGTATTTATTTTAGTTGTTCGAAATCTTCATCGTCACCATCACTATCTCCTTGTCTACCTGCTCTATGAGTTTTTATTGTATTATCTTTTCTTGGTAATTTACTTAAATCTAACCTTGTGTCTAAAGCAATTTGGGATTTTGATCCTCTACTTGATATTTATGGTTTTAATGGTGCTCTATCTGTATGATTTCCCAAATTTAACTTTTGTTTTAACATAAATTCTTCAATTTATTTATGAACTGGTTTATTTATATCAAACCATTTAGGTTATTTAATTACGTTGTCTCTATCAAAATGTTTTCTATATTTATATAAATCTGATATGGAATTTCGAATTTAAAAAAGTTATAAATAGAGTTCATAAAATTACAGACATATATGTGTTGCTAGATGACGATAATAATCTAGTAATTATAAAATCTATTTATTATTTATGTGTATTTACCTCTTTACTAAGGAAATTATAGAAGACTATGATATCAGACCAATAGACCAAGACAATCTCTTTTAATAGCATATCTTCAGGTACCATTTGTAGAGCTTATTTTAAAATATCCATCTATCCCAATCCACTATTAACCTTTAATTTTTGATTTAAAGTATTACCAAATTACTAATTTTAAAGAGCCAAAGCAATTTAGTTTAGATATCTATGAACTTTTGTCCTTCTTAAAACAAAGGATATTGCTACACTTTGCATGCATGAAAAACTTAAATATTCACTGCAAGTTTTTGCAAATATTAGAAGTAACTCAATTAAATATTTGCCGAAAGCCATTCTTCTTTCTATGATGTAGTCTTTACTAGTACAGGCGATTTTCTATTCTACAAAGCATTGAATTTCTAGTTGAGGAAATGGTCAGCAAAATCAATCCCCAATTAAAATTCATGAAGCATCAGATGACAAGTTAATAAAACTTTATTTCTAATGATATAAGAATTAGCAAATTCCCTAAATAAGTATGAATTATTAATTACTATTCAATAGTTAAGGTAAAGTATTATTCTATATAATATGATGGGGCTTTAGTTATAAATTCTGAATGGTTGTTCTCAAAGCAAGATATTAGGAACAATAGATCATCCAACAAAATTTCATCAGATTAACTTAAAAGGGATGAGTTTGCCACTCTCTTTTGAAAGGGTGGTCTATTCTTAAAATACCCCATAAATTTATTGATCATTATTTAATTAATTTATAATCTAATAATTATATATATAGATCGTATCATAAAGATTGAACATCATCCCCAAAAGCACAGTCAATGATTTGATTAAGGAATTCTTCTAATTAATCCAATCTTAATGATTAATTAATATGAATATTCTCACTTTTTGGTAACATATTTTTATCAATAGGAAATTACATTTAAATTCCATCAGAAACACTCAACTCGATTCTAAATCTATTAGGATCTTCTTTTTCTGATGACAAATCTTCATAAAGTTTTATAACAATATTTGACAAATATTACAGCATTAATATTTGTTATAATTATTTCTATTTAAATTCATCTTCAATTAAGTAATGTCCTAATCCATAATATAAAATGTTAAACAAAGAATATAAATGAGAAGCAGATGTAAAGTATAATCTAGTTCTAACATGTCTCCATGGACTATTTAAATCACTTTCATCAGTTTATCTAAATTTCCAATAATCTTCTTCTTATTATTAATTTTTGGACTCGGATTTATTCCACCATAATAAATCTTATTTAATTTTATTACATAAAGGACCAACAACTCGTTTAGCAATAGATAACTTTTATTTAGTAGTTATTCCATATTCAAATGGTACCATAAAATGACTAAGCAATTCAGCTAAACAGTAAAACTCTTTTGAATTTTCATAAAATTATAATTTATCTTAATTATGTAGCATATCATATTTAACACTATCATAAATATCTGGAATTTTAGAAATATTGAATTTATCTTTTTATAAAAAATCGTATTCTAATTTATACCATCTTTTAAAGAATAAAGTTAAATTCTCTGATTCAAACATAGTTTAAGCTCCTTGTTCCATGTCACTTGGAGTTATATAATAGTTTTTATCCAAATGGATATGATGTCTAATTAGTTTATTCTAAATTTACCTTATATTTTTAGTTAATTAATTAATGTAGGTATGTAATTAAATAAGCATCTATTTTGGATATTTAAACTTGCTAATTAAATCATGTTAAGTTTAAGTCATGTTGAAATCAGGAAAATATTTGTAAATTTATACAAGCATATCTTCATCACTTGTTAACATTTATTAAAGAATGTTTTTTATTTCAACTTCTTCTTCGATTTCTAAATTGTTACAATCTAATAATTCTTGAGCAACTTCATTTTTTTAAACCATTGTAGCTAAAATAGGAGTAACTTCTCCTTCATAACCTAATAATCCCTTAAGAAAAGCTGCAGCAGTGTATTAGCATCTCCCTTCATCAGAAGAGAACGTTTTTAAATCATGTCTGTAAGTAGAATGCAGTCTAAGTAAACCATCCTTTTCAGTAGGATACATGTCATGTCTAAATACTTTACCTAAACCAACTGCATGTTCTTCACCTAATTAAGTTAATTCTCCTCCCCATTTCAATATCAATAAGACTTCTATTGGAAAATCAACAAAAGAACCATTTTTATCAAATTTTTACATTTTTAATGGCTTAATCTAAACTTTCCTATTAATTCCTTCAAAATGTCCTCCCAATTCAAGAACTGATTTCATTTATAGAAGTTTAATTATATTATCATCGCAACAAGATGTCTTAGCAATACATTCCCTAGTTAAATTAAGTAATTTTAATAATTGTTTGGGATGCTTCAATTTAATTTCCTTAGAAGGATCAGGTACTTCATCAAAAAATGAAAGGAATAATTGATTAGTAGATCTCATTTTCATTTTTTACTTAGGTGTTCTATCACCATGTCTAAATACTGCTACAACAGATCTTAATTCAGAATTTTACTCTTTTCCATCAAGATCTTTTGAACTTGGCCTAAAAGAGTTTTTGTAGAATCCTTTAACTAAATTGATATCTGAAATTTATTTTTATAATAAGGTTGGTCTCAATTTAGCTAAAATCATATTCTATAGAATCGTTGCACAATCTTAATAATATTTAGCATTGCCTTTAACAAAAGACCATCCATTAACATCACAAACATAAGATTTATTATTACTTCTTAATAAATCAAATCCGCAAATGTTTTAACCAAATATATTCACTATTTTTATAGCCATCATTTTCTCCTCCATAGTCAAACATACAGGATATCTCATTTCTTTACCATTTTAAGATCGAAGTACCTTTCCATCTAATACCGGACTTTTTCTTGCTTCTGCATGTGCATAAAATTCACCTACCGTATAAACTTTAATATCAAATCCATTTGTTGGAAGAAATACTTCATAAATATAGTTTTCATTATCGTTTCTGATACTATTTTAAGTTGGATCAAATATACTACTCTAATTTCCAACTTTTCTAAATAGCTTTTTACATCCACCTCCATCTCTTGAATTATAATATATATATATATTATGATCTTCAGCATCAAAAGGTTTTTCTACAAATGGTTTTACCAATTTCTATCCATTTATTATTAGATAATCATCGCATTCCTCAATCTTAGTAATTTATAGGTCTTTATTATCTTTTTTGATATCAATTACAGCTGATAATGCTCTAGCATCATAAGATCTCATTCCTTATTTCATTTTATTTTTGTTTTTATCCTTATCTTCCATTGTGTCTTACCTTGGAGGCAATAATAATTCTTATAATTATTTTGCTGTCTAAACTGATTTCAGATGTTGTGAAGAGTCTTCGTTTTATAAAAAACTTATTACACTATCTACATTATCTTCTTCCTCTATTATTTCTTGTTCATTTTTACGTGGTTTACACTTTTTTTCAATTTCTTTCCTATTATAATCATCTATTATATATTTATTAGGATTTTTGAAGACAAAATAATGTTTAGGTACAGGAACTTTATTTTTCTTTAATAAAGTGTAAACTCTTTCTCTATCCCATAAAAGTTGTTATTTCTTAAGATCATTTATTATAAATGGCTTTCTTAAATCTGCATATGCAATTGCCTTATTCAAAGGAAATCCGTCTGAATAAAAACTTATTAGTGTTTCTACTATCGGCCATGATTCAATTGGATCCTCCAGTATCATTTATTCAGAGAATATCTCAATTTTAAAAAACTCTGTATTTATTCGATTTAGAATTTCTTGCATTTCTTTAGATTAAGACTTCTTTGCCATACAACAAACTCCAATAGTAACTATTTTATCATCCTCTATTTCATCTGTAAATTATGACTAACTTTCTGTTTTCTCTAAAATTAATATACATATAGATACCTCTTTCGACTGAAAGTGATCTTATTTTCCTTTTTATGTCTTGGTCTTAATCCATTGTTAATATATTATAAATTAATTATGATATATTTGTTATCAAATTTCATCTCAAAAAATAATATTATGTCTCAATTATTGATTATTTTGAAAAATTCAATGGGAGTAATTTCTTTATGTTCTGGACTAATAATTTCGAAATCCTTTTTTATTCTTGCCTCAACTTATTATTTTTAACCTTCACTTAGATTCAAATATTCTGAAGTTTCTTTATACAATTTTAAAAAGTCTTCTGCACTAAAAGATCCTTTCTTTTGTAAATCAAAAACGCTAAAAATTTATCCAAACTCTTCACTTTTTAAATTTTCTGTATTTATTTAAGGATCCAAAAACAAAGATTTAAATGCCTCCTTACTCAAAGTATTCTAAAATGGTTTGAATATTTAATTACAGATTGCATTTGATCTAATGTTCTAACAACATAGTTAAAAAATTAAGTTTCCGACTTATCAATATTTAAATATAACAGTAATGCTAATAATGTTGATTTTTCTATTTAATCGACTTGAGATCCTTGTTTCTCAACTAAATATTTTTTTAAATTGATAATTACTCTTAAGAGATTCAAATAATTCGTCTAAATCTTAGGTTATGTCCTCTATTGAACTTCCAATTTTTTAACCTTGCTATTAATTTTATTGTTGTAATTGACTATGTTATGATTACTAACTTAGTGATTACTAAGACATTAAATTTAATGAATTTATTTATCAAAAATTATGAGCTTCGATAAACTAATGCTAAATCGACCAAATTATACTACAAAAAAAATATTGTAACCTTTATTTGTGTCAGCCAGACCTTAACACTTTATACAAACACCTACAATGAATAGAACAGAAAATCAAGATAGACCATAAAATTTTATGGAAACTTAAAAAAAGACTTTTCATTAAAAAAATGATTCCAATAAATCTTAATCTATTAGTATTAAAAAATAAAGAGTTTAAGATGCCTACAATTCATTATCAGATTTTAATGATAAAAAATAAATTATTGCATCTCTTAAAACTTTGAACTCAGCTGATGAGAGGTTGAACTTTTGTTATAATTTAGAATTCAATTAATTGATAAAATTTTAGAAAGAAAAGATGAAATGGTGATTGCACAATTAAAATTAAAAGCTGTCAAATTAGAACCTATCTTTAATGTTATTCGACGGAAACTAAGAAAATAACGTTTAGGAAGTGCTACTCCCAATCAATCGAAGAAAGGAACCATCATTCTTAGATAAAAAACTTCAGAAGATTTACCTAAAACTATGCCAGATCAAACCAGAGACAGTCGAGAAAAATAAGATCATAGTCTACATCAATAAGAAACAATCATTGAAGATCAAATCATTGAAAAACTATAAACTAAATTTACTGCTGGAGTAGCATTTTCTTGGCTTGCAAATAGACATGATACTAAATAAGGTAAATATAATTTTATATTTTCTTTAGTTTAATTGGAACCTGATCCTACTGAACGCTAATATTTAAGAAGATCAACTGCCTTACAATATGGTAAAACCACTATGAGTAGACTTAAACAATAAGTCTCAAAGAAAGTAAGTGAAAATTCAGATGAATTAATACGGCTAGGAAACTATAAGTTGGAACCTAAAAAAGAAAAATTCGATCTTACTAAAATCAAAGCAAAAGTTGATTCAGGTTTAAATAAACCTTAGTAGGCTTCTTTACCTAAAATTAATATTGTAAAACGTTAAGACACTCTTGGATACATAACATCTGAGAGATAAGAAATTTCTGCTCTTGGTGAAATCTAAGCATTAAGAAGTGACAGTAAAATAAGATTCTAAAAACTTTGATTTTAATATTTGATATAAAAAAGAAATAACTATTTATTCGGTTATCGTATCAAAAAACACAAATAACATTAATTTAATGATGGCCCACTCACTATAACACCTCGAATATATTTTTGGATTTAATTGTTGTTTTCTATGTTTCTTTCTTTTATTTATCATGGTGATGATGACTGAATGCAAATTCCTTTATTTCATTCTAATTTTATTAAATATATAATTATACTTGTGGATTTCCTCTATAATTCTATTTTTTTTAACCATCATCATCTCCTTATTAAGCCTATTACTTATTTTCATATCCTTTATTATCTTTGTAATTCTTATTATAATTTCTTTCATTGTCCTTATTGTAATTTCTTTCATTGTCTTTGTTGTAATTTCTATTATTGTCTTAATCATTATTATTTCTATTATAATTTCTATTGTAATTTCGATTTTAATTTCCATCATTATTATTTCTATTATAATTATCCTAATCATTATCATTGTCTTAATCATTGTTCCTATTATTCCTATTATTGTAATTTTTATAATTTCCTCTATTATTTTAGTAATTTCTTTGACCTCCCCTTTAATTATCTCTTTATTCTGTATTATTCTAATCTTCTTAATCATTATTATCATTTTGATTTCTATTTTATGTTCTATACTTATTATTATTATAATTATTATTATTTCTAAATTAATTTTAATTATCTCTTTCTTATTCACCTTAATCTTAGTGTTGATTATTTTATTCTCTGTCATAATTATTATTTCTATTATTTGGTCTATAATTCTATTTGTATCCCTTATTTTAATTATCATAACTTTTTTGGTAATTTCCAGATTTATTTTACTCTTATTATGTATTGAATTAATTAGTTTCCTCTTATACTACAACCTTTTATACAGTTTCTTCTTATTTTTAATTTTATTATTATTGAACAGCATCACCTTAACTCTCTTGAGGGGTATTTTATGATTATTATTGTTAATCAGTTTATACCTAATAATATTAAAAAATATATTACATTATCGTCAACTCTTGAAGATGTATTTCTAAAAATTTTAGGAGGATCAAAATTATTTCTTTTATTTTAGAATTTTCCGTCTCTGTTTCTATTTCCAAAATCATTATTTTAGTTATCTTAATTTTATTATCTTTGTTAATAATTATTTTGTTTTTGATATCCTCCTCTATTTCCATGATTGTTTCTATCATGATCTGAACCTATTCTCATATAAAGTTTTTGGGTTCTTCCATCTACTTCCTAAGATATTAATAAATAAATATTTAATACAATTTAGAGTTTGTAAACATCTAATAACTTTAGTGCATTCTCCTTATCTACATCAAATCTTGTTTAATCCTCATTAAAAACTAAATTCTTCATTTAAACATCTTTTAACGTTTCTTTCAATTAGTTTTCATTAAGTTGATAATGAACCAATAAATTTATACTATCTCCATTGTAATTATTTAATTATTCCTTCTTTTACTCAATAAATCCTAATTTAATAATTAAATATCATTACCTGTGTTATCTTAATACTTTCTGTCATTTCTATTATTTCTGTCTTATTTATAATTCCTATCATTTCTGTCATTTCTATCATTTCTATCATTTCTGTCATCTTTATTGTAATAATCTCTATTTTTATAATTCTTTTAATTGTCTCTATTTCCTCTATAATTACCGTCTCCTCTATAATTGCCGTCTCCTCTATTTCTTCTATCTTTATTATCTCTATAGCCTTTTTTATATTGATTATTTTTCTAATTATTGCCTCCCTATTAATTCAATTAATCAGGGTTGTTATTGTCGTTATCGTGTTCACCATCTTCTTAGTTTTAGTTGTCATCTTCTTAAGATTATTCTTGTCGTTATTTTTACTATCTTGTAGATGAACCTTATTGTGATTAATTATTTCTCTATTTCTGTGCTACCTATTAATTTTGAGTCTTAGGATTTTGTGAATTAACCTAAGGCTTCTCATTTTCATCTTCAGAATCAGATGAATAATCTGCCCATTGTTGAGTTTAATTGTCAGTCATGTACTTTTGCGATTTAAATAAATATTAAAATTAAAGATATTTTTTAAATCCTTTTTTAATTAACTTTCACAAATAAAACAAAAATGATTTTTTTATATTGATTGTATGAGATCATTTAACAAAAAAATTCAATTGATCAACCCCCCAAAACCTACCCGTCTTCAAGTAAGCTAAATCCATACAACTTAATCAAATAATAAAGAACTAAATTTTTTTTAAATCAATACTTGTTGTTCATGATATTAATTAAAAAAAACCATTTCATTATAAAATTAAAGATTCTAGAGGTTATTAATTAAGTTCCTTTTAGAATAATATTTTCAGTAGTATAGAAAAATTATGTTTAATTTTTGAGATTAAAAATGTATTTTAATTGAAAATAAAATTGAGATATGAACATATTAATCTATTAAAAACCTTTATAATACCTTAATAAAGAACAATAATTCTTAAATGTTTTAAAAATAATGATTTTTTTCATTAAATTTTTGACAATATTAATTTTACAAAAATATTGATCCAAAATTATGGATTAAAAGAGTCCTTAAAAGTAATCGTCACCAATAAAAATCTCTATAAATAATATAGATAAGCTCACATATGCAATTAAGGATTCTTGGAAGAATCAATAAGATGAATATCAAAAACTGTTTGATTAGTTTTTATAATATTGCAAGTCCTAATATCCAATATTTAATATTAAATTTACATGCTCCATAAGTGGAGAATGGTTAGAGTAGCCTGTATAAAATTTAATTATCTAAAGGTGTCCTTTACTCAATGCATAATAGATAAAAAACATCTAAATGATTGTTTTGATCTTAAATAAATATTGAAATATTTGATCCAAAACGATAGTAATTTTATGTAAGATGGATATATATAATGTCCTTTATGCAGATCAAAAAGTCATTTTAAAAAGGATATACCTTTAATTCCAAATTTCTTCTTCCAATAACTTAGATAATAAGTAGAAATAAATTATTAATCTAATAGTTAAATGATAAATCAAAGCCAATAACATATTATTTATCTACATAAACTTTGATTCCTTTATATCCTGGATTTCTAGGAAAAGATTAGTACTAATACAATAATCAAATTTAATAATTATTTGGTTAGTTAAATGATTCTCAACAAAATTTCTCTACTATAAGGAAATTAACCAAAGGAAATGAATCCTTTAAATATTCTCATTTATGTTTATTAGGTAATATGAGAATTCAGATTCCTGTCAGAGGAAAGTAGTGTCGCCATTTAGAATGTTATGATTTTCTTTATTTAAATTGGTATATGCAATAGAGAGATTGTAATAAATAATATATTTTTAGAAAAACTATTTAAGTGTCTTTTTCTTGGATGTCAAGAAATTATTAATTTAAATGAATTATAACTTGACTAAGAATTATATGAGATTGGATTAAAGAGTTTCAATTTTTCATCAGATTTTATTTTTGATTAATAGTCTTAAAATTTATTGGATACATACTCAGTCACTAATTATGATCCTCATATTGCTACTTATAAGAAACTTGTTCCAACAACAACGGAGACAATAAATTATATAAAATAAATTTATGATTTAACAGATAGAATTTATTCATCCACAAAAAACTAAGAATTGACTGATAAATTTTATGAGCATCCTTTAAATGGTGATTTTAGTATAACAAAAGATTAGAGTACAAATTGTAAAGTTGAAATTCCTTGTAGATGTATTCGCTGCGATAAAGTAAATGTTTGCGATCTTAGATTTATGAGTTGTATTATAAACTAAGTGCAACATCCAGAAAATAGAAATGGCGTTAAGAGTTATTCAGTTTCATGTCCTTTATGCCATAATCCTTTCTCACCCAAAAAAAAGCATAGAGATTAGAGTGTTCATGAATAAGTTTATGTGGATACAAAAATGCTTAATTTCATAACCACAATAAAGAATTTCAACTTTTTAAATAAAGAGAAATATTAAATGTTTTTATAAAAGAAGCTTTATCCCTCATTGCGATTTGAAGAATTAGAATCTCCTATCTAAGATTTAGACTAATTTAATTTAAAATTAAGAGTAAATAATTAATTTATATAATTTTAGTGTTTGATAACAAATCAAAAACTAAAAAATCCAATTAGAGGTATTTATTGTCAACATCCTGAAGCATTTGATGAAAACAGTCTAACAGATTTCTGCAGTACAGGTTAGATAGATTTGAACTTAGCATAATGTCCTTAATGTTCATCAAGTATTCATAAGTTGACTCATGATAATACATTAAAGGATTTGTTAAACTAACTAGTAGGAGATTTTGATGAAGTTTAAATCTATCCTAAACTAAAAATAATCAAATAATTAAAATGATTATTTATGAAAATTTGATATTATTATTTATTTTCGAATAAATTAATGGCTTTTCATTAGGAATAAGTATTTGGAGAATTGGAGGATTGTTATCAAGCATTTGTGCCAAAAAAATCAAAAGGCAAATAACAATATCAATAAAGTGAGTTTATGGAAATTTATCATTTGACTGTTGAATTGATTGATTTAGAGTCTAAGGATATAGTTGATAAGAAGTTTTTGAAATTGTCGAATTCAATTTTATAATGGATTGAAGATGAATTGAAAAACACAACATTCTAAATTTTAGAATTGAATAGTTTGTGTTAGCTACATCATTATGTATAAATAAAGTTTGGATTCCTATTAGTTGATTAAGCCAATCTTTATTCAGTATTTTCTTTTTATAGTTCTCTTTTGAAAAAAAAGGACACTCATTCGATATTGAATTCTAATTGTGTTGAATTTACAATGGAAGGAGGTAGAGTAATTGATCATTCATTAATTTTTGATTTATTTGATAAAATTGATTATAATTTACCGGATCTATTAAATCATGTCTTGATGAATTGTGCTAAATAATTTAAATCAAATGTAAGAGCGCATACTTTAATATTTTTGATATCAAGATATTTTGTTTCAGAAGAATTAAGTGATTTAAAAAAAGCTTTGTTAGAAGAAATCAAACTTCGTTATCCAAATACGATTGGAAATATAATATTTATTTTACCATTACAATCGACTGCAACTGAAAATTATGAAATTACTAAAATCTATAGTTTTAGTGACCCGAAGAAAATGTTTATACATTTACTCATTAAACTTATTTCTAATCCCCAAATTCCTTTACTCTCTTAAGAAATTTATTCATTATGGGAAAAAGACTTTAAGATTTACACATTGAATTATTAATAATAACTATTCAAAGTTAAGTAAGCATATTATTTATTTTATCAAACCTTACACTTTATGACATAATATAATAAAAAGAATACTACAATGAAAGAATTACTAGATACATTAAGAAATTAGCCTAACAACAATTTAACTTACAAATAGTATTTATAAAAAAGGAAATTATTAAGTGATGCTATTCTAGTATTTAGTAAATACATCGAATAATTAAAATATGAAGTAAAATATTATTGAATAATTAATTAGAATCAATAAGATATTAAAGACTTTAAGTAGAAACTTTTTGGGTTATTATGCTCTAATTAAGCCAGTAAGTGGTTTACTTTAAGTCATGATTGTAAATTGAATAAGGCCAAAGAATTATTTAAAGATTTGACTTTAATTGCAAATGAATAAAATATTGACGAATCAATTATACTCTATTTAGACAATTAAAATTATGAGAAATCTTAAATTAAAAAACCGAATGATCGATTTACATAACTAACTAAAGATAATGAGAAAGTCAAATTTGAGGATTATGTTAATTAGTTCTTAAATTAATATATAGTTTTCACTATAAATGATATTAAAAAATCAAGTTCACAATATATTTTTAAAGATTTTGATAAATACTTAGAATCTACTAATCCTGATATCATGAATCATTTGCACACAAATTTAATTCATACTTGTACATCAAATTTTAAATAGACAGGAGAAAATTATTCCAAAATCCAATAACAATATTAAGTAGCGTTATCTAACCTCATTGAAAAATAAGATATGATAGATTTTTAGACTGCTATAGCAAACCTTAAGTTATTAGGTTTAATTGAGGATACTAAAAGAGTTAAACCTACAATTTAAAGAGCTGTTTATGCTAAATAAATGTATATTAATTATAATAATGAATTTTGAATATAAATAAATAATTTAATTAAGATAACTTGGCTTTTTCATATGATTAATAATCAATTAAATTCGAAAAGCATAGGAGTAAATGTCTATAATAAATTTAGATACTCAATTTTGTATTTCTTCTATTGTAAGCAGCTTGGTATTACTACGAAGGATTTCCAATCAATAAATTAATCCCAATGTTATCTTTTTATACAAATTTTACACATTCATCTGTTGTCATATATCAAATATGGTCAATAATAGAAGCAACATTTTAAAAATAACAATCTTTAAAATTAAAAAGATTCTAAACATTTTTAGTTTATGAGTGTTTGATTGTTTCAATTTCCTTTTGGACAATTTATATGATACAACCTCATGCAGTTATATCCAAAAGCCATCCAATATCAAAATATATTTTACTAACTTTTCATGGAGGTAGCTTTTTATATTTGTAAAATTAAATAAAATAATTAGATATTTTGTATCTGTATTTACAAATGGATTTTAATATTCAGGAAATATGAGAATTGCAAAAATATCTGGTAGCTTTTACATTTTCTTTGTCATTTTAAACTATATAATATATGATAAAGTTCCATATCCTTTTTTGAAAAGAGTTCATCCTTTGTTAGGAATTACTTTAATTGCCTTAACCATTTTTATTATAAGCTCACTTTATGTATTTTTATGTAAGAGATTTATTGGAAAATAAAACGATGAAAAAAATAAAAATTAATGATGTTAAATTTTATATTAAATAATAAAAATTAATGTTTGGAATAATATCTCCTATTTATAATGTATCCCAATTGATTGGATGGTCAGCTATTTTAGGATTAATATTATTGGAATTAAAGAATGGCACTGAAAATACAGGATAGATTATTCACTTACTCCATATTATGTAAATATCTTAGGTTTATGATCTAATCTCTAATATTGTTGGGTATGATATAGAATCTATATAAAGTTAAACATCAGGGTCATTAATAAGCAATATTCTTCAATTAGGAGGTAGACTAGTTGTAGCATTATATTTTATGTATGAAGGAGTTTGTTTTTGTTGTTTGATAAATGCAGTAATTGCATGGTCTTTGGCTGAAATTATCAGATTTTCATATTACTTATTTAAGAATAACTCATTATTTAAGAGTCTAAGATATAGTGCATTTATGGTGTTATATCCAATTGGAATTATTGGAGAAATAAGAACTGTGAATTAATCTCTAGCTGTCTATGATGAAATTAAGATAAGAGGATTGCAAGCTATCTTAATATGTAAATAGAAATATTTAATTTAGTGGGAGGAATTTTTATGTATTCTTAAATGCTACATGCAAAGAGTAAGCATTCTAAGCATTCAGATGGAAAAAAGGTAGAAAATGTTAGATAAAGATCAAATAGTCCTTCAGGCAGACCAAAGAGAGAATGAGCAATAAAGAAAATGTCTATAAAAAAGATATTCAATATAATACTTATTATATGTTTCAATCAATCCAAGATTCTTCAACACACTCTTCCACTCTCTTAAAATAAGTTATTTTATCTTCTAAATACAATTTGGCTGCTTCACTATTGGCTGGTGAATCAGGATTGGGATCATTTAAGAGAGAACGTATAGAAGTCAGAATTGCCCAAACATCATAAATAGGTGACCATTAATTTTATAAAATGTCTAAACAGATTTTGCCATCTGCATATACCTTACATAAATAATTGAAAATTAGAATATACATTTGGATGAAATATTTTGGTCTTAAATACTACATTAGGTGGTTTGAGGGGATATTCTTCGGTGAATTCAAGTAGCAATTTAAATATTCCTCCATCCCAAATAGTTTAATCTGGTCCAAAGATGACAGCTTCCCATAATAAAATATTATCATCAAAAGGTGCTGCTTAAAATCCTTGTGGAATCATTTACTTGAGTTTTTGAAGATCTCTAACTAATCTCATTCTCGAATTTGTTGACATTATTATAATACTTTATAATTATTTAGATGATATTAAGGCACATTTAGTAAGTATCAAAATTTATTTGATATTTAAAAAATGCTTTTACCAAGATTTTTTATGCTATGTATGATCTTCGTCATGGGGTCGACAATGTTCTGTAATTATTATCCTATGGATGCCAATGCTTGCATTTCAAAAACAGATGGAATTATGTGTATAATTCGGTTTTTAAAAAAATATAGGTGAATTTAGTTAGTTCGAAAATGCTTGCCTTTAAACTACCATAACCAATTATGGTTGTGAACCAACTTTAAATAAGTTAGCATGTCTAAATTAGTTAACGAATTCTGATGATTCAGAAGCAACATGTATTGCTAAAATATTAATATGAAAAGGCATATTTACATCTAAATGTTAGGCAGCTAAAACTTAACATTTCAAAAATCTGGGATGCTCTACAAAGTATTCCAAATACGCTTGCATGAGTACATTAAAAAAAGATTGTATTTGGATTCAAGGATGCTTAGAATATTAATCTGAAATACCTTAAGGAGATGAGTGCTCTAAGATTTACAATAATTCAGTGACTCCCTCTCTTTGTTAAAAGATTAAGAATCTTTAATGTATTAATGTTAAATAATTATAATTTCAGGTATGAGTGGTGGTTTCAAAGGGGATTACCAATGTGTGTCTGTGTCAGAGAAGGAATAGTCCTCAATTCTATGCAATTAACTTGGATTGAATGAGTCAGGTTGTATATTAATTACAACAAAAGATTAGGCTTGTATGATATAAATTAAATACTATAGGTATTTTTGAAAATAACCAGTGTAAAAATGTAATATCAACATACCCGTAAAAGTGTGGTTTATTGCTGAATCGTTTAGGTTGTTTACAGATCATCAACCCTAAATTGAAGTGCCAATGGAAAAACAATTAATGCATGGATTTTACTGATACAACCTAAACGTGCGAATAAATTAAAGAAGTGAATCCAAGTGTTTGTTCTGGGTTTAATGGAATTTGCTTATTTGATTCGATCAATAAAAAGTGTGTCAATCCTACCAGTAATTAATTAGAAAACATTAAATGCAATTCCTTTGGCTTAACAAAATAGGCTTGTCTTTAAATTAAAAATTAATATTGTACTTTCTTTAGAGGAATTTGTGAAGAATTATCATAATCTGATTTAAAATTATATTAGTGTAAAATGGACTTAAATGAGGATTCATGTATAAACATTTAGACTTAATTTTAATATTGTTAATGGGACGGTGTCTAATGCACAAGATTATTATTAAATTAAGAAATTAATTGTCCATTTGATTCAAAAAATTCATTATTGAAAGTCAATGGAAATGTATGCTAATCTATATCCAGACCTGAAGTCAAGTGTAAATATAACTTAAATACTAATTTATGTGTCAGAAGCACTGAGAAGGATTATTGCAATTCCCCTTTTCTCAATTTATAAGGATGTGTTAGCATCACCACTGCAGGATATGCTTGTTAATGGACCAAAGATGGATGCATCAATGTAAAAATTGTAGCTAATAAAACTAAATGCGAGTCCCTTGGATTTGCTAATGCAATTGCTTGCTCTTAAGTTTATGAAAGTAATTCTCTCGGTTGTTATTATGACCCAATATATTAATAGTGTAAATCTATAATCTTAGATGATGAAGACTATTTCTTAAATACTATTAATTGTTCTGATACCAAATACGGATTTAATAAATCTATATGTGCTTCAATTACAACTCCTGGATAGGTATGTCGATGGTATTAGAATTAATGTTAACAAATAAAATCAAAGGAGTAAATTGCATAAATATAATGTATATCCCTCTAATTCGTTAATAAATATGCATGTGGACTTGTTGAATATGGTAAAGAACCTTGTAGATATTTGGAAAAGTAAAGGGGTTGTGTAAATTCAATTGAAAACAATATGAATTGTTTAACACCTGGATTGAATTCATATGCTTGTGCTGTTGCTAGTGGAAGTTGTTATTTTAATACAAGCACTAATTCTTGTTAATATGTTTCAAATCCATTTTAATAGTAAACATCTCTAACAGCTGCTGCTAAGACTGAATTATTAAACACTATGACTTGTGATTCTAGTTCTCCAACCATCGATATTTGTGCTTAAATTGTAACGCCAGGATAAATATGTGGTTGGTCATTTAGAACAAATAGATGTTAAAATTATTTTGTTCCATTTAATTCTGTTTGTTCAAACTTTGCTGGAGATAAGATTGTTGTAAATGCTAATACTTGTGCTGCAATTGAGAATGAGTTTCCAGAAAATGATCCGATAGGTGGTCCAAAGGTTGATATAAATAGAGCAAATTGTAAATTTAATTCAAAAACATCAAATTGCGAAGCTAATAAAGATGGTTGTTCTACTCCTTGTTGTACAGAAAGTGAGAAAATAGGGATAAATGCTCATTCTTGTAGCAAATATTCAACAAAAGCAGATGGAGTTTTTTGTTTTTTTAATAATAATTTAAGATGCCAATAACTTACAGATGATTTAGTAGGAGTTGTAAGTGCTACTACAGCTAGTATATATTTTAACGCAAATCAATATAAATGTTCTTAGATGTCAATAAATTCGTGTTATTTAATTAATTGGTCAACTAAATAAAGATGTTATTACAATGGTTCATCTTGTGTTAACATTAATTATTCAAATTATGTAGATTTAAGTGTTTTTACAACAAAACCGAAAATAATGAATAGTAATGCTTGTTTGGGAATTGAAGCCACATAAACAGTTATAAATGCATCAAAATATTTTATTTATGATTCAATTACATTTGAATGTTAGAAAGTAGATGCACCTGTTGATAAAGAATCATGTGAAGAAATTAATGGTAATAGAAATTTATGTTTGGCTACAAACATAACAAAAGGAGATGGTTACTGTAAGTGGGATCCAACAAATTTGAAATGTGTCACTATTCCAAAAGATGAATTTTTATAGATAAATACATGCAACTATAATCAAAATTAAAAAGCCTGTATTAACCATGCAAATTTGGGTTGTCAATTTAGTAGTAGCAACGATAGATGCATAGATGCTTAAACTAATGTAAATTGTGATTATTTTGATACGACAGGAAAAGTTAGTGCTCCAGTGTGTTTAAGAATATTGAAAGATAAATAAATGTGTAAATTCGATGAATCATATAAATGTGTTGATCATAAGGATGATGCAAACGGGTGCTAAGTGGATGGAGGTAATGCAATAGCTTGTTTTTATAAAACTAGTTAAAATTGCAGATGGGATCCATAATAATTAAAATGTTACGAAAACAAAACTATTATATCAACTTTAGGTTGTAATGACTAATTAAATAAGAAATTATGTCTATAAGTAACTAAAGAACCATGCGTTTGGGATATATCCAAATATAAATGCTATAAATTAGAAGCTTATGATTCAACTTCATTTTCTTCGATTGCGAGTGGAAGTGAATTTAATAAATAAACCTGTATGTCATTGATAGGAAATTCGTATTATTATGTTGTAGATAAGAATGAAGACGAAGTTGAATCTCAATTATGTAAAACATTAATTTCTTAGATGGAGACATGCAATCAATATTATACTAATAAATAAGCTTGTTTGTTATAGACTAGAGGAATTTATTGTTATTATGATACAAGCGAAGCTGATTTTACAAAAAGATGCAAACCTTTTACTGCTGAATAAACTTCTTGTACATCTTCTACTTTAATTAATATTCAAGTCTGTATGGATATTCCTAAATAATGTTAATTTAGTGCAGCAAGCCTTTAATGTCTGAGTACTACTATAGCGGAAACTGATTTATGTTCAGATTTAAAGAATAAACCTAAAGTCTATTATAATAAGTTAGCATGTTCATCGATAAGTGCCACGATAACAGATTCAGATGGAAAATCTTAATGTTTAGGCAAAGAAGATAAATAATAAACATGCAATTATGAAAAATATTGCTATTGGAATTCAAGTAGTTACACATGTGACATTAAAATTTTACATTAAATATCATATGACTCTAAAAACACTAAGAAAGAATGTAGCGATTAAGAAGTAACAGACTCAGAAGGCAATACAAAAACAGAATCTGTTTGTGTCGATGTACCAGATCCAAAATGTGATAATGATAAAAGTGACAATGCTCTTTATGTTAAATAATGTTCATATAGATATTCAAAAGCTTTGTGTTTAGAAATGAGTGCTGTTTCATGTTATTTTGATTTAAATTAAGGAGGATGTAATCCGATATCTGGAAATGAGAGAAAATTATCAAGTTGTGATAATGTTTATAGTGTTGTTTCTAATAACTGTATTGTAAGTAGTTCCAGATATGCATTATGTAAATTAGAGACATCCGTTGATAAGTATCCTACTAATTGCAAGACCTTAGAAAGAAGCGTCACTAAATGTTCTGCAAACTCAGCTTTAGTTTCATCCTACAAATGTGGAGATGTTCCAGCATCGGGAACATCTCCAGGTGCTTGCGCAAATGCAAATGATATCTGTCGTTATGAGAATGGGAAATGTGTTACTAGTATCACTAAAGATAGTTCATGTACACCTTCTTGTGATTCTACATTTAGCAAAAAGTTATGCGTTTATTGTGGATGTGATTTTGATACTTTAGGTTATTGTTAATAAGAATCATCGAAATAACTATTTCCTTAATTATAGCAATCAACTATAACATTAGAAAGTGAAGGAGATCAATAAGAAGTAAAAAGCAATAAATATTTCCTCTGCTATGAAGTTAATATATTAAATTCAAGCATTGTAGAATAAGTATGTGGTAAAGTATAATAATCTTGTATATATACAAATATTTGTGTTGATGCAACAGGATATACTTGCAGTCAATTAGTAGACTAAACTGTCACAGAAAAAGCTTGCGTTAGATGTAAAGGAGATATTGTGATTTATGATGCGAGTAAATAAAGATGTAATCCATTAAAAAGTACCAAACCCACATCATGTGAGAAACTAAATTAATAGGCCTGTTTATAAAGTACTATGGTTGATTGTGTATGGTTGGATTATAGATGTTAGTCATTTGCAAATGCTAATAACAACTAAGATTGTTCAATTTATAATACTTTTTCTTGTTCTAAAGTTGATAATTGTTGGGTGAATCCCACTACTAACTAATGTACAAAATATAATGAATCTTCTGGAAATTGCAGTTAATTACCAAATGAAAATCTTTGTAGAATTTCCAACTTTTAAGCTTGTGTTTGGGATGATACAGATAAATCATGTAAATAAGCAACAATGGATGCTGAATATACTTGCTTGAAAGCTAATAAGTATGGTTGTCTAAATACTAATGCTTATTCTTGCGGGTGGTTAGAAAGTAATAAATGCCAATTAATAACATTGAATTCTGATAACTTCGTTAGTTGTTCAAATTTTCTTGGAAGCGATGAAGATCTACCAGTCTATACAGGGTTTAATGCCAAAACATGTAGTCAATTAGAAATATATATTGATGACACTTATAGATCATGTTTGAGAGATGCAACATATTAATGCAGAGAACCTATAATAACGGATGTTTTATAATGTAATACTCCTGGATTAAATAAATAAGCTTGTATTAATGATACAACTGATAATTGTAAATTTGAAAATAATTAATGTTAATCTTAACCTAGTAAATCTGTTGGATGTTTAGATAATTTAAATATTGGTGCTTGTATTAATTAATAAATGACTTGCAAGTTTACCAATGGATAATGTTAGGAATTCTAGATTACTTCAAAAGATGACTTTTTAAATGAAGATGTAACTTATCCTTATTCTGTATCTGTTTGTTCTAAACTTGATAATAGCTCAATTGAGTATAAAGAATCATTCATTTACAACTTAATATTAAAAAGTTGCATATAAATAACTACTAGAAATCCTTACATTAGTGATTGTACTTTACCAGGAATCAATAAATTTGCTTGTTTGACTAAAACCAATAATTTTTGTAATTATGTTAATGATTAATGCAAAAATGAAAGTAGACCTTCACTTCAATAAATTTAAACATGTTTAGAAACATTGAATTGGTATTCTTGTATTATGATAATAAAATAAGATGGTAGTTTTTGCAAATTTAAAGAGAATAAATGCTAAGACATTGATGAAAAAACAGATACTTGTGAAAAATTAGAATCAGATTAAGCAAATGTAAATTCTAGTGTTTGTTCTGCTAGAAGTGATAAACCATGTAAATTTAATTCTAATACAAATAAATGTTAAATAATTTAAGAAAGCGAGTAGGTTGTTTGTAAAGAACCAGGATTGAATAAATTGGGATGTCAGTTCAAAACATCTGGTTCTTTGTGTATTTTCTCTGGTGGCAAATGTTAAAATAGTTATGGGAATAATAATTGCTCAGATCTAGTTAATTAAGATAAATGTTTGTCAATAAGAACAAAAAAATAATATTGCTAATTTGATAGTACCCATGGTTGCAAAGATATAGTAATTGATTCAACACTATCTAATTGTGGACAATTTAAAGAATCTACAAATCCGTTAGTTTGCACTTTAGCTATTAGCGATTCCTCTAAACCTTGTTATTATAATTAAAAAAATAAAAAGTGTGAAGAATTTAAATCTGATACTGTTACTGATTGGGCAAATAGAATCTCTTTTAATTCTAAAGCTTGTCAACTTTATCAAGCTGATAACAAATTAACTTATTGGAAGGATGAATGCTTAGAAATACCATCATAATAATTATTGTATCTAAATTGTGATAGTTAAGTTAATTTATATGGATGTATAAGTATTACTAATCCCAATGCATAATGTAGTTTTAATAAAACTACTAATATTTGTGAAAAAGTTACTGATTTCACAAAAGGTTGCCTTGCTTATGAAAATATTAACTCTAGCAGTATATGTAAGTAAGCTACTGATGTTGCTTGTTATTATAGTGCATCTGAATTTAAATGTATCGAGTTTTCTGATGGGGATGAAATAGATTGTAGTGTCCAAACTTATGGATATAACAAGCAAGCATGTCTATTAGATAAGGAAAAGTGTATTTTTAGTGATGATTGCTATTTAAAAAAGGAAGGGGAAAAAGCACTTTGTGCAGATGCAGAGAATAATATGGATTCTTGCAAGACTGTAAAGTTTGAATCATGTCAATTCAAGGATGATGCATGTACTAAAATAGAAGATACTTCAGTGATAAGATGTGAAGATGCTGTTAATATGTTTGGTTGTTAAAATGTAACAACTGAGGAATTATTTTGTTAATTTATAGATGGGTCCTGTTAAGAGGTTAATCCTTATTCTATTTCAGATACAAAATGTTAGGAAGTAGGAACCATTAATAGTTTTATGTATTGTGAATAAGTTTAAGTAGAAGAGTAGGAATGTAAATATGATGTTAAGAAAAAGGAATGTGCTCTTACCGAAGAAATAGATGAATTTAGTTGCAATAGAGGTTTAAATTCATTAGCTTGTTTGAATAAGACAACTCAATCACTTTAATGTAAATTTTGGAACTATTGTTACGGACCGAATTATTAGATTCTTAATTGTGAACCATCATAAATCGATGATTGCTGTACTTTTGCTTCAAATATAGAATCATGTTTATTTTAATCTAAATTTAATTGTGTATGGGATGGTAAATGTAAGAAATACACATCAAGTTAAACAGACTGTAATTAGATCGTTTAAGCATCGAAGAATATTTGTACTTCAATAACGAGCAGTTTTTGTATTTTTGATACAACTTTAACAAAATGTAGAGCAATAGATCCAACTAATTGCGATCAAGCATAGACTAAATAACAATGTAGAAAGATTTCAGGAATGCCTTGTTTATGGAGTTAAACAGCAGAGAAATGCGAATATAAAGAAAAATAATCATTTGATGAATGTCAAGATATAGATGATGCATTTGGTAATATGAGAGCTTGTATGGATGTAGAAAGATAAGGATAATTATGTTAATTTAAAAATGATTCATGTACAACATTTTCTGAAGATTCAGATATGAATAATTGTCAAAATAATATTAATAAAGTATCATGTACATAGTAGATTAAAGATGAATGTTTTTGGGAAGTTAAAACTATAAAAATAAAAAAAACAACATTTGCAAAAGAACAAGTAGAAATAGAAATTGGTGAATGTAAAGTATTCAAAGATTTTAATACATCTAATTGTTCTAATTAATTGAGCTTTTTGTCTTGCATGAAAATAACCACAAAAGGAGCTTATTGTATTTGGAATGATGAATAATGTTAATAAATTTCAATAGTAAAAGGTACTGTAATTGCTCCTAATACTAATGTTTTAATCAATAGTAATGCTTGTGGGCTAGTAAATAATGGAGATATGGTTAGATATAATTCGGACTTTTTATCATGTGTAAAAGAGACTGATTTTAATAATTTGACTTGTTCCCCTATGACTCCTGGGTTAAATAAATTAGCGTGTATAAGAAATACATTACAGAAATGTAGTTGGGATGAGAAAAACAGTCTTTGTGTATTTGAAGGCAAAAGACTTCTTATTGAAGAATAATTGAAATCATAAAGATTGCTGTAAGCATCAACTTGTAAAAGAGATGGATTAGGACCATAGTTATGTTCTTAATTATCTTTATAATTACCATGTGGTTCAGTTGAAACAGGTTGTGATAATATAGATGTAAATACAGCTACTTGTGAAGACAAAGGATTAAATAAATATGCATGTTTACATTTAACAACTGGCCCGTGTGTTTGGAAAGAAGATTCAGATGGAATATTTACTTGTTAAAGTTATCTTCCATTTACTTCTTGTGAATAAGTATTTACTGATGTAAATTCATCTGTTTGTTCATATGTTTTGGATGATGCATGTGTGTATAATAAATCTCTTAATAAATGTGAAATACCTACTTAAATATACACTAAATGTGAGATTGAGGGTATCAATGCTATAGCTTGTTCTTAAATAGATGGCTGTATTTTTGAAGATCAAAAATGCTTAACTTAAGATCCAAATGTAAATGTAATATGCAACTAAATTGAATTAGCTAATTATAAAGTATGCTAACTTGCTATTGACAGATGCAAATATAGTGATTTAACTCATGGATGTATTAAATCCACTATAACAGATAATTGTAATACTCTTGGCTTAAGTGCTTTAGGTTGTAATGTCTTAGATGAATGTAAATGGGAAGATTCTAAATGTTAATGTTAAGCTTATTTAGAAAAATTCCCTAATTGTTCAAGTATATTTGAATATACTAAATGTGAGAATATCAATTATTGTTTCTTCGAAGTTTCTAGTTCTAAATCTAACAAAGATATTACTCAATACTTAAAAAATACAAATTATGGTACTTGTAGAGATAAGAAATGCTCTGATCTGATAGCAAGTCAATGTTAAGGAACTTATATAGCAAATACTTTATGTTACTTGAATACTTAATCAAATTGTTTACCAGCCAAAAGTTGTAGTGATTTAGTTGCAACATCTCATGATTGTTCCGTTTACAAAATCAATAATTAAAGATGCAAAACTAAATCAACACTTACTAGTTGTGAAAATCTTGACTGCAATACATTAGATTAAACTACATGTGAATAATTTACAAATGAATGTGTTTTTGTTGGATATTGTAAAATACGGTCTTGTGAATATATGGGAAAGACATAATGTTTATAGAATGATTGTGATTGGGATGACTAATTATAAAAGTGTACTTTACAATTGGATTGTTCATAAATCTATACAAGTGATAGTTGCCTTCTAAAAAAATAAAGAGGGACTTAATGTGCATGGATTGCTACTCTCAATAAAGTTGAAGAATGTACATCTACAGGATGTAGATATTTAGGCATATCTTAAGGAGATTGTATGGGCACACATATAGGAACAGATGTTTGCGTATAAATGAACGACTTTTCTTGTGTTTCATGTGAAGAAATAAAAGACTCATGCATTTGTTTAAATCAATCTTAATTCTGCACCTATGACAATCTAAACAATAAATGTAAATCTAAAAGTTGTTAACACCATAATCAAGATGGATGTCCAAGTACTCACTGTAGATTTAACACTTCATAAAATGTAATATTTCTATTATAAACTATTAGATTTGCCAACCTTTGTGCCAATATAATTATAATTAATAATAATGTAACTAAGCTGATGAATGTGTTTGGGATTCTATTAATAAAATCTGTTCTTCGCATTTAGATATTGTGCCTGTCGCATAGATTACTTTACCAGCTCCAAATCACGCAATAATACTAATGACCTTCTTTCTATTCATTGGAATGAATTTATGATAATTCATTTTATAATAATAATCAAAATTCTTAATTTATATTTACATACTTTATACTTTTTTTACTGAATTTTAAGAATTATTATATTCTATATAATTATTCAAATATTTCATGACTTTGAGATCTCATTTATTGGGACAATTTTAGTCAATATATAAACTGATTAATAAATATAATTTCTAATTTAAATTTTTTTGTTATAAATAAATGATTTATATAAATTTCTTTAAAATTACTCCTCTAATTAAATTATAGCAATTTTAGAACAAAGTTATTCCTTTTGATTCTGAAAATAATGTATTTAATCTTTTAAGATTAATTAAACTCAAAGGATTTCAAAAGAATAATAATATCTACTAATCTGTAAAGTCTACATAAATGAATCCTATAAAATTGGATTAATATTTAATTGCAAATTTATTCTATTCATTTTAAAGGATTTAATTTACATTTTTACCTTAGCTGATTTTTGTATTTATTTCCATTTTAATAGAAGTAATATTAATATAAAATAAATTGTATAACATTATAATTTAATTAAAATTATGAATTATTTAGGTTATGAATTATTCTTGTTAAATCCATTATTCAGGATTCTAATTAATATTATTCAAATATTTTTGCTTTATTTAATTATTTAAAATATAATAAAAATTTAGATGGGACATTAAAGATAAGTGTTAATTATGATTTATCTAATTATGATTAGCTATATAAATTCTACTAATGCAACTTATATATGTAATTTTTATCCACACTCCCCTATTCAATGTATAAAAAATACAACTCTTGTAAAGTGTATAGAAATTAAATAAATTAATAGGTCAGTATGATCTTTAATAAGGAATATGTTAAGAGGCCAATTTATAAAATATAGGATGTTCTCCTTATTTAAATAAAGATGCCTGCATTAATTAAATTAAAAATTCTAATCGGCAACAAATATATTGTAAGAAAGAGTATTACAATTAGGTGCATTTTTTGATAGATGTCAATCTATTAGTAATGCTGAAATCTAATAGTTAGGATGCTTTGACAATGTAAGTAAATTAGTATGTATGAACATACCTAAATAAAAATGTATTTGGAATAATTATTGCGAAATTTTGACATAAGATATAAATGATGGTAAAAAATGTGATTTGTTTAAATATCCTGTGAATCCTTATACATGTTAAAATATTGAGAATGGTTTATGTAATCATTATTTTATAAATAGGTATGAGCAATGGATTTGAAGGAAATTATAAATGCATTGAAATTAGAGAGGATTAATTATCTTAATTAAAATGTAATTAATTAGGATTAAATGAATAAGGATGTCTTGCTATAACTACCATTGATGAATTATGTAATAATTCTTAATACTTTTCAAATAGGTATATTTGAAGATTAACAATGTAAATCTATATAACCTGATAACATTAATTCTTGTAATCAAAAATTAAATAAAAATGCATGTCTTTCAATATCGATGAGAAATGTATTAAAATTAAAATGCGAATGGTCTAATAACTCTTGTAAAATATTTTAAGAAAAAGATTATGAATGCAAAACTTTAAATTTAGTTAATTTTTCAGTTTGTTTGTAATCTCAGGAATTATGTATGTATGATGAAAAATAAAGAAATTGCAAAGAGGTTCGTTTAGATAATATACATAAATTAAGTTGCAATACTCTAGGATTATCTAAGAAAGCATGTTTAAAAATACAATCACAAAATTGTTCATTTTATAAAGGGCACTGCTAAGAATTAAATTAAATTGAACTTAAATAGTACAGATGTGATATGGAGTTGAATGAATCTGCTTGTGTAAATTTAATTAATAAAACTCAAAATTGTTTATGGAATGGAAAAAATTGCTAATTAATCATTATGAATTAAGATATTGGATGTCCTTTAAACTTGAAAAATATTGAAATGAAGGTAAATGGAAATGTTTGTTAAGCTATATCGAAACCAGATAATTCGTGTAAATATAATTTTAAGACAAAATTGTGTGTTGCAAGTTCTAAAGATGATAAATGTAACACTCCATTTCTAAATCAATATGGTTGTCAGAGTATTTTAAAACCTTAAGAATCATGTTTATGGTCTTAAATAGGATGTGTTTATATATAAATTTAAAAATAATAATAAACTTGTGAAGATTTAGCACATGGAAATCCTATTGCTTGTTCTTAAATTTATGAAAATGAATAATTGGGTTGTTATTTTGATAAGAAAAATCAGTAATGCAAATCAATTCTTGTCGATTCCAATGATAGGTTAATTTAAAATTTTTTGAATACTATATCCTGTAAAGATTAATCTTTAGGGATTAATAAAGTCTTATGTGCTTCTATATTAACTGAATTGACACCATGTAGATGGTTCCAAGAAAAGTGTAGTTATTTCTCTAAAATGAAAGAAATTGCAAATGTATCATGCTTAGAATTAGAATATTCAAACTATTAAGCCTGTGCTTTATCTTCAAAATCTAATGAACCTTGTAGATATTATTAAACCGATTAAATCAAGGGTTGCATTAATAATGTAAATAAAGCCTCAAGTTGTGATACCAAAGGACTAAACTCTTTTGGATGTTCAATGATTAATTAAATATATTCTGACTAAGGAACTGAAAAATGTTATTTTGATAAAGTTAAATGCATTAAAATTAATCAATCTGATACTACAACTACTGTTGAACCTATTGAAATTAATTATAGTTCTATTTACACTTGTTCCTTTAGATTTCTAACAAAAAGTGATTGTGCTTCTATTATTACTGAGGGTTAAACATGCGAGTGGTCATTAAAATAGAATTCTTGCACTTAAATTTCAATTGAATACAATACTAGATGTTTATAATATTCTGGACCAGATGTTATAATCAATCCAAATGTTTGTGCCTCAATATTAACAGATTCTACTGATTATTGCGCTTTTGATGAAGAAAATAAAAATTGTAAAGTCTTTAGTGAAGAATGTACAAGTAAATGTTGTACTGATAGAAATTACTTTGGTATAAATGCACATTCATGCAGTAGGTATTCAGCTAAAGAGGATGGGGTTTATTGTTATTTTAAAAATCTGAGATGCTACGAAGTGACAAGTGATATTGTTGATACAACAAATGAACTATATGTTTCATAATTCTTAAATGAATAATAATTAGCTTGCACTTCTATGAGTTATAATACTTGTCATATGATTAATTGGAGTACTTCTTAACGATGCTATTATGATGGATTTACTTGTGGCAACCTTAATTTAAAGAATGTAAAAGATTTATTAAAGTTAACATAAGCACCTTCAAGTTTAAATGAATTTGGTTGTTTATCTATTGAAGCAGAATTAACAAATTTAAATAAAGAAAAATACTTTACTTATGATCCTATGAATAAAAGATGTAAATTAAGGGTTTTAAATTCTGAAACTCCTTTTAAAACTTGTGAAGAAGCTGATGGGAATAAAAATTTATGTACTAGATATACTGGGAATAATATTTGTTTATGGGATTAAGTAAACCTAAAATGTATAACGATGGAATTAGAAGAACTTGGTGAACAAGTGACTTGCTCTTCTAATTTGAACATTAAAGCTTGTGTAGAGGATTTGTCAAAGTTTAATTAATATTAAAATCAATTGCCATGTTTCTTTGATAAAGAATCAGACACTTGTTTAACGGCACCTTAAGATGTTGATTGCTATTATTTTGATTATAAAGGAAATGTAAGTAAAACAGTATGTCAGTATATAACAAAAATAGGTGAAATATGTGAGTATTCTGCAACACTAAATAAATGTATAATATCAGAAACTGAATTCGATGATTGTGATGTATCAAAGTCTTATGCTAACAATAGAGCTTGTTTTAAGCTCACCAAAGGTAATTGTAGATGGAATGCGGAAACTCTAAAATGTTATGAAAATCAGGAGGATATTTCAGGGTTATATTGTAAAGATCTTATAAATTATAATTTATGCATCTAAATATAGAGATAAGCATGTATATGGGATGATGTGGAATTTTAATGTAAAGAATTCTATCCAAAAACTACTTAAGAGTTTGAGAATTTAAATAAAAATGCAAATCATCTTTATAATGAAAAAGCATGCTTTATGATCTCAGGAGCTGGTTATATTTATGATAAAGACAAAAAGAGATGTATTAAAATGAATGAAAATAACAATAAACTTACTTGTAATCAATATTAAATGAATGAATATGCCTGTCTATATTTAACTTAAACTAATTATTGCTATTATGATAAGAATGAATAACCACCTAATAACTTATGTAAATCATTCGAAGATGAATAATCACAATGTGATACTTCAAACTTGATCAACATTGAAGTATGTATGAATTTACCTATATCATGTATCTTTGAAGAAAGCACTCTTAGATGTAAACCATTTTTGGTTTTAAATACAATGTCTTGTACATCCTTATTCGATTAATCTAAAAATAAAATACATCATAATAAAATTGCTTGTGCTTCTGTTAGCTCAACTTTAACCGATGTTTTTTAAGAAAAGTTATGTCTCGAAGAAAAAGAAAATTCACAGAAATGTAGATTCGAAAAATATTGCTATTGGTTCGAATATACATGTTAGGTTTTTAAACTCTTAATTAATTATCTTGATACTGGAAGATCTTTAACTTAATAATAGGTGACATGTCCAGAAGTCTAAAATGGTGAAATTGGTTGCTAATTAGATTTAGAGACATATAAATCTGATCAATTTGTACCTCAGAGATTTACTAAGATAAGCAGACATACTGAGTGGGTGGATTAGAATTGTTAAAAAGAAACTATTTTCTATTCAAGGTAATATGTATATACATCTACTTCAAATTCTTCACAAAATTGCAATATAAATATATGTACTAAATCTGAGTAAACTTACTGTGCAACAAATATTGATTATGTAAGTAAAACAACTGAAAGAAGGAATTTTGGAGAATTAAGTGACAATGAAATAAACAATTTAGAAACTCATTATAAAGTTTTATTTGAAAAAACATTATAAGGTACTAAAAAGGAACTATGTCCTAAATAATTTGTCTTTCCATATAATCAAATTCTATCCGATACATGCAATATTTAAGAATATTACATAGCCTCTCCTTGGTGTTTATTGTAATGGAACTAAATAAGAACTTGTGAGAAGGTCTTTTCCAAAGCACTTTGCTTAGAATTAAATGAAGAAAGATGCATTTTCGATTTAAATTAAGGAGGTTGTATTTAAATGAAATAAAACCAACATAAAATACGTGATTGCTCCAGCATTTCCAATAATTGCTATTTAAGTGAAAGCAAAAATGCTATTTGTCAAAAAGATTTATTGATAAAATAACCAGGCTCTTCATGTTTTAGTATATAAAAAGATTAATATACTTGTCGAAATATTAACACTGTATATACTGCTCCATTATGTGCAACAATTAATGTCTTAGATGCTTAACCAATATTATGTGCTAAAGCTCAAGATTATTGTAGATTTGAAGGTACTAAATGCGTCATTTCTGAGCCAGTTCCATGTGATTGCGATAAAAGTTACAGTCAAAAATTATGTGAAAAATGTGGCTGTGATTATTTATTTTTAGGATATTGTTAAAAATAAAAAGATTTAGTCCCTTAATTAAACGAAGATTGTTCAAATAAATACTATTTATGTTATGAAGTTCAATAATTTGTAACTAATAATAAATAAAAAGTTTGTGGACTTGTCTATTAGGCATGTAAATATACCAAAATATGTGAGGATGCTACTCATTCTACTTGTAATGAATTGATAGGATTTGTAGTGTCTTAATAAGCATGTTTGAGATGCACAGGTTTAGGTATGAAATATGAATAAAAAAAATTTTAAATGTATTCCAGTATCATAGAATTTAAATGAATGCGATAAATTTAAATAAATTAGCATGTATCTCTTTTTCAAGAGATATTTTGTGCTAATGGTCAAAATTTAATTCTCAAAAATGTAATTAATAGAAATACTTTGCTTGTACGGAAATTAAAAATATTTAAAAAACAGATTATTTAGATTGTTCTACTTTAAATTATAATGCATGTAATTCAGAATAATCAAATTTATGTTGGTTTAATGAACAAACTAAATTATGTCTAACTTTTAACCCTTTGATTGGAGAATGTAGTACACTTAAAAATAGATAAGTTTGTTAATTATCTATGGCTTAATCATGTACATGGAATAACAATATATGTTAGATTGCATCACCATAATCAACTTGTGAAGGTTTGAATAAATTTGGGTGTTTGAATTTTTAAAATCTGCCTTGCGTATGGTCAGATAAAAATTTAAACTGTTAATAAGCTAAATATTCTGTTTCACCTTAAAGTTGTACCTCATTCTTATAAGATTAAACTGATGTATCTCATATGAATGCTTAAACTTGTACAGAAATTAAAGTTAATCAAAATTGTAGATTAGGTGAAAATTATAAGTGCAGAGAAATTTTAGAACCAATATTCTTCGATTGTGATGCTAAAGGACTCAATAAATAAGCTTGTTTAATGAAAACAAAAAATTCTTGTGCATTCAAACAGAAATGTGTTTTATTGCAAAGTATTAATGAAGGATGTTAGGAATATTTAAATGAAATAGCTTGTTTGAATTAAGATTACCTTTGTACGTTTAAGAATAAAGTATGCGTAGAATTCAAAATAAGAAATTTAGACGACATTATTAATGATACATTTGTTCCTTATTCTAAAAAGCTTTGCTATGTATTTGATAATCAAAAATTCAGCTCAGACAAATAGGAAGAAGTTGGATTGATTTATAGTGAAAATCAAAAAAGATGTTTAAATGTTGAAAAATTAAAAGAATAGTTAACTAATTGTTCACATGCTGGAATCAATAAATACACTTGTTTAAATAAAGTAGAGAATTATTGCTAATATAGTGGAAGCTAGTGCAGGTAAATAAAACAAACCGATATCAAGGACTGCTAAAATACTTTAAATAAATATGCATGCATTTCAGTTGATAACTAAAGATGTAAATTTAAAACTCAATGTCAGTATTTAATTGAGAATGACGACTGTTCAACTATTTAAAAAGGTTTATATAAAGTAAATAAAAATATATGCTCTTCAGACAAGAATAAACCATGCAGTTATAACATTAAAGGAAAAACTTGTTAGGAAGTAAAGGATTCTAACTCAAGTTCATGTTATGGTTTAAATTAATAGGCTTGTGTGTTTTACACGATGGATTTGCTTTGTCATTTTCTTGAAGATTTAAAGAGATGTGAAAACGCCTTTGGATATTCACTATGCACAGACTTAGTGAATAAAAATAAGTGTTTAGCCATAGTAACAAAAAGCCAATTCTGTAAATTCGATGATAATCTTGGATGTTAGAATCTTGATAATTCAATAGATATTCATAAGTGTTTAAATCAAGTTTAAACTAATCCAAATACTTGTTCTCAAAGCACTGACATTCCTTGTTTTTATGATAAAGCGTCTAAAATGTGTATTCAATATAGCAATTATAAATATTCGGATAATCTCAATAATATTGATAATGCAGATATGTCTTATCAAAATTATTAAATATCCAATATTTATTCATTCAACAAATAAACTTGCGAACAATTTAACTAAGTTATTCTTATAAAAAACTCTTTCAAAAGTTTCAAACCTATTTCACTTTATTGGAAAGAAGGTTGTATTCAAATTCTATCCTCATCATTATATTTTGAACTGAAATGCAATAAGAATTTAAATAAAAGTGCATGTGTCAATATAAGAAAATCATTCTAATATTGTCATTATGAAAATAATTAATGCAAACCCTCTGAATTAAAAGATTATTCAGAACGAAATTGTATCTCTATAGAAAATGTTAATTCTGGCTTGTTCTGTGCTTAGACCCTTGATGTTCCTTGCTAATTTGATAATATAAATTATAAATGTGTTGAAGTATAAAGTAATAGTAAAATCGAATGTAGTGAAAGGAATCCAGAGTTAAAAGGATACAATAAATTGGCTTGCGAGTTGGATGGAGATAATTGTTTATTTTATGAATAATGTTATAAAAAAACATAATCCAATTTAGAAAACTGCGGCAATATGAATAATTTAATTGACTGCTCAAATGTTTAGATAGATGGATGCATGATTTAAAATAATAAGTGTGCAAAAATTCAAAAATCAGATTATGAAACAATCATGTGTTAATAAGCTTAAAATTAATTAGGTTGTATAAATATATAAACAGAAGGATAATTTTGTTAATTTGATTAAGGAAAATGTTTACAATAAGACTTAATTATGTTAAAAAAAAAAAATGCTTAGATATTAAGAATATCAATACTAATAGATTCTGTCAATATCCCATGGATTAGGGTTGTAAATATGATTATAATTTACACTCTTGTTAAGTTGTATCTTAATTTGATGATTTAACTTGTTCAAAAGGAATCAACAGAATTGCCTGTCTACAATTAACAAATAAAAATTTATAATGTTAATATAATGATTATTGTTTTGGTCCTAACAATGGAATTTATAATTGTAATAATCCAAAAAAAAGTTTGTGTTGTAAAGAAGCAGGTTCAGAAGAAACATGTCTAAATCAAACATTATATTAATGTTAATGGAGAAACAATTTGTGTTAAGGCTATATAACTCAACCAAATGCATAATGTGAACAAATAGTTGGTTCAAGTTTGGCTGTTTGTAATTCGATTTCAGATTAATTTTGTGTTCTTGATACAATCAATTTTAAATGTAAAACCATAGTTCCAGTGTCATGTGAATAATTATAATCATCGATATAATGTAGCAGGATGAGTTCTTTGCCTTGCTATTGGAACAGAGATAATAATTATTGTGAATATTTGGAAGATATTGATATTAACCATGGATTAAATTCAATAACAAGTTCAGCCTACTTAAATTGCCAAGATATAAATAGTTTGTCAGGAACTTAAAGAGCTTGTATGAACATTTAAAAATTTGGATAATTGTGCATATTCAAAGATGGCTAATGTCAAACTTTTATGCAAATTGAAGCTTAAAACAATTGCTTAGACAATATCAATATAAATTCTTGTTTGTAATAGACTATAAGTGATTGCTATTGGAATGTAAAATTAATTAAAGTAAAAAAAGCATTAGAATTAGATGAATAAGAAGTATATTTTGGAAGTTGTGTTAAATTTGAAATTTACGATTAAAGTGGCTGTAATTCTACACTTAGTTATACATCTTGTTTAAGAATCGTAAAGGAAGGAGCATTTTGTATTTGGAAAAATTTTTAATGTTAATCTATAAATGACAATGATTTTGATAAAAAAGATCTGTAAAACTTTGTAGAAATTAATGCAAATTCATGTGGTTTATTTAGTAATGGAGATTACATTAAATATGATAATAATATTCATTTATGTATTAAAGTAGACGATATCTAATCTCTGTCATGTAAAACTATGGGATTAAATAAAGATGCTTGTCTTAATATTAAATAATAAAATTGTATTTGGGATTAGACCTTAAAGAAATGTAAAAACTTTGAACTTTTACCTGATATAAAATAAAATTCTTGTTAATAATTAAATTGGTCCTCTCATTTATGTTCACAAATTAATTTAGATTAACCATGTGGATTTATATAAGATGGATGTGGTTTTATTAATTTGGAGTTTGTAACTTGCAACTAAGATGGTTTGAATAAATATGCTTGTCTTAATATTAAATAATATCCTTGTATATGGATTAAAAATATTAATGATTAATATTATCATTGCGAAGATTACTTTTCTAATCTTCCTTGTAATTAGTTGCCAATAAATATAAATTCTAAAGTTTGTTCCATTGTTAAAGATGGACCATGTTTTTATAATCAATAAGAATTCTAATGTAATATTCCTAAAATAGACGAAACGAATTGTGAGCTACCTGGATTGAATATTATAGGATGTGTACAAATCGAAAATTGCTTTTTCAATTCAAAATGTTAATTGTTAAATAAAGATATTTATTAATGTAATGAATTTCCAATAGCTAATAAATTGATTTGTAAAAATGCAATCGATTTATGTAAATATAATGATATATAATACGGTTGTTCAACTACCTATGATGAACTATGTTTAAATGACACTTTAAGCGAAACTGCATGCAAAAACTAGAATGATTGTATTTTTAAGGATAAAGTTTGCTAATGTAACTAGTTTATTGATATAAATGATTGCAACTCTATAAAGGATGTCAACGATTGTTAAAAAGTGAACCATTGCACTTCATAATTATAAGATAACAAAACAACATTAGATGTTAAAACAAATAATTTATGCAGAGAAAAAACTTGTTAAGACTTTGAATCTTGTGAAAACAAAAGCATTAAGAATAAATAATGCTATTAGAATTAATCTTCATAATGTTTAATAGCATCAAGATGTGAAGATATAACTCAACCTTTTTTTAAATGCACCTATTTTTAATTTAATGGTAAACCTTGTTAAAGGAATTAGAATTACGACATTTGCGAAACTTTTTAATGTGAAAATTTTAAAGAAGAAATCTGTAATCAATATTCATAATTTTGTAAATTTGAAGAAACTTGCAAGGTTAAATAATGTTATGATTATAAAGATGCAAATTGCATTTTAAATAATTGTTATTGGAATTAATAAGATTAAATTTGTTCAAATTCTTGCTCTGAAATCTAAAATGAATTTGAATGTAACCGTAGTAATTCAAAAAATGGATCATGCTATTGGGTTATTAAAAATGATCATTAATTTTGCACATAATATGGATGCCGTTATCTAGATAAATCATAGTAATGTTCTGGATCACATCCTATAGATGTTACTTGTGTTCAATTAAGTGATTCTACTTGTGTATCGTGTGAAGAAATTACAGATTAATGCGAATGTCTAAGATTATCTTAATACTGCTATTTTGATTTAAATTTAGACAAATGTAAATCTAGAAGCTGTGAATCTTATAAAACTAATAATGAGTGCCCGACTAGTTTTTGTATTTATCAAAATTAGGTATCTAAAATTATTTTTATCCATAGATGTGTTTAATTTAATGTGAATATTTCTAATATGAATATTAATGTGAAAACAAAGAAACAAAAAGATGTTAATGGAAAAATTCTGAATTGAAAAAATGTCAACCTTTATGCTAAGATATTTAGATAGAAGAGCAGTGTAAAAAAATTTAATGCGAATGGAACGAATAAGAATCAATCTGTTAAAAAGAAAAAACTGTCTTACCTTTAATAAATACTTACAGCATTATTCTAATTCTAAACTTAATTTAATGGATTGTGATCTGAAAGCATTTTTCATAATTTTAATAAATGATTTTCAAATTATTTATCACCTAAGTATTATTAACTAAAAAAATCATTATACATATATATATTATGCTACAGAAATTTAGAATGCCATTTGTAATGTTTCCCAAAAAATTTTCAGTATTCTAATAATGAACTTTATGACTTTGATCATGAAAAGATGTTAAGTGGCATTAATTATTATTTTATAGTTTGCATAAAGTTATTTAAGACGCTTACAAGTTGTTTATATGTAAGGTTAATCATAGACAATCCTCCTGATATTTAACTCTCCATATATTTATAAGAATGGGAGCATTTTGAACATATCAATACTCTTAGAGTTGAGTTGATGTTGGATACATTCATTAATATAATTACAATCAATAAAATTTCTTATTTACTAGGCTTACTTTATTAATTTCCAAATACGTATATTTCTATAATGCTTAGCTCACGTGTAGAGGGTGATAAAAAATAATAGATATGTTTTTTAAACACGATTTCTTACTTTTTTTGCTCAATTCTGCTTTTGCTGCTTTTTATTCTCAAAGTGATATCCATTATGTAAGGTTATAACTTAAGTTAATCATTTATTAGTTAATTTTTTTGATCTAATAATTGACTTTTTGGAATTTGGATTGTTATATTCAGGGAGTCGTTGGTCACTTATCTTACTAAGACAAATAGATCAACAAGTCAATACTTTTAATTTGTAGATTTATATCTTCAGTCAAAATTTAAAATCTTTCAACATAATTTATATTAGTTTCTTGCAGCTTGAATTTGTATAATCCCATATTTTAACTGAATCATCAATATATTAGGATAATATATTTAAGATCCATATCACTTAAATGCATAAATTTTTAAATTTAATGATTCAAAGTTCAAGTATTCTTTAAAAATTTTAAATAACTCCTTCTTTCACTATTTATACATTAATTAAATTTAAAATATTATTGTTATATTTTCATTATTTTTTATTTATTAATTCAATAATTGAATTTCTCATCTTTATCAATTGAAAATTATTTTTATATATACACAAAACAATTATATATCTTTTTCAAAATTAGCTTTATTAATCATTAAATAGTATGAAATAAAATATAAATAAAGCTTAAAGAGTAACTGCTAAAATTAAAAAAAATTTATTTTTGGGCAAATTTGAAAACATCATTCGATTACTGAAATTAATGAAAATTTAATCATAAAATAATTATGACCTAGCTCTAAAAAATAGGTATTTGATAATATATTGAATATATGATTCTAAATTATAAAATCTTGAGCTATACTCATTTATTTACTTTAAATAACATAAGATCCTAATAAAACTAATTTAAGTTTTACATTATGAAGTATTAAAATAGGTACCAAATGGATGATTAAAATATTGCTAAAATAATTACCCCTTTCAACTATAAATCAAGAATATATTGAGTCTTTCCTTATGTTTTTATTCCAAAGAAGTAAGAAAAAGGTGATATCTTATATTCCTTCAAAGTGCAAGTTTGTAACTAATGGTTCCGTAAAATATAATTCTCGTTAAACCTATATAATATCATATCATGAGCCTTTGATTACAAGTAAATATTTAATTATTTCAAGTTTCAACTTATTCGAACCAAAATTTATTAGAACAATCAATGCTGTCAGGTATTTCTAAACATAAAATTACTTGATCATCTTAGAAAAAATAATTTTCTGTTTTCAGTTGTATATTTTTTATTTTTTCTTTTGCAAGCAACATATAATCACAAAAATAATAATATTTATGTTGTTTAAAAATTATATAAATTAAAATGAAATATTGGCTATTCTTACTTATTGATATCTAAAGATTTAAATAGAATGGATTTTAAAGAAATCAAAATATAAGAAACAAAGTTCTGATTATACGTTTGAACTAGTTGCAATTTTTTCTAAATAAGAAGTGATTTTTTCAATTATTAATATAGATTAAGAGAATCTTCAAATAGTTTAAATTAACTTTTATGGAATTTAAACTAATTATGATGATTATATATTCCATACTTTGGTTTGATTAAATAAATAAAGATATGTATTTAGAAATTTTGTCTTAATAACATTTTTATCTTGAATGTTAATAGAATAATTGTTAATAATTCAATAGAATAAAAGTGTAAAAATCAATATTATTTAATGTATTTTTAGTTTAAAATAGATATTTATATATTTTCTGTATATACTATTAATTTTAAATTCCCATTATATTATGCTTATAATATTGTGCTTAATATAGCCATTAATTACTCATCATATAATAGCAAAATAATGTTCAGTATATCCATCAAATCCAAATACTTGCATAGAATTAACATAAAATTATACTTGTAAACTAATGAATTATTTTCTTAGGTGCCTATAATTCATTCTAAAACTCTTGTGTTTCTTTCACTAATACTAACTAAGGATGTGCATTTAATTTAAATCAATAAGCTTGTCTAATCTAACAGACTAATTTATAAGGAGATGAATGTTTATGTAATCAATTTTTAAATTTAGGTATTTTTGATTAAAGATGCACAACTGCTTCATATTCTCAATTGTCTAATTTGGGCTGTAATGAAAAATTTAACAAGAATTCTTGTATGAATGTAAAAAATCAAAAGTGCATTTGGGATTAAATTTGCAAGGAAATAACAAATGAGTAAATAGAAGGTGCAGCATGTGAAGAATAATATAAAATGCCAGTAAATTCCTTTGCTTGTTCAATTTTATAAAATTTAGAATGTTTCTTATTATCATAATAAAAGGTTTGAATGTTGGTTTCAAAGAAAATTATAAATGTATAACGATTAAATAAGATAATTACTTTAAGCTAAAATGTGGATAGTTAGGATTGACTGAGTAGGCTTGTAAAAAAATTGAAACTGAAGGAGAAAAATGTAGTTTTAATTTTTATTTAGGTATATATAAAAATAATAGATGTTAATCAGTATCAATAAAGGACAAAATGAATTGCAATTCGAAAATAAATAAATTAGCTTGTTTATCAATAGATAGTTTAGATATGAATTGCCATTGGAACAATAATCATTGTAAAGATTTTGATTTTACAACCTAAATATAAGAAATTGTAGAAAATGTTAATGCTAATGTTTGTGCTAAATTAAATGGGTCTTATTATTTTAAATAAGAAACATCATAATGCGTATTTATTTCATTCGAATAACAAAAAAAAGTCAAATGCGATATGATCGGATTATCAAAAGAAGCTTGTTTGAAAATAACAGAATAAAATTGCTCTTTTTATGGGGGAAAATGTTCAGAATTAAATGAATTCGATCTTTAAAGTTATTAATGTAATATGGAATTGAATGAAATAGCGTGTGTAAACTTAAAAACCCAATTTCAATATTGTAAATGGAATGGAAATACTTGTGAAAGAATTTTTATTAATTAAGATATTGATTGTCCTCTACAATTAGAAAATAACTCAATTAAAGTTAATGGAAATGTATGTTAAGCTATATCAAAATCAAATGTTGTGTGCAAATATAATCCAAAAACTCATCTATGCATTGGAAGAAAGTTGAAATAATAGTCCACCTCTTATTAAGAAGATGAAATCGAATAATGCGATACTCCTTTTCTAAATTTATATGGCTGCATTAGTATTAAAAATAACAAGTAGACATGTTAATGGATTAATAATTAATGTGGATATGTAAAAATTGAAATGGGTAAAACAACTTGTGAGAATTTAGGACATGCTAATCCTTATACATGTTCTTAAGTTTATGAAAATTTTTCATAAGGATGTTATTTTGACAAAAATTAATAGAAATGCATCTCCATTAATGTTGATTCAAATGAAAGTAAAGTTCAAGATTTTTTGAATAATATTAGTTGTAAAGACGGGTAATTAGGTATAAATAAGATTCTATGCGCTTCAATAACTACTGAATAAACTACATGTAGATGGTATCAAGATAAATGTTCGTTTGTTACCAAAGAATCTCTAAAGAATATACCTTGTTAATAACTTGAATTTTCTAATTATTAAATTTGTGCTCTTTTTGAATTTGAAAACGATAAGTGTGTGTATTCTTAGAAATTTAAAGGATGCATCGAATATAATTCAGATGAAAATAAAAATTGTAATACAAAAGGACTTAACAAGTATGCTTGTGCATCAGTTTAGGGAATATGCTACTTTGAAAACAATAAATGCAAAGAAGCTTAGCTGAATTTAAATCGCATTCAATGTTCTTCTAATTCACCCTCAAAAAAGGTTTGTCTGTCTATAAATACAAATGACGTTTATTGTTGTTGGTCTTCAAGATTCTAAAAATGTGAGGACGTGAATATAAATGAAAAATAACACAAATGTCTTGATTATATAGACGTAAATATTAATGTATGCAAAATTATTAAATTGCAAAATCCGAATTATGATCCATAAAATCCTAATAAAGATTTAAATAGGGGTTACTGCAAATACAACTAAGATTTAAACTTGTGTCAAACTTTAGATGATTAATTTCAATGTAACACAAAGTGTTGTTCAGAGGTTGGAGGAATAAATACTCATTCATGTAGTAGATTCTCAAAGTAGAATCCTGGAGATTATTGCTATTTTTATGAATTTAAATGTCAAGAATTAAAAATAGATTAAGTAGATGTTAATGATCCCAAATAAGTATATTATTATTTTAATGAATTAAAATTACCCTGTTCATCAATGACCAAAACATCTTGTCATATGATAAACTGGTCTATTGAATAAAGATGCATTTATGATGGAAGAATTTGCAACAATTTTGAACAAAAATATTACCCTAATCTAATTGTTGTAACCTAATCGCCTTTTATTTTGAATAAATAAGCATGTCTGTCAATTGAAGCTTAGTTAACTTAAGAAAATAAAATCAAATATTTAACTTATGATGAAGAAAATAAAAGATGTAAAGAAGTAACCAACTTTTAATTTTAAAATTGTGAAGATGCAATAGGAAATAGAAATGTTTGTTTAAGATATACGCTAAATTAATTTTGTAGATGGGATCCTGATAATCTTAGATGTGTTACAATTTTAGAACATGAGATATACGAAATGAATAATTGTCATCTTAATTTCAATATTAAAGCATGCAATCAAATGAAAAACCTTAAATGCTACTTTAATTATGATTCTGATATTTGTTTAGTAGCTCCTAAAAATTTAAATTGCGACAATTTAATAGATATAAATGAAACTGTATGTATAGAACTCATTAAGGAGCCGTGTGAATTTGATAGGAATTCTCATAAATGTTATATGTCACTTATCCCATTTGATGGATGTCAAAAGTTAGATGTACCTATAAACAATAAAGCATGCTATAAATATTCATAAGGAAATTGCAGATGGAATTCAGTAAATTCTTTTTGTTATGAAAATTTAGACGATATAAATATATTAGGATGTTTAGATAATTTGAATAAAATTCTTTGTTTATAAGTAACAAAAGAAGCATGTTTTTGGAATAATATTGCTAATCAGTGCCAAAAATTTTTCTAAATAACTCACCTATAATTTATAAAGCTTGATCCAGAGAATCAATACAATTAATTGGCTTGTATGTTAATAATTGATGAGGGTTATCGTTATGATTCAAGCGATGATGCTAAAATTTGCATTTGGATTTAAGAGGAATAAAACCTAGAGTGCTCGTAATATAAAATGAATAGATATGCTTGTTTATTTTAGACTAGAGGACATAATTGTTATTACCACGATTATGAATGTAAAAATTATGAATTAGACTAAACAATTTGTGATTCTGGGATAGATTCTAATATTGAAGTTTGTATGTAGATACCCTAGACTTGTTTCTTTGATAGTATCTCATTAAAATGTGTGAAAGCTACAATTACATAAATGACACAATGTTAATCTTTATTTGTATCTCCGTTTGATTCAGTCGATGATAAATATCCAGATGGAGTAATAAAATAAAAAAAAAACAAAAAAGAAACAAGATATTACAATAAACTTTCGTGCTCTTCTATAAGTTAGGACATAACTTAAGACTATGGAGACTGGTAATGTTATATGAATTCTGAAAATTTATAGTAATGTAATTATCAAAAATATTGTTATTGGGATATTATAAAATATACTTGTAATGTGTTTAAGCTGGTAGATGATGCTTTCAATTCAAAAAAGTATATAAAGTAAGATATTAAATTACCTGTCCAAGAAGATACATAAGAATTAGAATATATAGATGAAAATCATCCCTATTGTTATAAATAAATAAACCTAAAAGATAATTCTATTACAGAACAAAAAATATATAAAAGATGCAAAAATACTAATATAGTTTGTGAAAACAATATAGATTGTCCTTCATTTTAAAATTATACTACAACACCAAAGAGCATTTAAGAAGCATTGGAATTAATAGAATCAATTAAATATGATGATTATTGTGTTAAATATTGCTTACCAGTTAACGTTAATTGCAATTAAGAACAATCATCAAACATTGTAGAATCTAATTAAATCAATCTAAATTAAATAAAATTTATATAAATTAAAAAGGATGGTTCAGAAAGTTATGTTTCTAAAATATGCAAAAGCATATAATTCTACTAAAATTTTCCAGAATGTTATATTTTTAAAAATACAATAGAAAAATGTGAAAATATATATTCTAAAGAAATTTGTTTATAAGTTGTAGAATAATGTTACTTTGACATTAAATAAGGAGGGTGTAATTATTTAAAGGGCAATGAACATAAACTGAAGAACTGTTCAAATATTTAGAATTAATGCAATAAAAGCTATTCTAAGCAAGCTATTTGTTAACTTGTAGAAGAATAAGTAGAAAACAAATGTTTACTACCCCAAAAAAATACTTAAATATGTAAGGAGTTTGATGTTGTAAAGAATTATGATTAGTATTATTGTTCTGATATCGAGGAAGGTTAAATATAACCAATATTTTGTGCATAAGTAAAAGATTATTGCAGATTTGATGGAATAAGATGTGTAAATGATCCAGGTATTGCATGTGATTGCGATAAAAGTTACAGTCAAAAATTATGTGAAAAATGTGGTTGTGATTATTTATTTTTAGGATATTGTTAAAAATAAAAAGATTTAGTTCCTTAATTAAACGAAGATTGTTCAAATAAATACTATTTATGTTATGAAGTTCAATAATTTGTAACTAATAATAAATAAAAAGTTTGTGGACTTGTCGATTAGGCATGTAAATATACCAAAATATGTGAGGATGCTACTCATTCTACTTGTAATGAATTGATAGGATTTGTAGTGTCTTAATAAGCATGTTTGAGATGCACAGGTTTAGGTATGATATATGATTAAAAAAATTTAAAATGTATTCCAGTATCATAGAATTTAAATGAATGCGATAATTTAAATAAATTAGCATGTATCTCTTTTTCAAGAGATGTTTTGTGCTAATGGTAAAAATTTAAATCTCAAAAATGTAATTAATAGAAATATGACTTTGCTTGTAAGAATATTTAAAATATTTAAAAAACAGATTATTTAGATTGTTCTACTTTAAATTATAATGCATGTAATTCAGAATAATCAAATTTATGTTGGTTTAATGAACAAACTAAATTATGTCTAACTTTTAACCCTTTGATTGGAGAATGTAGTACACTTAAAAATAGATAAGTTTGTTAATTATCTATGGCTTAATCATGTACATGGAATAACAATATATGTTAGATTGCATCACCATAATCAACTTGTGAAGGTTTGAATAAATTTGGGTGTTTGAATTTTTAAAATCTGCCTTGCGTATGGTCAGATAAAAATTTAAACTGTTAATAAGCTAAATATTCTGTTTCACCTTAAAGTTGTACCTCATTCTTATAAGATTAAACTGATGTATCTCATATGAATGCTTAAACTTGTACAGATATTAAAGTTAATCAAAATTGTAGATTAGGTGAAAATTATAAGTGCAGAGAAATTTTAGAACCAATATTCTTCGATTGTGATGCTAAAGGACTCAATAAATAAGCGTGTTTAATGAAAACAAAAAATTCTTGTGCATTCAAACAGAAATGTGTTTTATTGCAAAGTATTAATGAAGGATGTTAGGAATATTTAAACAGATAGGCTTGTTTAAGCCAAAAGCATAATTGTTAATATGAATAGAATTATTGTTCTTAATTCAATACTACAATATCACCCGATTAATTTTTATAGAATAGAAAATAACATTCAAATTAATTATGTAAATACTTTGATTCACACTAAGATTTTTAATATAATTTAATTTATTCACAGGCACTTGGAATATGCATAGATATAAAAGAAAAAACTGTCTCTAATTGTGGAATTTATGGTATCAATAAATATGCTTGCTTATCAAATACTCAAGGTTTATGTTAATATATTAATCTTGAATGTCAAAAAATCTAATTCAATAAAATTAAATCATGTGATGATACATTGAATTCTGTAGCTTGTTTAGCTAAAGATGAGCTTAATTGCAAATTTGAAAATTATAAATGTTAAGAATTATCTAAAGCAGACTCTTGTTTAAGTTTATAAGAATAAAAAGCAATCATTAATTATAAAGTTTGTGCCAATACTAAAGATGCGCCTTGTAAATATGATAGTAGCACTAAGAGTTGTATAATTGTATAAAGTGTTGAAGAAATGTGTTCTGAACTTGGTTTAAATGAAAATGCTTGCATTTTTAATACATCTAAATCTAGATGTAAATTTGAATCGAGTGCTTGTAAAATTGATTATGGGTTGGCAAAATGCACAGACAAGATCAATAAAAATAAATGTTTAAGTATAAAAGAATAGTATTGTTAATTTAATTAATTAGATGGATGTCAAGAAATTGATTTAAGCTCAATCAATATTCAAAGCTGTATATCTGAATTGAAGATATAAAATGATATTACCTGCTCATTAGCTGCTGATAAGCCGTGTTATTATAATAAATAAAGTTAAGCTTGCGAAGAAGCTTAATTGAATAATCTAGAGTTTTTTCAAAATAATAAAAATTCATTCAATTAGGAAGCATGTTTAAAATTTTAAGACTTAAATACTTATTGGGAAAATGGTTGCCAAGAAGCAACAGATGAATTACTAAAATAATTGTCTTGTGAAGATAAAATAAATTAAAAAGCTTGTTTAAATTTACATCCTAATTCTTAAGTTTGTCAATATCGTGATGGAAGATGTTAAAATTATGATGAAAAAAAGAATGAAAATTGTAAAAATATTAATCAAATAACAAATGGTAAGGTTTGTTCTCTTACTCAAAACTAACCATGTAAATATAATTAAATGGAATACAAGTGTGAAGAATTAGATCCAAATAATTTAAATGATTTAAGTTGCGATGAGAAAGCGTAATAGTTTTATAATAAACTAGCTTGTGAAGATAAAAACAAAAATTGTATATTTATAGATCAATGCTAAAAATTTGATGAAAATAATTTATATTATTGTTCATAAGCTATAAATAGAAATTAATGTAAAAATATACTATTAGAAGGTTGTTATTTGAATTAAGAATAAAAATGTTCTGTTATAACAGTAGAAACGTAGAATAATATAATTTGTTCTTAAATCTAAAATAGAATTGGTTGTATAAACTTTTAAAGATAAGGATAATATTGTAGATATCATAATGAGAAATGTAATAATGAAAACCTTTTAGAATATAGAAATACAAGATGTACAGATATTACT